>CM029360.1:30863211-31102342 GCA_017140985.1 Hormaphis cornu
AACAACAACAGCTATACAAAATTATACGAATAAGATTGCGCTGAGGACACAAGAAGCCCCTGTGGGAGTTAATAAAAATTACACGGTCGAGAAAGTAGCGTGGAAATCCGGTGTGTTTATTTTTTTTTTCTACACATACGATTATTATTTTACTTAGCAGTACACGGTATAATATCATTACTGACAAGCCCACTTAAGGTGTACGGCCGGGGGCGACCGGCGGCGCGGTATATCCACAGTGTAATAAAAAAATAATCGCGCGCGCGAGGAACGAAATCTTTCGGGATTCGTTCGACCGCAATGTCCGTACGTAGGTGATCCACACGAAATATCGCGATCGGTACTCTCGATTCGGGGGATTTTTTTTTTTTTTTGACAATGTTTTACCCTTTTCTTTTTTTGGCGTACACTTAACAGTGGCAGGCGCACCGCTAAAATCTTTTGCTTTTATTGTAAGCACCGAATAATATTTCCGGCGATTATTCGCGATATTTTAATACGATACAAACACCGAGATAATACACTATCGAGAACCGCAAACGATTTCACGCGCGTACACCGGAATCGGACGGGAAAAAACTAAGTTATGAAAAACCCCGACGGGAATCGCGGCGTTTTAACGCGTGAAAATTACTACTCGCTCGCGTCCGTCGAATCGTTTTTACATTGATAACTTCTTTTTCCGGGCCGGGCGTCTACAGAAAAGAACGCGTAGTATATAAATTTTAAAATAGAAACGCTTTTTATATATTGTAAGTATCCACCGAGCAGACCGTTACTAATCGTCCGTTCGGCGGAAAACGATCGGGCCGCGGGCCGCGCGCACGGGAATGAATCACGAGGGAAACGTATTATTTTTCATATTTTTTTCTCTTTTCATTTCTTCAAAACCTGTACCGGCCGCGGCTACTACCTATACATTAATCGCGCTAACGAGACGCGCACGAAAAGCTGAAGAAGGAGCCATCGACGACGGACGGCGCGCGCAGTCCGGCACTTCTCACTCGACCGCTGCTGGTTCGCTGAAAAACGGATAATAACATCCCCCGCGATGAAACAGACGGGATCAGAAAGAAATGTTGTCGACGTTAACACGATTATAGCCATCATTCGGAGGATGTTCGAGAGAGGAGAACCAAAGAAATAAGCTCGTCGGAGCTGCGGAGCGTATAAAAAACACGAAAATCGGCAAAGTTTTAGCCATGATTTTCACAACGAAAACGTTAGGTGCGCACGATTCTAGCGAAATATGTCGTGAAGCCTATATACTACGGTAACACGATATACTACGAGCTATATAATAACCCCGCACACCCGCAAACGTCGATCGTAAAGTTGTAATTAGGTAGGTAACACTAGTTATACAATCGAATGATAATTAAGTGTTGAGTATGAAAAAAACGAAAAAAAAAAATTATCGAATGACTCGAAAACGTGAGCGATAAGCGATATAGACGGAATAACACCGAATTCGATCCCGAACGTGCCCGATTACTAAAACTCGCGTAGAAATTGTTTTCTGCGCTTGTTCAGATAACGAACGATTTCAAAAACGGTTCCGACAGAAATAAAAATTACGTCGTATAAACACGAATCATTTTAACCCGCGCAGCACACGTCTCTTGTCGAAATTCGAAATTTTTTTTTTTACACGCAATCACCGTGCCATTTCTGATCGACGTACTAACTACTAGTAAATCGTAATGTTCGCGTTAGTAAAAAATAACGATTCGACAATCAAACGATATTATTTTTTTTATTGCCTATTTAAAAATTCCGATCTCGCGAGAAACCGTGCGGCGGACACACACACATGGCGGCGCGTGGTTCGGGTCAAAAACGACACCGGGTGCACAACGTATACTCAACGTTTAATAATAATATTTCTCTTTTTACGTCGTGGCACGCATACCTAAAATATGTAATAAGTGTTTGTCAAAAAATAAATAACAAGCGTTTCCCTGGTTATTATTCGACATCGAAATGTGTTACCGTTACACGGGTCTTCGCCACGGGGAGCCGCCGCCGGGTCATCTCTCTTTTATCATCGTTGTATTTTTTTTTTTCCTCGTAATTTGTACACAAATATATATTGTAACATTAATAAAACGTTCGTACTGGCTTCAAAGACGAAGTTAGCGACGAACAAGCGCTGCACGATCATCTTTTGTCGCAATTTATATATCATGTTGTGTTTGATAACAGCAGGTATTATCGGACGTTATTATATTTGTTTCCCATAAAACCGACGGGTTTCATAGACAATAATTTTACTGCAACGGTGTGAACGGTAGAAAGGCTCGTTTTGTGCGCGTTCTTACAACAATATTGTGCGACGCAGAGAGCGAAAATCGACCGATTTTAAATTAATAAATTTGATCGGAGGAGAACACACCTCTAGATGTATAAAGTGATCGGCGCGCGCGTGTGTGTACGAAAAGGGAAATAAACGAGATCGGGGCAATTAACGTTGGGCGTACATCGTTAAAAAAAAATAACGATCTACGGGCGGCAGAAGCGAAATTTTCGAAGGAAAAAAAATGATGACGACGGTGGTGGTGAAGAAAAAAAAATAATACGATATAATATAATGTGTATAAACCGGTTCGGCGTAAAACCAATAATTTCCGAACGGCGTAGTCTCCAATGCGCCTATACACACATAAATTATAAACTGTTGCGGCGTGTATATTCGGCGGGATTGTTTGGTTGTTTTTTCATTTTATTATCATTTCACTCCTCGTAACTCGACTCGACTCGACTCGACTCGTCGGCCTACACGCGCTTCATAATACTACTTTTTTTTACAGCACCACTCAAGACGGTAACAAACACACACACACACAATATTGTGATACGATAACTTGTGTGCAACAACACCACCCAACGATTTAAACACAACGGTGTTTTTTTTTTAAAAAACAAACATTATACGTCTCGTCAAAGTTCGCGACGGTCCGCCCGGGTGCCGAGCGCATGTCGTGTGCCGTGGGACGCTTATCGTTTTTTGATTTGGAAAATTCATTTTAAACGTCATTACGCGTACGTTTAAAATGGCGAACGGCGGTGTAAGAGTACTGAAACGGCAGGATCAAAAAGTTAAGACTAAATTTAAAAAAGAAAAAAAATAGGATCAAATCGGTCGTGCGAAAAGCGGTCACGCGGCGACGACGACGATCATGTCATACATAAATCGCATACTTTTTTTTTTGGTTTTTTTTTTAAAACATACATTAGGTTCGTGTAAGAACGAAAGAAAAAACCGCAGCCAATGTGACTTGCCGAAATCGTGAAATTATTTTCAGCGTCGGACGAGATAATTGTTATTATTTAATACCATAGATCAGTTCAAGATCTGAACCCAGTTCGAGTAATCCAACGTATGAACGGTAACTATTAGTGTACACAATATTAAAACTCGTGAATGTTATTTTCAGTCTCTAAATAACGGATAACACGCTCAATGATGATACTTGTGCTAGTATTGTTCCGGAATACTACTTGTAAATGTTATAAGTAAAAATAAATATATATACGATTCTATAGTTTTTCGATTACTAGGTAAAATAGAATAGGTTAGAGTGTATTATTAAATAAAAGAACTTCACAATAATTTAGGTTTATCGGTACTCATCGTGAGACTTCTTTCGACTATCGAATAAAAATTTTAAATCATATTTTCGTCGTATCTCTTCATGAATACTTATAAAAACAAGATGGCACGAGTTCACTTTAAAACAAAAATACGAATAATAAAAGTATACAAGCGCGGAGTTATTTTTTTTTCTGTTCACGAACAATGTTTATTTGCAAATCCTAGCGGGGAAAAACGTACCGCTTTGAAGCCACAAATTATTACCGTCGCACGTTGCGAGCAGAGTCCCGAAACCTACTCAACGTTATACTATTTGTCTTATTATTATATTTAGAGACTAAATTAGGAAATCATAAGATACCGAAAACGGCAATAACACGTGTTAGCAATAATAAACCCGGAGGACCTATAGTGTTGCATAGAGTATAAAAATCGTGAAAAATCAACAAAAAAATAATAACGTCACGAATCCTCGCGTTTTTAAATATTTATAGATATTTTTTTGAGTATAAAAAACATCGAAACCTAACAAATAATGATCGCGAGTAATTCGACAAGCTCAAATTAGATATTTTTATCCGTACGTAAATATTATTAAAAAAATACGTCGCAGCAACTTTGCAGACTTTTTACCGGCGATTGAATTTTATACAACGCAATTACACACATAATTATACGTTCCATACTACCTAAAATATCGTAAATACGTCCGATAAAATACGCAAAAGAAGTAGACGAAATAGCGTCGTACAAACTATACAATTAGGTACAAAATTGTACACTTGCAAAAACAGTACAGTTATACAACGTTATTCGGATAATTCTATAATTTTATCGAGACACTTAAAAAATTCGTTCGAAAATTCGACCGTTATTATCTGGATACGTAACGACTGTAAACACGGTCATTTCGTAAAATACATACGACCCGTTTTTCATTAGAAAACGGATAAAAATATTTTAAAACGTCCAAACGACAAACGCGATATTATTATAAATTACGATTGAAAATTCTACTCCTCCGCGCAGTGACGAAACGAATTCGGGCAAATCCCTTTTTTAAAAACGAAACTATATACGCTGGTGGGCGCAATACGTTCGCACAAGACCCTGCCGATTGTTACGTGTAATTATTATCACGTGTTTTACGAAAATCGAGAGATGCACTCACCGGCTAAACGAAGTAAGTCCTGCCACCGGCCTGATTGTATATCGGGTCCGGTATGCTGCTGTACACGTGGTGCAGCTTGTGCCTCTGCTGGTAGTCGATGGACACGTAACTGTGGTTGGACGGGTCCTCGTCCTCGTCCGTGGTCCGCTGCGACGACTCCTCGGACATGCACGAGCTCTGCGTGGTCGGCGCCTGCGACTGCGCGGTCACCGACTGCGGGCTCATGCGGATCCACGCCTCCAGGGACGTGGGCGCGGCCGTGTACCGGGCCACGGGACGGCCGTCGCCGGGACACATGGCCTTCTTCAGCTGGTCGCCGCCGGCGCCGGGCACGGGCTTCGGGTCGGGCATCGCGTACCGCAGCCGGTCCCAAAACCGCTTCTCGCCCCACGTCACCGCGTCGCACGACTTGAGCAGCGCCTGCAGCTCGCGGTCCGGCGCTATGGTCGTGGTCAACAGCACGACGACCGGCTGTTTGCGCGCCTTGGCCCGTTCCACGCACGACTGGAACGCGGTGCGGAACACGGGCTTCTCCCACTCGTTCTGCAGGAACGACAGCGACAGCACGACCACGATGCGCTTGGACGCGTCCGACGCGCCCATGAAGCTGTCCATCAGGTACGCGGGGCTGACCACGTGTATGTCGCGGTAGTGCAGGCACAGCGCGTACCCGAACCGCTCCAGGCTGGCGGACAGTATGTGATTGACGAACTCCTCGTCCTTAATGCTGTACACCATGTACGCGTCGTACAGCTTGTCCGCGTCGCCGGCGCCGCCGGACGAGCGGCCGGACGGTTTGCACACGCGCATGCCGTACCGCGAGTGCGCCCACAGGCACAGGTCGTCGCGGAAGACCAGCGCCAGCGCGACCGCGACGAAGACGACGATGAGCAGCGCGAGGCTGGCGGCCACGAACGGCACGTAGTCGGCGCCCAGCACGGACGTGTTGTAGAACGGCCGGTGGATGCTGGGCCCGGGGTCGCGGTCCGACTGGCACTTGTGGATGGCCGCGGCCACGGGCGTGCGCTTGTCGGAGCACAGCATCGTGGACGGCGGATAGTCGTTGCTCTTCAGCCAGCCGTCCAGGCCGACGATCACGTCGCAGTCGCACAGCCACGTGTTGCCGGCCAGCGACACGGACGTGACGGCCGTGTTGGCCGCGCTCAGCTGCTGCCACGGCCGGAACTCGTCGATCCGGTTGTTCTCCAGGTGCAACACCTGCAGCGACTTGAGCGGCGCGAACGACCGGTCGGCCACGCTCGTTATCCGGTTGTCGTTCAGGTAGAGCTCCGCCAGCTTGGGCAGCGCGTCGAACTCGCCGCCGTTCAGCCGGTCCAGCTCGTTGTGCTCGACGTGCAGCACCCGCAGATCGGGCACGCCGTTGAACGTCTTGTTGTGCAGCGACGCCACGCGGCTGTTGTTCATGTACAGCACCTGGAGCTTCTTCTTGCCCAGGAACACGTGGCCGGACAGCTCGCCCAAATCGTTGCCATCCAGGTATATCTCGGTGGCGTCCATCGGGATGCGGGCCGGCACGGACTCGTAGCCGGCGTTCGAACAGTCCACGATGTTGGACGACCACACGTGATCGTGGTAACACGTGCAGTTGTCCGGGCACGTCATCTCGCAGTCGCACGCGTCGAAATCGCAACACTCGCACACGGAGAAACAGTGCGACTTGTACTCGCACAGGAACTGCGACGGTTTCAGGTCCAACAGCGGTTTGAAGCGCTCCGTCTTCGAGTGCACCAGCCGGCACACGATCGAGTCCATGTCCATGATGCGCGGGTGCTGCCGCTGCACGCTGAGCTGATTGATGCGCTGCAGCCACTCGGTGGTGCAGTCGCACTTCAGCGGGTTGTCGCCGATGTAGAACTGCGGCAACTCCTTGTGCTCCGGCACCGGGTCCAGCCGCAGGCTGGCTATGTCGATGTACTCCATCCTGTTGGCGTACAGCACGACGCGCGACAGGTTCGCCTTGCGCAGGAACGTGTTTATCTTGATCTTGTGTATCAGATTGTTGTTGAGGAACACGCTCTCCACGCTGTCCGGTATCGACGTGTCCGTGATCTCGGTGAGCCGGTTGAAACTGGCGTCCAGCATTTTGATCTGGATCGTGTCGCGCTGAACGTAATAGTTGCCCAGATCGCTGATGGCGTTCTTGTGCATGTCCAGCCACTGGACGCTGGGCGGCAAATACGAATAGTCGAAGTTCGCGATCCTGTTGTCGGACACGTTCAGCCACACCAGTTCGGACAGGCCGTCGAACATGCCGTTGATGTCGGTCAGCGCGTTGCCGTCCAGCCGGATCGCGTGCAATCTCTTCGACGTGCCAAACGCCCGCTGGTGCACGTGCGTCAGCCGGTTGAAGGCCAGGTTGAGCACTTGCAGCAACGGCATGGTGGAAAACGCGTACTCGGTGAGATTTCCAATCTCGTTGTCGGACAGTATCAGGTTGTACAACAGGTCCAGACCGTCAAACGAGGCGTTAGCCACGTGCGCGATGGCGTTACCGCCCAGGTCGAGCGTCTTGAGCATGTGCAGTTTGGACAGGGCGGCGGGCACCTGCCGGAGCGCGTTCCCGTAGAGCCCGAGGTCGTGCAGGTTCGTGCAGTTCTGGAACGCGAGCTCGTCGACCGCTTCCACGCGGTTCCGGTCCAGGAACAGCTGGTTGATGACGTACAGACCGGAGAAGTGCAGCGGCTCGATCCGCTTGAGCCTGTTGAACGACAACGTGAGCGCGTGCAGGTTGCTGAGCGCCGCGAACGCCTGATCGGCCAACGTCTCGATGCGGTTGTGCTCGAGGTTGAGAATCTGCAGACTGTACAGGTCCTGGAACACGTGCGAGTCGATCTTGGTCAGCTGGTTGTGGCCGAGGTTCAGGACGACCAGCCGGACGAGGCCGGAGAACGTGTCCCGGTTCACCCAGGTGCTGGTCAGCTCGTTGTGCGACATGTCCAGCACGAGCAACTGGTCCAGACCTTCGAGCAGCCCGGGCGCCAGCACGTTGATGGAGTTGTTGTGCAGGTACACCTCGCGCAGGTACCGCGTGGAATGGAACAGCTCGGGCGGCAGCGCGGACAGCCGGTTGCTGGACGCGTTCAGCACGTTCAGCGACGTGAGGCCGACGAACGCGCGGTCGGCGATCTGATTTATCTGGTTGTCTTGCAGGTACAATTTTTTCAGAGCCCTCAGACTGGTCAGCCCGTTGTCGGGCATCGATATGACGTCGTTGTTGGCCAGGTTCAAGTCCTCCAGCGCGGTGTTGCACGTCTTGCCGGGCGCCGTGGGCCCCTGTCCCCAGTCCGAGAAGCCCAGCTCGAACACGTCCTGCAGCCGGTTCTTGGTCAGGTTCAGGTTGGCGAGGCTGACCAGCGGGCAGAACAGTTCTTTGGGCAGGTTCCAGATGTTGTTGTCGGACAGGTCGAGCTCCCGGAGCTGACTGAGCCCGCGCAAGCTGTCCGAATGGAAGTCCATGGTCATGGCGGACCAGTCGGTGTTGTGCGTGCGGATGCGCAACTTTTTCAGGTCCCTCGACGTGCTCAGTACCGCGGGCGGCACGTACTTGATTTTGCAGTACTCCAGGTCCAGGTGGTTGAGCCGCCGGAGCTGCGTGAGAAAACTGTTCTCCAGGCTGCTCTCGAAGAATATCACGTCGCTACACTTGAGCGTCAGACTGGTGATCATGTCCATCTGGGCGGACGTCAGGTTGGATATCACGCTGTCCGCGTTGTTGATGGTCCGCAGCGAGCACTTGAGAACGACGCGCAGCGGTTGCGCCTCGTCCGCGGCCATCACGCGCTGCCAGTCGCACTGCGGGTCGCCGTTGTTCGCGGCGCACGCCGTGCCGGACAGCAGCACCGACAGCAGCAGCCACGGGAACGGACCGGCGGCGGATCGTCGTCGGCGGTACGTCATCGTCGGCGGCTGCGGCGTCGGCGGCGGTATACAGTTTTCGGCGGTCGGCGTGAAAAAAAATTAATTATAAAACAACAAAAGACCCCGTGTGCTAGCTGAATCGGGGACACCACACCGAGGCCGGCGGTCACCGTGCGCACATCGTCGTCGCGGAAAAATCGTTTCGTTGTTTTTCGCGCGAGAAATAATAAAAAAAAACGCACACGCACGAAAAACGACGATCGGGTGACGAGAAAAAAAAATAAAATTAAAACGGTAAAAAATAAAAATTCGCAAACGGCGAGAAAATGTTTTCCCGGAAATTCGCGCACATCGACGAAATCGCGAACAGCTCGACCCGTGCACGCACTCGCGGCGGAGGAAGACGACTACGCGGGGGGGAAAAAGGAATTGCGGAACGGACGGCGAACGGAACGGACCGAACGGTGCGGTCGACGGCGTGAAACTGACGCTGCGCGACGACGCGGCGGCCGGTACTGCCGCGGCCGTGTCCGCTGCTGCGTCGGTCGGAGCGCGCCACCGTCCGGCGGCCACCGCCCGTAGCGCTCGGCGCGGCGGCCGAACACGACGACGACCACTTGTTTGACGGGGCCCACCCCACCGGGTCTCTCGGCTTCCGTGTACACACGGGTAACCGCACGCACACACGACAAGACGATAATAATAATAATACGTTATTATTATTATTCTTTTCGGTATTTTTTTTTCTTCTCTTCTTCTCGCACCCTCCGTCGAAAATATGTGTTTTTTCACGGCCCCCGCCGACTGCAACAAGCGGCGCGCACACAGACACCGCCGCCGCCGGGTGCATCATACCGCGCACACAATGGCCGTTTATGTTACGCACAAAAATATAATAGCGCGAACCGGCGGGATAACACGATGTTTTTCTTACCCCAAACACTGCGCGCCTCTTCGGCACCGACACGACAGTGACCACCTGATTTCGGTGTTATTACCACAATGGCGATAGTGTTTTTTTTATTGTTATTATTACAGAAAAACGCGGTTGGATTTCTTTTTTCGTTTTTCGAATCGGCGGACTGCGCTGTAATATATTTTATCGGTATGGAGAAATCGACCGGACACTGACCGTACACTTCCGGAACGGTTCTTTCGACGTCACATCCGTGTCGAATCGCGTCTTACTCTCCGGTGCGCCCGGAGTCGCCGGAACAGAGTGGACAAAGGCTGAACAACCGCTGCGCAGGGGTTGGGAAAAAAAAAGCCAGTTTTGACTGTTACCGGACAACGATAATAATGACTGCGGTGTCGGTGACGGTTATTTCGTAACAAACGGACTGAAATGCGGCGTGAAATTTATACACACCCCGGCGGAGCGCCTTTGCGAAGAGTCGGCCTGACGTTGTTTGTATCGCGGCGTTGTTGTTGTCGTACAAACCATCGCAATGATACGCGAATCACTGAATTTTATCGCCGACACCGGTTGTTACTACGGTCGCGCACGTTTTTGGTCACGAAAAGCACAACGAGAGATGTACGAAATATTTTGTGCTCGGTACGTGACTAACGTGCGCGCGAAAACGTGTTCGGTGTGTACACCGTTGTCTCGTAAACGGAACCAACTCACAGACGGCTACTGCAAAAACCGGGCGGAAAAAAAATGTTCTGGAAAGGAACTGAACAGATTCCAACCGATTACGAACACGCGCTGTAACCACGTTTAGAAAAATCGTCCTTTAAAAATGCGAAAACAAATGTATCGGAACAAATATTTAACAAAAATACGCATGTCCGATTATTGTTTCGACCTCGCTATCTTTTTTAAGGATTTCGTACAAAAAAAAAAAGCGTGGCTACAACGCGAATTCCTCCGAACTAATCTTTATAGACGTGAGTTCGCGACGTTTTTTACGCGGACGAAAATTCACAGCAGTTATTGAAATTTTGAAGAAAAAAAACCGCGAAAACGAACGTAAAATCGCTCCCTCTCCCGAAAAGTCGATAGCTTAAAAATATACCGTAATAGTCAGTAGCGCAACTAGGATTATTTTGAGGGGGGTGTCTGTCTCATTAAAAATATAAATAGATCACTTTTCAATAGTTATAAAATAAAAAATACGGTCCAAGGGGGGTGTCCAGACACCCAAAACACCCCCCCTGGTTGCGCCACTGGTAATAGTTAAGTTATTAATTATTGTTTTGTACACGTTGTGTTTGCGGATTTTTTACATGCACGTCACCGTGGTTTCGTTGGCCCAGTTTTTGTTACACGTGCCACTAAGAGTGTTTCGACGTGTTTCGTCAAACGGCAAATTTGTTGTACAGATTTACGAGTAAAACGCTTCACCCTGATGCACTAGACACAATCAAATTTCGTTTTTAACATTTTTTCATAAATCGTTTTTTTCATACCGACGATATTCGTTTGGAACATCGATTAACTTCTATAATGTTTGACTAATTCCGTTAAACGTATTGCGATGTTCAAAAGACACCCCCGATTTTACCGATCACAACGATACGTGATTGAATGATCTAAATACTCGATAAAAGTACATCGAAAGTAAACTGTATCACTCCCGAACTTTTAAGAAAGAAGAAAAACATCGAAAGTACTGTTGATTTTCAAAGAAACGAAATAAACGAATACAGGTCAAAAGTGAATAGTGACAGTAATAAAAGAAGGAGTCTAATATAATCGAATATAAATTATTAGAATAGTGCCGAACAAGTTTTGCTCCTTGCGTTTTGTCGTCACGCAACCGAACGTACACGTAATATACACACACGATAAAACTATGGAAAACCGGAATACGCTTTTCAATATTGTTTCATTATTGTTTTTGACTTTGGCCAAACCGATAATTGTATTACTGTAGAATTCGGCTCGTGTTGATACTTAACCCCGCTGCAATGTTTAATGTATTATTTTGTAGAGTAAAATTAAAACTTTGTATTTTAATTTTTGAAAACGCCACTTTTTTAACACGTTTTCAATTCAATTTAGAGAGGCCAACTCCCGACGTCATGTTAAAATAGTTAAATCGGAGATAAAGCCATCAAAGTAATATAATTGCAAATACATAGGTAGTCGTGGTTAAATACGTGTTTTAAAGTTTTTTTTTCATTTTATACTCAAACAAATTCGATACTTGGATAACTCGTAATAAAATACAACGTACGAAAAATTTTTCTCTAGTAATCATTATAACACGCAACGACAAAATATAAATATTTTGGCCGTTAAAATTAAGCGCTATCGCGATGACGATTGAGTAATAAAACGGTAAGTACGATATAATTATTATTGCCGTGCCTGATATTTTTGTAAAACCGACGACAGCAATATTTCGTGAAATTAAAAATATCGATTTGTACATAACACACGACACAAAAGTTTTTACGTAAGTCAACACATTGAAATCAAGTTATATTGCCTATACTTTTCTCCTTCGAATACTTGTCACTCCCGAAAAGTTATAAAAACGTAGCACAAAATATGGTGTAGAAACTGATTTCGTCGCGTACTATTAGCACATTTTTGATACTATTTTTATATAACAGTTGTACGTATTTTACAACTGACTTTTACTTAACACTTAGAATTTCCACTATGTTTAAACGAAAATTGCGCATTTTTAACGTAATGTTTCCAAACCATCTGTTTGTTTTTATTACAAATACTTGATTTTTTATACTTTTGCTTGCGCGTAATCGGAACTTTTTACATAACTATAACCGAAAATCAACATTTTTTAAAATCCCGTACTCTAAAACGCGCTCTAAGAATCCATACGCTGCGGCCCAAAAACTTTGTATTCAATTTAAAACGTCACATTTTTTTCGGCTACCGGTTAGTTCTGGTCGTAAACGCGTCAACACACAGGCAGTCGTGCACTAATCACAATTTAGATACTAACGGCAGTTGTACATCTAAATTGACGAAACTGTATCGGCTGCATTTATTTGGTGAGAGAAAAAAAAAGTGTAACAGAAAAAACGGTTATCTCGAACCGTTCGGCAACTGTTTATAGAAATGGAACTTCATCGCTGACGTAATACACAATACGCTTTTCAGTTTTCTCGGAGAATTATCGTTATCCTATACAATCGCGGTGATATTACAGTTCGAAAACGCGATGGTACTCAGTTATATATATACGCAAATCGATTTTAATGTAATATTATTTATAATTTTTTAAAAATATAAACGTCGAGGATCGCTCTGTGTTTCGCTGCACGTGCGTGTGTTTATACTTCATTGTTTTCAAATCGCCGCGCTGGATGTCGATGAAAATGCGGGTCGTACGCTATGATGCAATATATTTTTGACGAACGCAAAACGGTTTGTTTTTTATCGACAAATCCGTTTGCGTGCCCACTGCCCCGACTGTTTGTTCGCCGATTGGGTTTTGTAACGATTACGATCAACTTTTCGAAACGTCTTTTATACAAAATACGATCATGACAGCGTGGAGAGGAGAGACAAAAAAAACGTTGCGCAGCAGCTGTAGGTTTTGCTCATTGTCGTCCGTATGCGTTTCCGAGGTATTCCGAACCGAATAATAATAACAGAAGTATAAAATAAATACAAATACAATCGTACGAACATAATGGTCGCGCGAATCGCGACATATTGTGTGTAACAATCGTGCCTAAATTGAAATGACGACGACGAGTATAGGAAAAAAAACGCGCCACTTACCGCGCCTTTTCGCTACTTTTTTTTTTTTCCTCCTTCTTTTAATATTGTTGTCGTTTCGCATTTCGGAATCCGTTCAAGGACGAAATAATAATGGACCGACAGTGACCGTATGCGCTCCCTGTATACAATATTATTATACTGTCCCGCCGTGAAACGCGCATTGTTGTATATTATATAAATAACGCAAACATTACGATATTATTATTAGGTATTATTTTTGAGAAAAAAAATCCGAAACGCTCGTTCCTCGACCGTCGCTGATCGTCCAGCACAAAGTGTTTCTATTGTTCAAAGCGGATTGCAATAGTATTTGTCGGATACAGGGTCTGGAAGCTCGCAAGCAGAGGGGCGTGGAACCGAAAAGAAAACCGTTTCTAGACCCGGAACTCCTCGAGTTTTGACGAAAGAAATTTGATTGTTCGAAAGATGAATAGAAATTCGAGAAAAACGGTTTTATTTTTACCACAATCCAAAAAACGAATAAACGTTGTACGCTGCAACAATTCAACGTGGTGGTATGCTTATTTTACTCGCGTGCATCGATACCATTTGAATTATCCAGGAAATTTTAATTTTTTTCTTATCCGTTTCAACAATTGACGTTCTGACCTATACGCTCTGGCGTCGTTCATATCATGGGCTAAGTACCAGGCCCATACTAGTCTAATTCCATAGTTCATAAAAAAAAAAAAAATGTTTAACTTACAAAAATTACACGAATGCGTCCTATACAAATATAATATTAATATTTAGTAATAATTTTATGAAAATAAGTTTGCATACCTATATAATATCACTTGGTCGGAAACCAATAGTAATTTAAGGTACATTGATTAAACTTTAATTTTAATTACGTTAGGTTAGGAATGTATAGGTATAGTTAGGGCCGGCGAGAACTCTCGTAAGAGGTAAAAAAAAAAGTTTTGTTCCCCTCACGATTATAAAATCATCGTTTTTAAGCGATAGACCAGGCCGACAAGTCCTTCGCTCCGAGGTCCTTAAATTCGAATAAAAACTAATCCACGGAGAGATAACCGTGTCCTGCAAAGGCTGGGCATTCGCTCGTTAAAAGTTAAAAAGTTGAATAACTCGTTATATTTTTAGTAACCATTTAACTTATAAAGTTTAATGTTAACGTGTCAATTTTGAGCTGTTAATCTGTAACATTAACAATTTTTTTTAAAACTCTAATAAAAAATAAAATTATTATTAGTAAGAAGAAAATAAAAGGAAAAAACATTTTGAAGTGAAGGAAATGTCACACTAAGTATGGATACAAAACCGTGCAGTGAATTAATTAAAAATATGAACTGTTATCTTTTGTTTGAGTGAAGTTAATTTCTTTTCGCTCGTTAGCTTTTAATCAAATGATAAAAATTTACTTTTAACCATTTGTTTTTCCAACTACCTAACTGAACTCAACGAGTTAAAAAAAAATTGTCAACAGCCTTGACCACCGTATCAGATAAACCGCTATTTTTTTTGCCTAGCTGGACGATAGAAACGTCTATAGTTTTGCTTACGTTCTTATCGAGAATCTAAGGAGAACACGAATATTATGCGATATTGTATACGATTTTCATACGTTGTAATGTCCAACCGTGCAGTTCTAAACTATATCGTTATAATATGTTTGCGCGTTTTCGATTTCACGGATTAGTCGCCATGGAAACGTTATGGTTTTCGAGGGTTTGTATACACTGACAATAATATTTTTTTTGTATTACATATTGTATACACACAAATCTAGAATAAAATAATATGTGTATGTATATATAGTATACGAACGAGGGCCGGACGACGTGTGCTGGTCGAGGGACCACGAGGGCTTAGGGCCGTGCCCTTTTAAGATAATATACTGCAGAGTAAGTACTGCAGCGTACAATGTCGGGGTGCGTTTGACAAGTGATTGACACGATCGGCGACTGCCACACTTCCACGAATGTGGTGTTCGGGCGGGTTTCGGCGGGAGGTTATTTTACTTTAAAAAAAAATATTTTTCTACTCTTTGCGCGGTTCCGAATCGATAATAACGCACGACGTTCACACAACATAAAACAATGCGAATTATTACGTTAAGGAATCTGAAATCTAAACAAAATTTAGAATCTGCAAGAGCAGCGAACGACACAAAATTCACAAAATTATCGTTTTTTTTTTTTCTCTCTCTCTGAAAACACATTTTAGAGTAGTACTGATCTTAAAGACGCCGCACGGAAAAGGTGGATGGCCGTAAGTAGACATGGTATACTTTGATTGAAGTTTTTCAAACATTTTTGATTATATTCTGACTCAAAAACGAAAGAGTCAGATTTTCGAAAAATTCTGCTTCAACTTGAAATTTTCACCAACATCAAGCGGTCAAGCGCGTGAAAATGGTTCCGATTTACAGAGCGAGAGCTGATATCATTTCATTGTGTTGTTATTTGATAAGACCTTTAATTTTTCAGTTTATCGAGTTTCGAAATCTAAAACGCATAATGTATAATATGTTTTTTTTAAATTTCACACAATTGGTTTTCACAACTGTTGATTCGTACACGGGTTTTCTTCACATCGTTGTTTTGTCGTTTTTGTCATTATTTGTTTTTTCGTCCATCCCGAAAACTGTTTTGAAAACGTATTGAAATATAAAGCGGTTAAAAAACATAAAACGATTCCTACCACCGTCAACGTAACGTGACACTTTCGTTTGATAAACCATTAAAACAGATATCCAACCCTGCAGCTCAGAAAACGGATTTCTTCCGATCGCTCTGACTTTTTGTTCGCATAGGTATACACGAATACGTCGTCCGAATTCAAACATACGTAGGTGCGTGAAAACTGAAATGATTTCGATGTTTTTTTACCTATACAGTTTCGATGCTATAGGCTCAAATAAAGTCAACAGTTTGGTGGGGCAGCGAGGATGAATGTTCATTATACGACGAAACACAATGTTATTATGTTCTCCACAGTTGACACGTGCAATTCGCAGCTTATTATTCAAGTAAACGATTATTTGCGCGCATAATAAAAAATTCAATTCTATTCTAATCATCAAATTGTAACCTTGTTATAAGTCATTCGTTTCATAATCATATTTAGCATTTGTAAATTATTATAATCACACATAATATATGAACGACAATACGCATCTACTTAAAAATTCAATACGTCTTCCGGGAATATTAATTAACGCCGATGGTTAATAATGTTTCATTGTAAGAGGACAATTAGTATTTTTGAACTAAACAAAAATCGGTAACCGGCCGATCGCAGTTTTAGTTAGTTATATATAGCGTTATTATATATTAAAGAAACGTTTCTGAAATCGAATCGTCACTGTGTTTTCCAAAAATATTCTTAACCGTTATTTTGTTCCAATCCAAGCCATTCCCTCTGCGTGAACTTCAATCGAAAAATTATAACCAACAACCTATTTCTATCTACATTACAGTCTGCAGTCAGCGATTCAAAAAGGTAATAAAAAAAAATTGTCCTGTCCACCAATAGAAAATCGTGAGATGGTACCTATCATGGATACTATTTTATGATGCCGTCTGATTTGTATGATTAAATATGGTTCTGAAAATGTGTTACTGTAGTATGGATTGGAATCGGTTAAGTTAAAATGGTCATGAAAGTTTGTGTACAAATTGTCTAGCCAAAAATATAACTTTAAATTTTAGAACTTGTTGAGTATTTCACGTTAACTGAACTCGATCAGAATCGTGATTTCGTAAGCAATCCAATGCTTACGAACTTAATATTATTCATCAAACCACAACTTTGAAACCAATAATCCGTCCAAAGCAAAGTCACTATACGCCGATATAACTCCGATATGCTTCCCGGCCGACCTTAGATTACTCCTTTTTTTAATTTATTTCCGTCTGGTATTCGTCACCATACTTACCTATAAAAACCTAGTGTAAAATCAAACACGTATAGCTTTGTCTGTCCACAGATGTCAGTGTTATTTCACAGTATTCAGCAAGCTAACGAATGGGTAGAAGAAAATACTGGTAAGTATAACAGGTATTTAAAATTTCATACCATATACACTAAATTCAAATTTTACTATCACTATTATGATTGATGTTTTACTAATTAAAGCTAAACTTAATTAAACATTTATATGACGTTAACTACATAATGAACAAGTAGAACATTAAGTCTTTGAAGTGAAAATAATTGACTAAGAATTTTTAAACGAATAGTACCAAATTTAAAAAACTGAAAAAAAAATTGTAACCAATGATTTTCGGAATTATTTAGTCACTAAAAGAGCCAACCTTGTATTAAATGTAAAACCTATTTTCTAAAGTGTTAGAATTTTACTGAACGAAAACGACGAAAAAAAAATGGAAACGTTTGAAAATGTCAAGATTCTATATTTAGTTCATAAACATTTTTTGTAAATTTCAAAATTTGTATCAGGACCTCTGACCTGTATAGTGCAGTGTATACTGTACCTATACAAACATTGTGTGAAAATTTAAGACCTTTTAAATCATTTTTTCGGAGGTTATTGCAAAACGAAAAAACTGATTTTGTTAAGAATACGTTTTATTATAGGTACTTTTCACCGTTTTTCCCTAAGTTTTATTTTGTTTTTTTGTTTTTTTTTTGGATTGTAAATTTTGATAAAATGTAAGTTATCAAACATCCCCGGTTGGGTTACCGGAAACTGGGTACACCGGAATGTAGGAACTACCTATTTGTGACACAGACACGTAAAGAAATAAAACACTTCTTAGTAAAATCAATAGCTTCCTGGCTCCACTCAAAATTTAAAATAAATTACTTAAATAATGATGATGATAATAATAATAATATACAATTTGTTTTTTCGTTTAGATTCTAGAGTTAAAGATATGTGGTTAATGGGATCGATCGTTCCAATTACAGTTATAGTTGTTTTTTACTTGGGATTTGTACTTAAAATCGGTCCGGAATTCATGAGATACCGTAAACCGTATGATATTGATCGCGTGGTCATGGTCTACAATGTCGTGCAAATTCTGTTTTCAATTTATGCGGTTGAAGAGGTGAGAAAAATAATATTGAATAAATACGGACCATTACAAAATTTGTCAATAGCACGTCATCAGTAAATTGTATACCTACTGTTTTTAATGGCCATTCAGTTATTCAGACTTGTATGGCTGCAAGATGAGATCAGAGTGTTTTGCTGCGTACTAAGCAAAAATGATCCCGATCTAGCGAACCAAGTAATTTTTAACTTTTTACACACAGCGCAGACAATCTTATTATTATCTATACTGCGATACAAACAAGACGTATAAACAAAACGCGTGCATTTGTTATTTTTAGCAGGCAAGGCTGGCTTGGTTAATCCTCTCAAGCAAATTTCTAGACTTCTTAGATACGGTAATGTGATACATTTATATTTAGACTTTAAAAGCAAAATTCGTCTATAATATGCGTATATTATATTTTATTTTTTCCCTTTACGCATATCATTAGATTTTCTACGTGTTACGAAAAAAGCAAAATCAAGTGACTTTCCTACACGTTTACCATCACACTCTGGTCGCAGCTGGCGGCTGGTGGTTCGTGAACTTTCATGCAGGTAAAACAAACGTGAACGTTTATTTATGTAGTTTGTGGCAAATTACCTAATAATTAGTACATATTAGTATACAGATTAGTCCTGTTTATAACTATATGATAATAATTATTACTAATACAATAGTTTTAGCTATATATAATGAATTTCATCGTATAATATATAATATAGGGTATACCAAATTGATACGTTGATATAAAAATTTTAGGTCAACACTGTGCATTCTTCAGTACTATAAATTCAAGTGTTCATATCATAATGTATACCTACTATTTGTTGACCTCTATCGACTCAAAATACAAAAAAGCATGGTGGAAAAAATATCTGACGACCATACAATTGGTAATGTGACTTATTTATGATAAATATTACACTTTAGAATACAAATAATCCCGATCGTTTTAAAATCTAAGTATGTTTAACAACTATCTGTATACTTTATAGCTAAATAATATAATATTGAATTTTTATAATACCAAAATAATATTAATAAGATATTATAAACTGTATAGCAGCCGTATAGCGAAATACGGTCAAAATATGAGGTAGCTTTTAGATATTTGTAGGGCTAAGTAACCTCCTCCAGCTAAATTTCAGACCCTTGTGCAGTCCCGATTTGAATGTCTCAAAAACATTTATGACGGGCTTTTATGTTGCCTGTAGAGCATTTAGTCTAACCACATATTATAACGTACAGCTTTTTGTTTTCGAAATTTTTAAATATATATATATATATATACAACGAGTAACGTGGAGATTTAAATCAACAAGAACAGATTTAGTGTTGGCTTAATTATTTTAAACTAGTGATAATCAAAACAATTATAATTCTAAATCATAATATTATGTTCGGAGATTTTTCATAATTTTAACGTAAATTGTATACTCCCTTACACAATGTGGTTAACATTTTCAAATAAATTTTTTTTTTGGCACTATTTAAAAATCGTATTCAGATTTTGACTATTCAGTGTCATAAACAGTGGGAAACCTTCATGTGAATTTGTACTTGCTAAAATACAGTACAAATTTTATTTTTTCTTTCGTACGTGTTTTGTGAAATATTATCATACCAAATTTTTTTCTCGTTTCAACTATTGAGATCAAAATATTATGTTCAAGATAGCAAAAAATAAATAAATATGTACGTGCTCTATAAGCAGTACGGTAATTTTAACAGTCGTTGAATCATAATTTTGAATACTTTCACTGTAGCCTGTAGATACCCATTTCAGAGAAACAAATAAACTGTAGGTAGTATATCAAAAAAAAAATTTTTTATACGTTAGTTATGTTTTTACGCGTTAAAATTTAAACTTAAATTTACATACTTCATTAGTAATGTAATAATAATTTTAACATAATACTACTACCACCGTATTGTTATTTTTTTTCAAGGATATTGTACGAAAAGATCAAAGAATTTTTACTTATGCTCCTGAAAAAGTATTAATAGAAAATAAAAATTAAACATTATTGGAAAATCATTACATTAAATTTACTTTGATCAAAATTTAAACATTTTATTTTTGATCGTAGAACAAACTACAAAATTGAAAACATTCGTGTGTCACATGTACCTGAACATTATTTTAAACCAGAATTTATACCGCCGTGGAAAATCATATTTTTTTTCTCTCGTGTTCTGATAAAAGTGTTTCGAGTCACTTGTGTTTTAACCAAATTATTTTAATTACTTAAACCAATCATGTTATAGGCGACAAAAATTACTCAATTAAAATAATAATGTTTTCTTAGTAACATTAATTGTGTTAATTATACAATAACTCAGTAACTTCTCTAAAACTCCAATGAAAATTCCGTCTCCATATTCCTGAGAAACAATA
Source organism: Hormaphis cornu (assembly GCA_017140985.1). Lineage (NCBI taxonomy): Eukaryota > Metazoa > Arthropoda > Insecta > Hemiptera > Hormaphididae > Hormaphis > Hormaphis cornu. Next base: position 30,883,990 of record CM029360.1, read on the forward strand.
TACTTAAGTACACATTTCAATTAATTTATATTACGTTATAATTTAATATTTTTTAGTCTTTAAAGTAAAAAAGATTAATTGTATTGTATTTTTTTTTTTTCAGTTACAATTTATCATGCTCGGCTTGCATGGTGTTATCATGTTACTATCCGACTGCAAATTTCCTCGCAATTTAATAATGCTGTTTCTGCCACAATCTGCATTCATGTTTATTTTATTCTGGGATTTCTATCAAAAATCATACGTTAAAAAAAATAAAATAAGAAAACAATCATAAATTAAGAAAATAAAAAAAACACATACATTTTATATTCCTGTGTTATTGTTTTTTTTTTTTTTATACATAAAATTCCACGTAGTAAGAGCTGTTTTGCCAAAACAAACTGTAGAGGGAGGACTCTACTCTAGAGGAGGGCTCTTAACCGAGTCACTTAGTTAAATCATCTCGATATCTTGTAGACCCCTACAGCTACTTCATATAAGCGTGAAAACTGTGGTATCTGTGGTAAACATTTTCGAGGACTTAATTGAAAAAAATTGTGTTAGAAGAGACATGAGCTTTTGGTTTGAATGTTTTCGCCAATTTCTAAGTAAGGGGCATTCTCAGATTTCAGGGATGGATTCAGCTCACTAAACTCCAATCACTTGGTCGTGCCCAAACCTATAACTTTTTAGAACTGACCTAAGTTGTCGGTTCTACGTTTGGCTAGTGTTTGCGTCTAATAAAATACTCGTAAATGTAAGATACAACTATTCGCTAGCATATTTTATGTTTAAGTTCGAACCGACTCGATCGCTGTTCGTGCATGAAAATTATGGGCACCCATCATTCATCAGCCAATCATCATATTCATTTCCTTTATGATACGATCTGGTTTAATTATTCATGTCTTTTTTTTTTTTTTTACCATACCTAATAACCAGTATTACACAATGTGTGAGATGACACATAAAATGTTATGATTACAAACCAACGGTCGAGCGTTCGGTGTGTTTCAACCGTTTCGCAATATTACCCTGATAATACGTAATTGCAGTCGAGTTCCCTGCAGTCCGTTGCGGTGATCGTGTAGTATTTTCTTACACGTAACAAAAAGACTGTAAAAATGTAAGAGTCAATTAAATTTATAAATTGTGTTCAACGTAAAACGAAAAAAAAAATTCAATTGACTACAATAATTGTTTTGTGCTATAGAGTACCTATTAAACTTAAACAAAATATATATTATAATACTTGAACGGAATGGTTACGTTTCTGGGGGTTTTTTTTTTATCAGTTTTTACACTCGACGAATTCTTCGTTAATGAATTTTTTTTTATGATTTACGTACTAATAGTTATTTGTATATTACCCATCTTTTTACTCTCAAGTTTTAACATTGTAAAAATCTTCCGATAAACTGGCAAACGAAAGTGTAGGTAGGTTCAAACGTCACAAATCGGTCAAGTCATCAATCGAACTCTACGACGAACAGAAAATGTATAAAATTTCATACTATCTGTAAGTATATAAATGTAAACGTTTCCTTTTTCCAAATGTACCCGAATGAAAACTGTATCGAGCAATCCAGAACACCACTTTTGCACATTTTAAATGGACCGTTTGCTGTATATACATTGTATACAAAACCGAATTTGAAAAAATTTTGAACTATTTTTCAGGAAAACTCTTGCAAAATCAATTTTTCGGAATCGTCGCGATCAACGTTCGACAACGGAGGAAACGTCTAAACTCCCATACGATTTGTGTGGGTAATGCGGTATATGGATGATGGAGAAAAAAAATCACGGTCCCGTTATGCGTAATATAAAACGGCCACTACGATTTTGAAGAAAAATATAAAATTTAACAAATAGAGGTTGTTTCTTATTTTCATCACGGGTAGTGAATGGGTCCAACGATCTGCCACGCACGTGCAGTGTGGGTGCTTACACAGTCCAATTAGGATCCGTGTACTTATGTGAAAAGATCGGGACAGTTCTACCGGGTGTGCAAAACCAAAAAAAAAAAAAAGAATTTCCGGACAAACGAGAAGAACTAACGTTAGGTAAAAATCAACATTTTGCTACATATGTATTGTTACAAAAATATAGGAAACGTATCAGCCGTCATTTCATTCGAACCATGATATTTTGTGAAACCCGACGAGCCGCAACTGTGTACCTATACCCTAGCTCGCGTGGCTCGTTGGACACAAAAAAAAAACAACATCCAACCCTAACCGCTCAAACGTTCAGTGGGGTGCGCTAATTAGGTTGACGGGGCAGCTCCCGTATCAAAGGGTCTGCCGCCGAAAACGCCGTAAGATAAATAGTAATACAAGTAACGTAAATTATGTACAATAATGTATACAACTGGTTTTGGCCGTTTAGGAATCCGATGAGAATGTTTATAATAAACGTATATAATATGCACGGTAATACTATATGCTTTGTACGACAGCGACGAAACGCTTTTTTTTTTTAGAGTAAAAACGAGACGATGACGCGATACGACGGAGTGTAGCATAATACTGCCAAAAAAAAAAAAAAAAGGATCTACAGAAAAATTGGACCGCTCTCGTAATGCGATACGACGCGTATTAATTGATTATCATACCCATTGCGAAATACTTCTGGAGACAGTCACTACCAACTATTAACCTACGTTTTTGTGAAACAAACCTGAACGCGAAACAACACGGCCTGTGATCATTTCTGTTGTTAGAGAGGAAATGGTGTTTCAACCGGGTTCGTCGGCGTTGCTGAAACGTGCGCGAAGAAATTTCTGGAGAAAAGCAGCGGTCGCATTCCTCTGAACCGTAGCTTACTGTGCAGTTTCGATCGACAAGAACGCGTTTGCGCCCCACGTTCCGTTGTTAGGTATCGTTCGTTTTTTTTTCCCCCATAGTATGTATAATATAACCGTGTGTGTAAATGGGTGATGTACCAAACGGAGGACGCCAAGGAGAAAACAACAGCTACACAGTTCCAAACGATTGCGGACCATTCGAACCATGGTCTGATGAGAACGAGTGGTTGAACGCGTTTTCCGGCGTAAACGTTTTTATTCGCGCTCGTCGTCCTTGTGGCGAACGCGTTTTTCGTCAGTAAAATGTTTTGAACAAGTCAAAACGGCACCTTAGAACAATATTATATATATATAATCGGACGGGCCAATTAGAAAATTCTCCAAACACAATAACCAATTAATCAATTTGACAAGCCGACTGCGGCGGGCAAAAAAACAAAAAAATTCTTTTCCGTTTCATCATCACGGAAATGTAAAAAAAAAAACCACCGCAAAAATGATTTCAATACGCGCTCTGCAAACGGGCGAAAATATCCGTTCTTCTAATTGGCCAAAACGTTTCACACGACGGACGCGTTTGCTTTTCATTTTTTTTTTTTTTTACCTATTTATTTATTGTGTTTGTCGATTCGCTCAAGGCCGACCATTGTTTTTTTTTATTATTTTAAACGTACGGAATTCAAAATATTATTTTATACGCATATCACGGGTTATAATAATACAAAACTTATAAAAAATTTAACGTACGTAATACACCGACGGCACGCCGAACAGGTGGAGCGTAATGTTATAGATGGCACGCTGAAAGCAAACGAGGCTTGAAAACAAAAAAAAATCTCTTGAAATTTTCCATTTCTTTTTTTATGTACCGCTTTATTCTGGCAAAAAAGACGTTTTTTTTTTTTTCAACGCGAATGAACGTCCTTCTCGTTTTGTCGGCGCGACACTCGATGTGAGCAGACGAGAAAAGAAATTATGGCGCACAAATTATCGGTGCCTACGTAACAATAATAATAATAATAATAAAAAAAATAACAATAATACTTTTTTTTTTTTTTACACATAAAGCCTGCATGGTTATAATGTACGAGTTAAGCGACTGCAGTGTGATTCTTGTCGTTTCTTTTTTTTATTCTTCACAGCTAGCGTGCAATCTTCTACCCGACAAACGCTCTTCCACCAGACGCCGTTTGTAATGAATTTGCTGTCCGTTCGGACCAGCAGCCGATAGGCTTTTTACTATAATAAGGTATCAATTTTAAACTGTAAAATAGTAGTTACTAATAATCAGTCATTGACAATAATTTTAACGCGATGTATTCTTTATACAATGAGGTACAATCTATGTACAATATCACAGCTGTGAGGTTTTAAAAAAATAATCCAGTACCTATATTGAATAATACGTAGTTACAATCAAACTAGCAGTTTTCGAATAGAAAGTGTGACAGTAAGCAAGAAAAGAATTTTCCACTTTTGTAACATTTATATATCTCTTGAGATTTCTACACAATGGTCATTTCAAAGTTTTCAATAGTTACACCTACGACGTAGGTGTAACTATTCAACGTGCAGGCCCTGCAAATGACTCGCTGTCTAGATTTTTTTTAGTTGACCGTCGAAAAAATCAGTGCCCGAAAAAACTTTTTTTATAAGTTCCGGAATTTTCCAAAAACATACTATACTATTCGGTTGTCTTGACGCATAGTTCCGACGCGTCGAGCATTCAAAATCAAAAACAAATTACTTGAAATGGTCAGCAACTATTACAATCAGTTTGCTTCTTAACTGAAGTAGACATAGCAATGTCAAAATCATAAAACCGATGCTTTAAAATTTGTATAAACTATTCCCAAGTTATAAAATACGATCGTTTAAAATTAAAGTTTTAACAAACACGATAATTCTTCACGGAACACAAGCTGGGTAACTTATTAAGAAGTTGTAGAAAAAAATTGTTTGAGATACTAGTTTTCTATTTATACTGAAACAAAACTGTACCAATAATTTAATTAACGTACGAAACGTCAAAACAAAAATTGATGCTGGTATGGCAACCGTTCAAATTACTTAGTCTTGTTTTATTGCGTAAAGTATTTTTGAAATAGTTAGTAAAATTGAAATCGTGGGATAAACAATCAACATTATGTTTTTCCGTTTCTTCTAAGCCAAAGCACAGAACACTCGACTTTTACACCAGACAAAATCATTTGAACACATTAATAATATTATTATGTTACATATGTATTTATAATAAATTTCACATTTCACACATTAAATTAAGAATTTTAAAAAGTAAAACTAAAATACAAATTGGTATCAAACAAACTGTATTAAAATATAAAACACCATATGTTGTATTGGAAAAAAATATAAAAAAATTGCACTAAAAAAATTACAACAACAATGCGTCATTAGTTCACTAGATTTAAAATAAAATTAGATACACCGAGTAGAAAAATCTTATCAATAAGTTTAGAATATTTTTTTGTGCGTATAGAGATTCATTCAGCTCAAAAACAATGCCTGCAAGTACCATCATAGTTTTATAAAATAGGTACTTTATGAAGGCTAATGAATTACAATAACTTAACTTTAAACAAAATAAAATAAAGTAAGAAAATGTAACTAAAAAAAAAAAATTTATTACAATATATTGAAATAATTCTCAATGTATAAACTATAAATAATAAATAATAAAAAGATACAACACATAGGTAGTATAAAATATGAGACAAAATAATACTGAAAACAAAGTAATGGTAAAAGCAACATAATAATATATTGCAAGGGAAAATAATTGGATTATGGCAATATTGTTTAAAACAAAAATATGTATATGTCAATGGCCCCAATGAATTGAGCTTAAAAATATTACATTTGGCATTTCAGTATAAAAAAATTATTTTATTAATAGACAGTCTTTTTTAAGTAATAATTGTTTTACTTTAGGTATAATTTGGTAAAAGTATAAACGTTGTTGTTTTGTACAAAGGGCACACTCCATTAAAAGTAACTTTACAAAAATTAAATAATAAATCAAATTATTGTTGAAGCAGTGGCACCAAAAAGTCATTCTATACTGGTCTTGTGAAAAACTTTTTTTGCCACCCATTAAATGTATAAGGACCAAGCATAGATGTGAAATACTGAACTATTAAATTTCTTCAATAAAATTATTGTACACCCATCTACCCATCCACCAGCAAAATATTGAGTTTACAAGACCTAAAGATGGAGTTTGCTGTCACTGTAATTGAGGTAACTTAAAACAGTCATTTAATAAAATTTGTATACAGACTACCTTTGAATAAAACATAAATAGCCACTTTCAAAGTATAGCATATAAAATATAAATTTTAAATAGCTATTTTAACATGATACACATCACATGAATTATGAAATATGACTACATTAGGGTACAACTAATTATTAAACAGTTAACAATAATCAAGTAGAAAAAAACTATTTGTGTACTTTAAAAATATTTGTTTAGTTTTAACTTTTTTAATTATAATTATCTGAAGAAAAAAATTGAAAATTATAAAATTTTAGGTATTCATCTTCTGAGAAAATTCATTGTAATATAATATAATATAATAATTATGTACCCTTCAAACAAAACACTCAATAAATTATTAAAAAAAGTTATTTTACAATCATACAATTGTATACTAAATAATATAGAGGAAAATTAGACAATGTTTTTTTTTAAACTTAGTCTAGGCAAAAAATGCAGATCAATCATCTACATTCTTTCTCAGATAAGAGTAAACTTGTTCACATACAAATTATAATAGTTCTGTTTTGCATCGCCCTTCCCTAGACCGTAAAGTTTACGTTGAAAATAGAAATTAAAGGAAGAACTAGACTCAATTATTCAATATTGTATACAAATAAACACATTTGCCCCCCCCCCCCCCGAAAAAAAAAGTCCAAATACGCCTTTGTCATAGCCACGCCCACCACCGAATTGGTTATTGTTGGCACGTCTGCAAACTTTTTGATAGATGCATCCAGACACACCACAAGACAAAAGTTTTTAACCATACAGTTATAATGAAACAATGCATCCATGCACGGAGGTAGTTGTAAAAATAAAATGCTTCACCGATTTTGAACTTATTGGTGGCAGTCACGAGAATTTAGACACGCCCATTGTCACCCTGTCATGCGCGTCACAAGATTACTCTTATCTGGGATAAAGTTAAATACTTCAAAATGGAATTTTTATTCGAAAAGTAAACAAAAATAACTATTATATAATGAAATAATACAATTAATACTTATAAAATAGTAAGTAGTGAAAAAAAATATTAAATTTGTTCTAGGAAATTAATTAAATTATAATAGTAATGCTTATTTTTAGAAAGCAAGGTGTTCAATTGAATTCAAAGACTAGAAAAAGTTTTATTATTTGTCATGTCGCTTACCATCAAATAGTAGAGGGAAAATCTATACAGAAGTTTCAGAGTTCAACTTAAGCACAAACCTATTTGATTTTGGATTAATAACTTCCTCCGTAATGTTGAAATGAGGAAGTGTATGTACAGTGCACAAAAGTGACAAATCATTTTGTCGTAATTGAAACACTGTTCCATCTTTAAGTGCTCGGGTTAGTAGTTCATTACAAATCAACGACCAAGACTGCAGTGATTTTTGGTCTTTCTCGTTCTGATATTAAAATTAACAAATAAATAAACATAATTAGAAGAAATTACAACTAACACACATGACATACTTAAATAAATTACAAATTACCTGTAAAACTGGAGATGCACTCAAGTAAGGTTCTAAAAATGCTTTTGGAGATGCATCATGAGTCAAGCATAAAGCCAAATGAGACAAAATTGACTCCACTGTATGTCTTGGTTGTTGCCTAGTTACTCTTAAATACTTCTGAAGAGATCTAGCAATAGTTGGAAAAACAGCTTGAGCCGCTTCATATGGGTCCATGGCCGAACCACCGCCTTAAAAAAAAAATAATAATTTACTCAGCAATTATAATAAAATGTTTGACAAAAATATAATAATGCTATAAAATTTAAGCCTGCTACTATTTATACGTTTAAAATATTTACCAGGTTCGTGATGTGACCGTTTAACATGAGTGAATGCTTCTTCAGCAGCTGTTAAGAGCCGGGCTCTTCTCTTTTTTACACGTCGTTCATAGTCATGTTCTTCATAAAATCGCTCATTGTGACTTGAGTCACGACGTCTTGTATGGCCATTCATTGTAGCTCTTGACTGACTCATGTGTAATGTATTGCTTCCAATGCCTTCAATATCATAAAATTTAAAGCTCGAAGCATTTTTTTTGGATTTTGAAACTGGTAAACGTTCTAAATATGGGTTATATATAGAAAATTCTGTGTAATATCGTTCCAGAACCCAAACTGCAGCTCTCTGAATGCTTAGCTGACCAATAGGATATGATCGGCTTTCACCATCTGGACTTCTAACAATCTATAACAAATAATAAAAACTTTATTAGTTTGAATACATACACTAATGTTTCATAACAGAGAAAACAGACATACACAGCAATTAAAGTAATTTGAAAATGGAAATAATTAATACATCTTTGAAAACAAATAATAATTAATAATTATACTTAATAAATTGAACATAGGTTTTGCATGTACATATATATGTTTAGTAACAGACCTATATTTTACTGATTTGAAAAAAATAAAAAGTGAAAATTTTAAGTTTTTTCAATCATTATTTAGGAAGTTATGATTTACGACCAAACTAGCTGTCCCGACCCGGCGTTGCCCGGAATTTAGTTGGTCAAATCTTAGTAAATTAATTCGAAATTAAATTTAAAAATGAACACACCAAGTTACACAAATTTGGAAACCCTATTTCACCACCTTAAGGGAAGAATTTTAAAAAAGCTTTAGGGGTTAAATTTCGAAAAACCTTTTCTTGGTGCTTGTCTTTGATGTATAAGAAGGAACCTCTATGTATGCAAAATTTCAAGTCTCTAAACCCAGTGGTTTGGACTGTGCGTTGATCGATATATCAATACTTGAACTTTTTTAACCCCTTTAGGGGTTGAATTTTTAAAAACATTTTTAGAAGTTTCCTGCCTTATATAAGGAACTTATGTGCTAAATTTCAAGTCTCTAGACCCAGCGGTATGGGCTGTGCATTGATCGATGCATGAAATGTTGAACCCCATTTTTACCCCCTTAGAAGTCGAATTTTGAAAAATCCATTCTTAGTGCGCCCCTACATTACTTAAAGAACCACTGTACAAAATTTCAAATATCTAGACCCAGCGGTTTTGTTTGGGCGTTGATGAGTGAATAGAAGCGATCTCCTATATGTATACAGATAATAAAATAGACGTTTGCCATACATTTGACTTTTTATAATAAACATTTTGAAAAATATGGTGGTTTAAGTATGTAACGCAGATATGTCACAACTTATAAAATAACAAATAGTCAGTAAAGAAAATCTTGGAAAAATTTTCCAGAACAAACCTTGATTTTATTTCAGTAATACAATAAAAATTGCATAGAATTTTTTTTTATGATGGTTAGATATGCTCTATTGTTGATTTAAAGTTTATAAAAGTCTATAATATTTAAAATAGTAGATCTATTCTAAATCTAACTTGTAAATATTAGTCATATAAATCAGTTACATTTATCATAAAATCAGACTGTAGTTGACAATCGTTGTTTTGTTTAAATTTGTTTATAATAGTTATTATAAGTTTCACCACCCTGAATAAATATTATTAAATAATAAATGATAATATACTGAATATCTAAATTACACTAAAAATAAATGGATCTACGACAAAATAAAATGTCGTTAAAAAACCGCTAGATAGTGCTTAGATGACCAGGGTCATTAGAGTAAGATTTTAATTTTTAACAAAGTTGCAATACCCGGCTGGCTAATGTAGTACTAAAACTTAAAGGAGGTTGATAAGTAACAACGAATTTTGCTGTGACTAATCTTGAGTTACATGAAATATTATTCATCCTCTACATACCTTAATGTAGAAAACTGGTTGAAGATGCCTTATTTCCATTAACACTATGGCAACATAATGAATAAAGAGGAGACAATCACATAAAGATGATGAATATGATACTAGGGCACGGTACTCAAGTAAATCTTCTCCAGTAGCTGTGGCCCGAACTCCTGTAAATTAACAAATATGAAATAAATAAATTTAATTATAATAACAAGATTATATTTTTTGAGAGAACTAAAAAAATAAGTGCTAACTTCAATAAACAATCAAGTTGGTTTATATAAATAATAAACCTATATATTATTAAAGCTGTACAATTATTTAAAAAATACATCAATTTGAAGGTTAACTACTAATTCAAGTTTAAACTTTAAGGTTTTTTACATTTAACAATTAAAACTCCCTAAAAAAGCGATTTTAATGCAGACACATAATAAATTCAATCATCCCTCTTTCATATTTCCCCACTCAAGGGAAATTCTCGTTTATTATTCTAATCCCAAAATCCAAAAAACCTCCAATCTCCCCTCATCGTACAGACCAATCAGCTTACTACCTAAATCCTGCCACTCCACTTTCACCTTTCGCAAAAAAAACCCTCCAGCTGTATTTATAAGCTGCACAGCTATCCCCACCGACTCTAAACCCAAATATCTCGGCTTAACTCTCGACAGACGTCTCACTTGATCCCCTCACATTCACACCAAAAAACTAGCCGTAAACCAGCGCCTCAGAGCCCTCCAACCTCTAATCAATAAAAATGCAAAGACAACTTGCACTAAAAACTCACAATTTACAAATCTCTTATTAAACCCATGTGGTCCAACGGCATTGAACTGTGGGGAGCCGCAAAAATATCAAATATCAATAAATTACAAACCCTCCAATCTAATGCCCTACGTTGCATTCTAAACGCTCCTCCGTATGTCTCAAATGAAACAATACATAAAGACCAAAACCTCCTCACAGTTAAACAAACAGCTATATCTCGATATAAAAACTTCCATAAACGACTTCTCAACAGTTCAAACCCACTCATAACACAACTCTCTGTTCTCACTCTTCCCAAAAATCCCCAGAGACGTTTAAAAAGGTCCCGGTGTAGAGACCTTCTCCCCCAACCATAAAGGAACCCCCCACAACACTTAGACTAATAACTAATAAACTAATAAGTAACATTCATTCATTATTAACTAAAATAAAGTAAGAGTCAGTAGGAGTACCGGTAATGATCGGTTACTTCACAAGCCAATACATGTCTATATTATTAGTATATTTTCCCCACAATTACTAATTGTACCATTAAACAGATTGTAATTATTATATTTTTTACTAATAAAAAAAAAAAAACAATTAAAACTAAATATAAAAATAGTAAATAGAAAATTATTACTGATATGAATAAATCATGTTATTATTTTATCCAAAAAGGGTATATTAAATAATTAATAAATACATAGTTCATATTTAATTACCCTCAGTGACTTGAACAACATAGAAAAGCCAAAAAGTACCACAGCAAATTGATATTAATGCTAAAACGATTGCTCTAAAAACATAAATACGAGGCATTGTTGCTTTCACAGGACGTAGAAAGATTGCCCATGATGCCACAGCAAGCAAAAACATTTTGAATGCCAGTGAAACTAACACTCCTTTACATTCTGCACCACAATTTAATAGAGTTTCTCTTTGTTGAGGACTAAGATTTGTGTCTGCAGGACTAAAAACACCTAGAAAAAAAATTTAATAGGGTCAGTTGGCAGTTATAAACAAAAAAAAAAAAAAAAATAATACGTGATATAATTTTTATGAAATAAGAACATGCAGAAACTGTTTAAACTCAAGAATGCCAATAACATCAAATTTAATCATTTATTTTTAATTTTGGTATTATTAGGCTACTACTAGATAAATAGTAGGATAAAGAGATACAAATAACATTAGTTAAAAAAAAAAAACTTAAAACTATGGTAAGAATTATTCTTCATTGTATGTGCAATTTATTACATTCTGCAAGTCAAAAATATCAATAATAAATAAAAATGGGAGAAAAAGCAAATAATAGACTGGAATTTTAACACTTGCATATTTGTACAAAGTGTATGAACAATCACGAGCGTTTAAAATATCAGCATTTCAAATAAAAATTACTTTATAGACCAAATTTTATTTTGTATATTTAAAGGGTTAGTTAGGGCAAATGTTTTCTCTTTTTCTTACTTTTTTTGAATATTTATCAGTTATCTTAAGATAAAACTAAATTTATTAATCTTTTGGAGTATTCATAATTATCAACATTTAATTTAATAGGCAAAAATAATATTTTTTAATTTATGAAAAATAACTTTTTATTTACGATAGGCAGTTACCACAATTCATGATGGACCATAGAACATAATACTTTAGAACTTTTAATTTGAGCAAAACATGGACGTGATTTATTAAAATTAACTGCCTTGTTAACAGCTGAATACTTAAAATACAAACACCTGCTCTGTGCTATAGTTTTTTTTTTTTTTTGTCAGCTAATATACCCCTACATTAACAATATTTTGGTTGCAGTTCTAATATTATTATTTTATTGAAAATAACTGTTTTTGTTGGTAATATTTGACTGTACAAGTAGCATACTATAATAAGGTTAGGCATACCTAATTTTGGTAAAACTAGCATAGCCAAAGGGCTAAGAAAAGCAACTAAAGACAAAAGTCCTGTCAAGGTAGAAGCAATATAACGATGGCACAATATCGGAAATGCGCTTTTTTGTTCAGTGTCTGGCCACAGCGCTCCCATTTCTTCCATTGACCCCGACTGAACCGAAGTATTACCAGTAATCGCTGTGGTATTTTCACCCCAATTTTCATCCTGTAAAAACAATAATAATTTGAACGCGGGTAATAAGCGCGCAATGGAATCGTACATATTTATCGACAATATAATTTGTATAAATAGTTCAATAGTAGGAGAAAAATAGTACCAACTTGATACTATTTTTTTAAATTTACTTGAGGCAATATTTGAACTTCGACGACATCTTGGCCATCTCTCGTATCGTCCAGCATGACAGTAGTTTGATACGGCGCCATAGTTGTTTCGTATGGGTTGCTTAAGGTGTCCGAGTACTTGCGAGAAGTCCGAGTACTGGTACTGTACACAAACGCGACACGGCAAACAATATAGGCACGTATCGAACACAATCAAAAAATCACAACGCGTCTTACTTGTAATTGGCGGTCGGTCTATGATTACCACTGGACTTGAGCGTATGACTCTTGAACTTCGACTTGGAACTGTACTCGTTCATGGACCTCAAAGACTCTGTGTCCATAATGACGGCCCAACGCTACACGCATCACCTACAAAGAAAAACGGAAAAAAAAAAAATTAAAAACCCTTTTGTCGAACGCGAGACTGGAGACGACGAGGGCCAATCTCACTTGGAGATCGGACATACGCGGCGACACGTCGAAATCGACCGAAGCTACCTATGATTTTTAGATACGTTTTTAAGGGTACGTAAGAATAAAATCGAACATTGATAATGCGTGTATATTATTATAGTTGCTTTAAAAAATAGTTGTTTGACATATTACCATTGATTTTCGCCTTTTTTTCGAGCGCAGCACGACGCGGCAAAAGACATAGTCGACGAAAACTCTACAAAAATATCACATATTACTGTAAAACGTAAGTGCACTGTAATTTAGCGTTGTTAATTCGGTATTTTGTTTACATCCAGTCGGGAATGTGTTGATATAAAGATTATTATTATAATGCAACTCGACTTCATCCAAAGCCGCCCCCCGTCCCGTCCGGTCTACGACGTCGAGCGATGACCCGCGACGGCGGCCGAGTAGACGGGACGTAGACGTCGATTTGGCGATCGGTAAATATTTTGAGGTTATGTCTCCCGCCCAGACGTCATTTCGAAATTTTGTAAATCGGTTTGGGCTGTCCCGAATTAAAGTGGTAACTAACAGTAATTCTCAAAATTAATTCAAGATAAAAAAAATAGTAATTCTTGGCTTCGTCGGCAGTGACGGGACCGGCGGGGCGTGAACTAAGACAAAATATCTATCAGCTCTCGTGCCCCCAGATATTTTGGCACTTACAATTTTTTAAAAAAGCCGGAATCACTCTATAGGTCGCGTTGGTAGTTTGATGTTGTGGGTAATAAAACGTCATGGTAAAAATTATAAAACATCACTCGGTTTTTTATAGTCACTATACAAGCTCTCTGGTTCTTTATATATGAAAATATGTTGATTATTTTTCGAGTTTTCGAGCTCAAATACCAAAAAGACGGTAGGTATGAACGCTTTTACGGGTATAATAGCAATTAGCAAGAGTTTTACGTTGAATACCACATTAAATTTCGGTTTTAAAATTTATTTTATTTGAAACTCTTTATGATATTTTAATTATTTTCTGAGTTTTGTGTAGGTGTATGGTGAGATCTTATCATCGCGCCTGTTGATACCAATAAAAGTAAAGGAACTTGATTTAAATTACATATTTTATTCAAAACAAATTTTACGATTTATGATCCAAAAACACGCACGTTTAGACTAAAAGCCCGCTGAATTGGTCCGATCGGACGGGCTCTTGGGTTTTTACAACCATTATTGGAAATTCTATGGAAAATATCTACTATTTTCTACATCGAGGTCCAAATAAATCACGATTAAAGATAATTATTTTTATTTGTGAAATAAAATAAAATGCAATATTATAATTATTATAATATGTATTGTATTCGATAACATCCAAAGACCTTATATAAAGATTGATAACTGTTTATGATACCAGTTAGCATGTATCTTAAAAAAAATTGATTACTGATTAGTTTATTCAATAATCAAATACTTATGACTTTAATTTCGATGTCATAGTTAAGTATCAAATTGGTTTCGGTAATTATCTTAAATCGTGGGTTTAATCCACGAACTAAGGTACATAGTAATTTATCTGTGCTTCATATTTACTTACTTATCTCACTTTTGTACTTTGTGGTTCGTACAGTTTTGTTATAATATTTGGTATTTAAAAATTTTGTAATTTTTTAAAATGCCGCTTTTGTGTGCTGTATCTGGATGTAATAATAAAAGTACCAATAAAGGACTTTCTTTTTATCGCTTTCCCAAAACAAAAAAGAACGCTGCGTCCGATATTAATGCACTTATTACGCAACAACGAGAATCGTGGTATAGTGCAATTAACATAGTTGATAATATGATAGATAGTAAGAGAATTTGTTCAGTTCATTTTAAAACCGGTGAGTAAAGAATTTTATAATTTTTACCGTGATATTTGTATGCTTACATTAAAATGTAATTGTTTTTGTTTAGGCAAACCAGCTAAATACGACGATATAAAAAATCCTGACTGGAAGCCTTCCTTAAAAATTGGATACAACAACAGTGGTAACTAATATTATTTATTACTTATCTGTTTTTATTTAGAATGTAATAAATACATTTTTTTCTAGATGTTTTATAATTTTTAGTGTAATATTTTTATGCTTACATTAAAATGTTAACTTTTGCTTAGGTAAACCAGCTAAATACGTCAATATAAAAAATACTGACAGGAAGCCTTCATTAAAAATTGGAGACAACAACAGTGGTAATTAATATTATTTATTAATTATTTGTTTTTATTTAGAATGTAATGAATACATATGTTTTTCCAATTAGAAAAAGTCACTATTCCAACCGTACAAAGGTATCAACAAGATAACATAAGGTTGGAGTTGAAACCAGCTCAATTATTCCAAGCATCATCAAACACACCAAACATTATAATAATAAGTTCCTAATGTGTGAGTATAATATAAACAAAACTTTGTTCAATCCATTGACAGAAATGGCTTTGTTGAGTTCTATATTTTAGAGGTAGATTTAAGTTTTACTCCTAACACTTGAAATGGTACCAAACATTTGGACATTCTTCCTGTGTACGCAGCATTAACATTTCACCTCCTAAATCTTTTTTTACAAGTACAAAAATCATATGCATTTTTTGTAATGTTTGTTTCTAATGCTTTAATTTCCATGTTAGAAAACTGTCTTCCTAATAATTCTGGTAAAAGTGATTTTTGAAAAAACCATTTGCATTTTATTAATATCTCATTGTACACTTCATGATCAATAATGATTCTTTTTATACAACAGAATTCATAGGGTGATTAAATTTATAAAGTCTTCATATTTTTTATACTACCACCGTGACTGAAAGTATACGGGCATTTGATTTCTAAGCATCCGTTTCCACAGCAGTCACAAGTTATCATTCCATCTGGACCAACACCAAGATATAGGAAATTTGGATTTATTACTAATCCAAAACCACTTCCACATAAATGTATGTGCTCACTTTTTAGTTTTTACCTTTTCTGTGTAAAAATGTTTTGCCTTTTTTCACTGTGTATTCCCTATTCAATAGAAACAGTTTTAAATGCATTTTTAGTAAATGGATAACATAAAAATTTAATTAGAGATGGTTTGAATCATATGATTCAACTAAACAGGCTCCTTTTGCCCTTTACGCTATAACACATCCACTTTTATATAAAAACCAATCTTTTGACTCGGATTGTAGCCTTAATTTTTCTATGTTAAATCAGTTTTCTTTGGTCAATGATAAATGAAAAATTCAGTTTAGAACTATGATTTACAAATTCTTTTATACTAAGAAGAGAATACCCATCTTTATATAAATTTGTAAAACATTTTGGAAAAATATTAAGAACAAATTTCTTAATAAAAGGTTCTATAGCAGCATTACAATTTACTTTTTCAAGTTTTGATAAACAATTTTTAAATCATCATCTAAAGTTGTTGTTGACTTGTTGGTAAAATCAAATTTGGGCTTAAATTTTCTAGCTTAATTTTAAGAAAGCATAGTCTTAGAATGATCAAAATTAATGTTACTCTTCTTTTCTGGATCAGCATGTTGATTTGATGTAACTACCTGGATGGAACTGACTTAACAAATTCTGTTTTTTAAATGAGAAACTGAATAAAACAAACATGTGTATCTTTATATTGTTATCACTTATCATAATCATAATCGAATAAAATTATAGTTTTAAAAATTAAAATGCAATAAATAGGTATCTAGGTAAACATATAATATTTTTGTGTATACATATTACATATTGTTCATATTTGCAAAGCATTAAAATAATTTACCTTGGCAATTACAAGGCACAAGCATATAATTGTTCAAACTGACCACCTAGATGAAACGTTATGCCCAGAACCAACCAACTTCATCAAGCTCTGCCAGTTCATATCAACAACACATCTCATTAACCTACCGTGACGAGCAACATTCTTTTATTGAATTGTAATTTGTATATATGTCAATGTATTCTTATATTGTGACAATACGTACTTATAAATTTGTATGTATTTACTCATAAGTATTCACTCTTTTCTATTTGTATATTATGTAGAACCTAATCTAACACTGTAACGTCCAATGGTCAAATAGCAACCATGGATTGAAAATAAACAGTAAAAAAAAAAATTGTTCAAAGGAAGCCATTAAGCGTTAAATAGTTAAGTACGTATCCACTTATAAAAAAATTATAGGTATTACGATTTTTCATGAGTGTATACATTAGAATCAATAATAATATAAAAAACACGTATTGGCTAATACGTGTAAAATAAAAAGTAAATTATTTTATAGATTTGGATTTTTATTTTTATATTAATAGATCAACTTCAGACCAAAAAAGTTAACACCTTTATATAACACATTAAATTATATTTTATATCAAAACGATTGAAAATGTATCAAAAAATGTGAATCAAAAAGTCTATTACTTCCGATCACAATTACACCGTGATCAACAGCTTTCGCAGCTTTTGCATTGTCAGTTGTCTGTTGATTTTATTGACAAACAAACATATAAAACATTTAAATATGACTAAAACTTGTTCAAAAATAACCAAAACATATATATGCCATCAACAAATGATTTTGTGCCTGCCTGCTTGCTTTTTGAGTAAGTAAACCATAAATCACAAGTTTATTTTCTACATTAATTAAATTTGCCGCTCTCAAACTTATTAGCGTTATTAGTAGATCAGAAACCAACTACGGCGCATGTGCCCTCAGTGCAGTTTTGTTGGTGCATTCCTGCAATTTAGCCCACGATTTAAGATACTCTATCCACGGTCTTTGATTATTATTTTATATGGTGATTTAGATTTTAGACCATAAGCATAATGTAATATTATACATCTATGATTTAGACGCTTCTAAACGATTTGAGATTGTAGTTTTAAAAATCTCTTAAATTGTACCAAATACTGTATGTATAGTATATACAGTGTTTGATCGTACACCTCCTGTTTTGTGAACGTTTCTCCGTTCACGATGCATATAGTAGGGATGGGTAATTCACGAATGAATCGATTCATCAACTTGATTTGATTGAATTGATTCAGCGTGGTAAAAAGAATCGGTTCATGGGTAACACTGATATTTTAATATGTACTAAGCAGGGATGAGTAATTTACGAATGAATTGATTCTACAAGATGATTCGATTGAAGTGATTTAGTGTGGTAGAAGAATCAGTTAATGGGTAACACTGCATTTTAGCTTATCTCACAAAAAAACATACCCAAACACACCGTGATCGACGTTATCATTGAATCACTGAATCGATTCATTTAAATGATCTGAATCGAAAGAGTCGATTCATCTGATCGAATCAAATTTCCCACCACTAGCATATAGATTTTTAGATTCATAATATTTTCTCGCATGGACGTCCGTGATAAATGATAACAAACTCGCGCATGACCAGAAATCTTAAAAAAGATATTAAGAACTATATATAGTTATTTTCCATCGAGATAGATAAGAATATTCTTATCTATCTGGATGTTATTTTCACGGACATATCAGCAGCAAGACTGTGCTGTCGTTTTTAAGATTTATGAAAGTAACAAAACTGATGTGATAAGAATTATGATTAATTAATACCAAGGTGGATTTGTAGATCCACCTTGATTAATACCACGGTTATCTGGATAACCGTGTTTAATACTATGATTCAGTAACCACTACCATTGATTATGTACATACATAATCAATGCTACATGCTACTACTTATTAATTATTGTAACTATTTCTTTATTATCTTTGAAGTGGGGGACAGACATGACGTTGCGAGGCCGCTTCTCAGCTGAGCTGTCTTGACCTAACCTAACCGAGTAATAAAACCACAGAATTGATTCGCTATTCTGTGATAAAATTATCTGTTGAGTCACTGTTACACTATCAGACAGCGCGTCTAAACTAAAACCCACCCACGACTCGGTTCGATTTTCACTGCCGTTTTCTCTGCGCGTCCAGTCCGGTGACTGGTGAACAATCTTAAATCGTGCTGGTGAATATACCGACTTGGGACTTGGATTATTTCAATGATAACGTGGACTGGAGGACGTCCCGTGAAGCTACTTGGGTATATCTAACCGTTCGTCCTGCAGTTTTGCGTCGTTCGTCCGAAACGAAACGCGCGTACATCATGAGCAACAATTCCAAGGTTGAGCCAACGTGAGTAAAAACATTTCTCAATCTTTTAATAACCGTACTTTGCGTCTAAAACTATTACCCGATCGCGAAATTCCGTAGGTGACGGGTGTGAAGTTAGGCGACTACTTTTACGTCGTAGATGATGGGTACCGCAGCGGATGAAAATCTGGCCGTTTTTGCATTTGTTTTCATATGAGAAGACCTCTATTTTATCCATTTTTTTATCATCTATGAATTTTAAACGGGTATAATTGATTTAACTGTATGCTTTTTAACAGATGCTATTTGTATTTTTACTTAAGTGTTTACTTATATTTCTTATGCTATTTAAGCCAAAAAAAAAAATTTTTTACCAACATAGGATATGTCTTATACATATTAATAGGTTGTACTAAAGCTATACTCCATTCCACCAGAGAATAATGAGTTTTCACGCATCTTGACCGACTGCTTCGGCCATGCCAGACCCCAAATTCCTTCTTTAAGCGTCCAAAACAATAGAAGACATCATCCGAGGGCCAAAGCCAAACGTTTCCTGCGGGTGACAAACCTATTCCCTCGGGAGCCGAGAGTGGGGCATTTTCGACCGTTGATGTACATTGGTTGGCGGACTGTTTATTCTCTTGTGAAATGGATTATGAGTGATTGATTACTATTTTAATAAACAGTGTTATGCATTGTTTAGTTAAACTGAAGAAACCTTTTTTTAAACATATCTATTATGTAAAATTTGTTATTTGTTTTAGTTGTTTTATACTACTGATATCTAGTTAAATGATGAAAATAATTTAAGTAGCATAAGCTTAAATCTCTACAACTTTTTGGAAACAGCTTTGAAAAAATGTATACATCATATAATTCCTTTCTTAGAAATAAAAATTTTTTAAAATACAGTAAGTTCTTGTAACAAAAAACTCCAAGCGACCAAATTTTTTTTTTTTCTTTTGTTACAACGGAAATTTCAAAAATTCAGTAGGGGACTTTTATGACTTTGGTTATAACGATATTTTTTGTTGTATCGGTATTCATTGTAATGGGAACTTACTGCTGTATGTAAAAAATTTAAAAAATGGGGTTGATTAAATTATCCTATGACAACACCATAAGCAATTTGTAGTATTAGAAATGTTTGTATTACATAACCTATTTTAAGTTAATACTATATAATTTCACTTACCACCCAATACCTATTCTATTTATATGACATATGTATATATATATATATATATTTTTTTTTTTTCAGAATGAATAAAACTGCCTTAAAAACTTCTGACTCTGAAAAGAGTAATAAACAACGTCCATGCAGACTGGCAGCCCAATCTTATGCCAACATAGCAAAAGGTCTTAATCGCTCAAAAAAAATTAAAAAAAAACCAAACCTTAGAAATATTCCTGAGAAAATCATCGCAGCCACCCAAACTGATAATGGTACTTTGATATTTATGTTAAAGTTTAAAGGCAAAGATGATGGTATATTAATTACTAATAGGGTTGCTAAAAAAAACTACACTCAGTTGTTGATTGAGTTTTATCAAAGTAATTTTATAAAAAAAAATTAAACTTTTTTTTTTACTTTTTTACTTTTTTACTTTTTTTTTACATTTTAATTTTTAATTTAAACATGTATACTAGTATATGTATTATTAGTACAATACTTTTGTAAATTATATGTTATTTAATTACATGTCTCATATTTATTTTATGGCTGTGTTACTTGTTGAATATCCAAAATTCCCTTATGCATCATGTCTAGTGTAATAATAGTATAAGGCGTTAAACGCTGTTTGTGGTTGGAATCCGACATATTTTTTTTTTGGTAATGTGGTACCGAAGCACATTGGTTGCATTATTGTTTGCATTTTAAGCTAGGGTATAATTGTGTTAGCGGAGCAAAGCAACGCAGATGTTCCATACTTCCGTGTTCATATTATCAACTCGGAAGCTCACATTGTTTTCCTGCGCATGGGCATTATGTCTGGACGCATAGGTCTCTAAATGCAGCGTTATATTACTTTATGGTTCAATGTCGCAAATTCAATTTATTGTAAATATATGTTTTCTTGTAAATAAAAAAAATATGTTTTTTAAGATAACTCATATTATATTTTAATTGTAACAGCAAAAAGTAGGCTAATTCTGAGCAAGCTCGTTGAATCTCATATTTGACCAGTTATAACTTAAAAAGTTTTTTATTTGGCTCAAATGTTTTTGAAACTTAAAAAGCGATTTAATAGTATTTATTCTAATAATATTTATATGGAACATTTCAATTGGTTTAAATTATTTTTGGAGAAATTGTTGCCTACAAAAAGGACAAAATAATAACGTAATAAAATAATGTGTAAAAATTTCAATCCATTTAAACAATTATTTGAGGAGTAATAACTCATCATTACGATTTAAGTATCAATTACCCAAAAGTGCGTGATTTCATTGTTATAGTTTAAATAACACCATGTCATCAATACTTTTTTTATATGCTTTCAGAAACTACTGGACTAATATTTTTGAAATTTGTTGGTGCAAATATCAAATTTTGTTGTACATAACATGATTAATTTTCAAATCTTAACTAACAAACTTGTATATGTTACAAAGTTTTTTCCAAAAATAAGTCAAAGACATGACCAATATTGCAAATAAACAACTCAAAATAAAAAGTGACTAATGATTTTTGAAATTGCCTGGTAGTATATGGATTAATATTATGTATAAACACTCCAAAATAGCTTCAAAAACAAAATAGTTTGTTTTCCAGGGATTAATTATTGTTAATCACTTTAAAAATATTTTATGTTAAATGTTTGATGATAAAAAAAAAATATAAAATCTTAGATAGAAAAAATCAAATAAGTAGGTACCAATTATTATGAGTTAAACTTTTGTAAAATATTTTGCAAATAGAAAATGTTTTTTGATTAGATACCAATATTTTTCAAAAGTTTCAAAATACTACTCGTACAGTGGCGAACACGGGGGGGGGGGGGGGGGTTTAGGGGTTCAAACTCCTCCCGAAATATGAAGTACACTGAAATTTGTAAACACATTTTAAAATTAAAATTGTTAGATAATTTTTTTCAAAAACCTCCCCCGAAATTTTTTCCTGTGTTTGCCCCTGTACTCATATATTAATTTATTTATTTTAAAATGAAAGTATTTTATTAGTGTTCAAAATACTATCTAAGTTTGATTATAACACATTACATTAATAATATTATTATTGTACCAAACTAGTAATACTGAAATTAATTGGTTAATGTTAAATATAATAATTTGCATTTAATTAGTTATGTGTGAATTGAAGTAAAATTTACAAAATAGTAAAACAAAAACACAAAAAGTACGTTTGCTAGGTTGGTACATCATGTATTTTAGATTCTGAGCAAAGCAAGGAAGCTATTGATTTTATAGTTTTTACTACAACCAAAGATTTCACAAAACTAAAGTATATTAACAAAAAAATGAATTTGAAATTTAAGCAGTGAAATTAAATTTTTATAATTTTTATTGCAAATTATTTTTAAATACTTTATACTATCTAATAAATATATTTTTAATTTGTGCAATTAACTTTTTATAATTTTGACTGTTACAATGATGTCTTTAAACTAGGGTATAAATTTAATGTTTTTATGCTCAAATATTTTTAAATTTTATTTATAGATTTATATTAGTTAGGTACATAATAATTAAAAGTAAAACTAAAACTGAAATATGAATACACGAAGACTCATTTTACAATATAACACCATTGTAACTGTATGTGGAAAATATATACAACTTGATAGATGGGGAAGCGTGAAAAAAAGTTGATAGCAATATTAATTACTGAACTTGTGAGACTAGAAGATTTATAACATTGTTTAATTATTTAAGTTTAATTATTTACTACAGTAAAGTACGACGAAGTGTTATGGCTGAGAAATTTAATGGTGTTAAGTGTTAACGCCCCAGTGTTAACCTGAAAATTTCAAAATTTTTCGCCGTAAAATTCACGATTTGTTTTTGGGGTGCCTTGTACTTAAGTATCAAAAAATAAGCAACGTTTAGAAAAAAAAAAAACCGGGATCGAAGTACCACCCGCTGTGTACCTAAAGTACCTACTATTATATCTATAATAACCTATCAGAAAAGTCGTCGACTTTAAAAAAGCGTGCATACGGAAAAAGAGATGAACATCGTGTTGTCGTGCAAAAAGCTCGGATTTGAAAAACGGCGGACATCGCGCAGTGTCGCCACACCTGGGGGATAAGCGCGGGCGCGCTCACCGACCGGTCGCCGCGGACGAACAGCAGCAGCAGCAGCTCGACGTCCCATCGAGTGACATCGCCGACCGCCAGCCGCTGCCCAGTCCACGGCCCCGATGACTGTACTCTCCACAAGCCGCCGCCGCCGTCCCTTTGAGAGGTACCCCGTATACTTATTATAATATAATATCGTACATATGTTTTAATAACAATATATGCGCGTATATTCCGTACGATAACCCGTCCCTGTTCGGGTCGTCCGATCGCCGTTTTAGGTCATTCGCCACCGCGCCGTGCATCCAACATAATACGCGCATCATTAAAATATTCGTCGCGCGAATTCCGCCGTCGCTTCCGCCCCGCGCGCAAACACCGCGGGGATTGTAAAAAAAAACACCGTATTCGACTACGTACACACCTCGTTTTGTTCCGAGTGCTATAAATTTCGCAGGAATTCTCAGTGCGACGCGTTTATATTTTTTTTTCATTTTTTTTTTTTCACCACCTCGCGTCGTCGTCGTCGTCGGACTGCGAGCGGCGTCTTCCTCGATACACCGGTAAGTCCTTCGGCCGCGCCCGGGGGTGTCCCCCAAAAGTGTCCGGCCCGGGGGGGCCCTCGCCGCACGTTGTAGACAGGGCGCGACGGCTCTGCACGCTTGCAACAAAACCATTTTTGCGTGCGCCGTCCGTCCGTAGGTAGGTAGGTACGTAGTTTGAGGTGCTTTTTAGTTCTCGTCAATCCGGTGGACCGTTTGAGGCCGCGCGCCGTCTTCGAGTTGTTGGCTAGAGATTATCGTTCGCGATTTCGGATGTTTCACCGTCTAGTCGGCAACGACCGGACACGTATATACACCGTCTCATAGGTAGGCAGCGACCGCGCGATTGGTATTACAATTTACGTTAACATCGCGCGGTTTTGAGTAATACGTTAATTTCATTTCGTCGCATTTAAATCGTTTGTATCGTTGTTTCCGTTTAGTCTACCGTACAGTGGTTCAAGCAAATCGCGTTAGTACAACAATATGCGTTGCTTAGCAGCTCGTTAACTATCCGCACTGGCGCGGATAAAAGGGAAGCGCCCCGAAATTCCAACAACAAAACACTTGTTTGTGTTTTTGGTTCATGTATTTGTTTTACAAATTATTGGCCATCAAACACCGCCCGTAAGGTGTATCACTCCTGTGTGTGCGGAACATCCACCCTCCCCTAATAAATAATCCGGATCCGTGCATGCGCCTACCTAGGTTAAGGGAAAAAACGTGATTTTGATAAGACTTTTTTTGTTTCAGCGTGATACTATTTGTTGTTTAAAATAGATGCGACATAGTAGCTGGTGATTTTGTAGCACAAAATAATTCATTTATCGTATCAACATGGAAAACGCAACTACTGTGTTGGAAGAGCCCTCTGTTGACAAGGTCAGTACACACACACACATACTATATACTTATTTTATTTTACTACTAGCAAAACTAGCGTTGACCCGTGTACGGGGTACGTCTTATTAAACGCGCTAATACCACAGATAACTTGAAAAGTTTTTTCAAATTGTCTGTGCTAATACCTCGAATACAAGTGTACAATACAAAAACATAGTAAACTAAGTACTTATAAACAAGTTGACTGCAGTAATTATAGTAATAATTAGTTCTGATTTACAAGCCATCCTGTGTAAGGCGTGGTTAATGCCTACAATAATGGGGTGAATTTGGGTGTAAAGTAGGATTCTTGAGCGGGAAGAGCGCATAAGAACACAAATTTAAATGTCTGCTAATAAGGTAGGACCATCTTCAACACCTCTTAGTAATGTAGAGAAGAAGGAGAAATTAGTTTCCAGATGCTTGCGCCATACTTATTGTTAAATTGTTTTCATAGGAAACTACCGCTCATAATATCCATTGCGTTTCATTCTTAGGTGAGCAATCAGAAAGACGCGTCGTGTGGTTCTACTACTGCCACGTCTCCCAAACAATTAGATGCTGCAGATGGAACGTCAACTGTAGCCACCCAAGCCTCGGAACTAGATATAGCCGATTCAAGTTGCCCGTCTAATGATAAGAACCGTAAAAAAAAAGACCGCCACTTAGCTCAAGCTTTAAAAACCGTTTTGAACAGCATGAGTTCTTTGCATACACCAGAAGAAAAACTAGCAGCCTTGTGCATTAAGTATGCAGATCTGATGGAAGAAAATACTAAGCTTAAAGTAAAAACTAACACGTCTTTTTTTGTGTTATACCTTAAGTTAAATTAATTATTTCTGTTATTGGTTCTAATCAAATGCAGGCTGCGTACAAACAAAATGAAAAAAGAGTGTCACAGGCTATTGTTGAACGGGATGTAGTCAGAGGTGAAATGAATAAAGCAGTAATGACAAGGAGTCGACTGGAGAGTTTGTGTAGAGAATTGCAGAAACAAAACAAAGCAATACGAGTAAATATTTTATTTATTTATTTTTTGTTAGTTGTTATATTTTATATTAATAGAAAATATATTTAGGAAGAAAGTCTAAAACGTGTTAAAGAATCTGAAGACAGGCGCATGGAAATGACAAATAAATTTCAAAGTACATTGAGTGAAATAGCTACAGTTATGCAACAAAACAGTGAGAAAAACAACAAACTTCGCGACGATAATATGGATATGTCTTCTAGGCTTAAAAATGTGTGCGAACAGTATGAGCTTAGAGAACAGGTAAATGGCGCTGTAAGCACATAGAAATCAATTATTATTATTAGTTTTTTTTATGTTCAATTTATTAACTAAATATTGATTCAGAGTGTAAAATATTTGAATTTTGTAGCAAGTAGTTAAGTTAGCTAAGCAAATTGAGCTTGAGACCCAATTATGTGATGCCAAACTTGCCAAAGCAAATATGGAGATTAGCGTTGAAAGAGAATCTATTTTAAATGAAAAGACTCATTTGTTAAAAGTATGTATTTGTTCTTCATGGTTGCAGCTTTATTGGATTGTATTAAATTAATGTAGTTTGCTTGTAATATTGTGTTTCGATTTAAAGGAAATAAGACAATATCAAGTGAGAATTGAAGAAATGCAAAATACTGAAATCGATTTACGAAACCAAATATCATTATATAATGAAAAATATGAAGAATTTCAAAATGCTTTAGCGCGAAGCAACAAAGTATTTGCTGGATTTAAAGGAGACATGGAATTGGTGAGTAAAAATATACTTAGCTGTAATACTAGGTGAGTTAACTATTTTGTATTTGTAGATGTCGAAAAAAATTGTTAAACAAGAAAAAGAGTCTGCTAGTTGGAAAATGCGTTATGAGCGCTGTCAGCAATTATTGGATGAAATGACCAATGAACGGTCTAGAATGATTAGCGATTTGTCTGTAGCGACTCGGCAATTGAGTACATTGCAAAAATTGTGCCGAACTCTTCACTCAGAACGACAGACACTTTTGTCTAAGTTGGAACGTGGGGAAAAAATTTCCGAGTCTGTTGCAATAACAGAACAATTGGCCGGACGCTTGTCAGAGGTCAGCATGTGTGCCATGGTTAAATGGTTTGCACAAGCAGAGAATGCTCCATTGTTACATAATTAACTTTTAATTTTTGACAGACTTTAGACTTATGTGACGGTCGCGTTTCAGCCGAACAGTTGAAAGAAACATTACAGGGGGTAATTGAAAATCAAATGAAATTGACTAAAGAGTCAGCTGATCAGCAACCTCAAGTGAATGGTGATGATATGTCACCTGAATCTCCATCATCTCAATCACATATGTCTGATGAACCAGCCTATGACACCGGTGTGAGTAGTAGTTCATCGGTAAATGGAGACAACAAAGTAGAATGTGTTGAGAATAGTGTTGAAAACAAATCAGTTGACGAAGAGGAGCCCAAAAAAACTGAAACTAAAAAGATTAAGGTAGATGACAATATTTTTTTAAATTATATGTAAGGAATTGTAAAAATGAAATGAGTTGAAAAAAATATGAATTGATTTTAAGTACTAATAGGTATCTATTGAGTAATTCAATAGTTTGATATTTACATCGTTTGATTTTGATCAAGTGACAAGTTTTTTGATCCAAATTATGTATTAGTATAAAACAATATCTATCTTAATCCAAGATAGTTAAATTCTATTTTATTGTTTGAAATTGTACGTTTTACTTAACATTTAATTTTTAATGGTTTTGCTGTAGATACAATATTCAGTTTGTTGAATAGCACATTTTCCTGTTTTTATGGCAGATTTAAAAATAAATATGTATGTGTCTAGTTTTAACATTTTTATTTGAAAACCCTTTTACTTTTCTCAGTCTACTAACTATCTCATTAAAACAATTTTTAACAATGCATATTATCTAATATTATTCCCACCAAGTCGAGCCAAAAAAGCGGCACGGCCATACCATCCTTTTCTCGAAGCAATTCAGGCCATTTTCGATTACTGTTTTCCTGTAAATAGTAAATTGCCTTTTATTCTTTTACAAAAAATAACTAGTTATTAAAGTATTTTCATATTATAAACACTAAAAAGCCGTTATCGTTCTAAATTGTGTGGGTAGTATACTAATGTGTATTTTACAAATCATTTGCATTCTTATAAGGGTGTGATTTAGGAGAGTAACCTCCCCCTCAAATTTATATTTTAATATTTAATCATCTTTAAAACTGTATTTTGTTTTTTCCAAGAAATGTGATATAAATATGAAAAATTGTATATTACATTAGTTATTTGTTATAGTTTAATTTGAACTGTAACCAGTTGAAAAAAACTGGGTACAGTGCCTATCTTGAAATTAAATGTACCAAGGGCTTACCCCTTACCCGATAATATTTTTGTACTTGATTTTTATAATTTTTGTATCAATGCTCAAATTGGGAGGGGTGGAACTTCTCTATTTTTCTATATATTTAAGAGCTTCCCTACTAAGTGTAAATGGCCCCTATGGCATTGTATAGAAGTAGATACCTTTTTTTTTTACCATACAGTGTCTTGCCTTCTATTATTTTTCCAATTTGAGCACTAGTTTGTTTTATAACTTTTCATATTTAGCTTTCCAAGTACAAAAGTTGTATGTTTTGAAAAATAGAAAACGCCACTGACCGTAACTTAGATTAAAACTAATTTTATTAGATATTATATATATTTTAGATTAACTAAATTTTATAATAGAATTATTGATAATGTTAATACTACTTAAAGCTATTTCTTTAAAATTTAAGTATTATTTACTGGGGTAGTATTATTATTTTTATAATACCTTGTATTATTTATCTAAAGTATTTGAAGTGTTATGATTTACAAACATTTTGTTATTTTTCAAAAAAAAAACTTAAAGCACTATTTAATTTATATTAAGTATTTAAAGAATCTGATTCAAGTATAAAATATTTTTTCAATTTTTGTATACTTATCAAGTAAGTTTTTAGTCAGTTATATATATTAAATTCAAAGAAAAAAAATTAAATATTTGTAGAGATAACCAAATACATTGCCAAGGGTAAAAGTAATTATTTTTTATGTTTGTGTTTAATCTTTAAAATGTTTAAATGTTCTATCAAATGTTTCAGGACACAAATTCAAAACGGAAGACTAAGAAAACGTAAAAATTCTTATCTTTGTATAGGGTGTCTCAAAAAGAACGCCGTATTTAAATCTGCTATAAAATAAATTTATTTCTCTTGAAAAAACATATGTAATATATCATTCTCTTCAGGAGAAGTTTAGGTTTAACAATGAAAAACAATATCGGGCAAATGACCCCTCCCCCCTACTAGCTCTACAAGCGTTTATTCTTTCCATAAAATTTACCATCACTCGATCACACATTGCCCCATCAAGTTTGTTGAGAACACGACGAATTTCTTGCTTAAGTTCCAAGACATTTGTGATATTTCCACCAATGCAAATTGTTTTTATTTGCCTCGTTAGATTTTACTGTCAGTATGAATGACATACTCATAGAAAAATTATAATAAAACAGTACAGGTGTCAAAACACAAATTATGAAAATATGATTCAACTTACATTTTACTAACATTTCAAACTTTGTTCTGGTAAACTCGTGACTTAGCATGTCCTCCTAAAAAAAAAATCACACAGCGTCAAGTCCTAAGATCGAGGTGGGTTGTTTTGGTCTCCACGCAACAAGATTAGTCTGTTTGAGAACTTTCCAAAGCGATTGTTTCTCTTGAAGTGTGACAAGTTGCGCCATCTTGTTGAAACCTTACATTTTCGATATTCATTTGGTCCAAATGACACCAAAGAAAATTACTAAGCATAGCACGGTAACGAACACCACATTCACTGTAACAGCATTTCCTTTTTCGTTTTCAAAAAAGTAAGGACCGATCAAACCTCCACACCAATCGTAACTCTTTGAGGATGCATTTCTTTTTCTTTGATAATTCTTGGGTTCTCAGATCCCCATATTCAACAATTCTGCTTGTTTACGAACCCGTTTAAATCAAAATGAGCTTCATTGGTGAAAATAATGCGCTTTTCAATACCCTCGCTCTCTGTTCTTTACTGTACCTTTCCATTGCGATACAACACAAACAATGACTAAGAACCACAAAACCTCAATGATAACAGATAACAAAAATAGGAAAACCAATGCTGCTAACAAAAAAATTAAAAATAGTGGTCTTTTCAAATCCAGCGTTCTTTTTGAGACACCTTTTACAACACATAGTAGTTTACTAATATTATTCATACAAGTGGAAGCTGGACCTGTGAAAATCAGTAGACATTGTTTTCTTACAGAGTAAACATATTATATACTTATTATGTCTTTTTATTTTATTTTTTGAGCCTTTGTTTATATTAAAATATTGGCCTGCTAATGATAATGATTTTTTAATTTAAATTAACAGAAGCAAGATAAAGCCATGTATATTAAATCAAAGTGAAAACAATTCTTTTGTTTTATTATTTAACTTCTAATTATAATAGTATTATACATTAACAAGTTTTATTATCATAAGAACCCTGGATAAACAACTTAATTAATATTAAACTTATGTATAATTTATTTATATAGATTTGCCAATTTTGCTTTTGTTCAAAAAAGTTAATAAAATATAAACAAAATATTCTCAATTTAATGTAAGTTTTTCTTTTTCCTATGATATGGTAATAGCTGATAAAATTATTACTTTTTACATTTTCTAACCTAATATATTTGTGTTTATTAATTGGCTTCTAAATTACAAAACTAACTACATAAGAAATTCAAACAAATTCATTGCTTTTATATCTTTTAGTCAAATTAGATCTTAATTTTTTTTTTCTTTATTTGGCCCTAGATCATTTGTCGACTTACACTAACTAAGTAATTGTAATTGTAACTAAGTAATTGTAAGTAATTGCCAGTAATTGTTAATATTAAAACGTATGAAACACAATTTTATATTCTAACAAAATGTCAACAAAAAAAAATTCTATTGTTTGCGTACAAAGTACCTACTAAAAATCATAAATAACAAAAAATAAAAAACCCGGGATAACTCCGTAGGTCGCGTGGGTAGTTTAACGGGGTAGCGACTATGTTTTGTTTTTCTCGGAATTTCGAAAAAAGCTACAAATAAAGTACCATTTCGGATCCATTATCTTTCTTTTAAGGCAACATGCGTTAAAATCGGTGCAGGTTTACAAAAAGAACTTTTGATCGTAGAAAAAAAAAAATATCATTGTAAAACCAATAAAAAATCTAAAAAGAAATAATTATATATATATTTGTGGATATCAAACACTTAGAATGATAAAGAATCATCCATAGTTATTATAATGTCGCCTTCACATTACAACTTAAGTGTGTATGACGTAATAAGTAACACACAACTTTTTTTATTTTTTTTTATTTTTTTTTTTTTTTTGACGTTTATTGAGAATTCACAATCTGTACATTGATACAATAGGTAAATATGCTATAAGTAATATAAAGACTTTGAGTGACATGAAGGAAGACTTGCAGTCGAGTCACCTTTTACAAAGAGTTAAAAAAAAAAAAAACACACAACTTATAAAACGTAAGATACCTTGTCAATTACACAAAATACACAATATAATACGAGTATATTTTTGTGATCACTGCTATACAATATATTACAATAGTGTGTTTGGGGCAAGGTGTATGGAGTAATATAATATCTATATTATAAAATTTTTATTTATTTTTATTTTTATAAAAAAAATAGTAGTCTCCTTTACTATAGTACTATATAGCTTCATAGTGCATGATGCCTATAGGCTTCATACTATACACCTTGATTTGGGGATACTAAGCTGCAGTGGCGCAACCAGGAATTTTACATGGGGTCCGACCAAATAAATCATCTTCATCTTTCTTTTTTTCTTTTTTAGTTGTAGCGAATAAATTGCTACAGAAATATTATACAAATCAGAGTGCACAAACATTATATTGGTCATTGGTTTCAAAATTGTGATTTGCACGTATTATTTTTTATCTGAAAGCAACGATAAATCATTGCATTTCGAAAAAACGATTCTGAGAATGCACTGCAATCTAGTCTATATAGTATGGGTGACAAATGTTTTGACGATAGTCCAATTTTAGTGGTTTTTGCTCGTAAATCAAAAAATCATTCAAATTTCAAAAAAAAGTTCAAACTAAATAAATTTGGATGCCAAAATCTCAACTTTTATGTAGTACCGAAGTTTCACATCGGAGGCAGTTTTCTACTCAAAAATGTCGTGGGATTATCTTAGTATTGGTATTACTCTGTGGGTATAACCATAGATTATGGTCCGTAATAATTATTATTGCACTGTCACAACTGACAATATAAAACAACATTACGATAACGTCTTGATGTAGTCCAAAAAATCCAATATGAATTAAAAGTTTATGAAAATAATCGAGAACATACACTAAATTTCATCTAAGAGCGCACCGGGCGGCGGACGATAATGAGTCGAAACTCGCGCATGCGTTCCCAACATTGTTCACAGTACAGACAGCCGGCGCTTCGGTCGTTATAGTCCGATACGCCGTGGCAAACATCTGTTGATCGATTTGAACGTTTAGTGTTTACAATGTAAACGCGTGTTTTCTAAAGCAGGGCAGATTACCAATGACCGTGGGAATAGACTTCACCCAAAAAACTTGGAATAAAATAAATAAAATAAAGTACAATCCATTACCTTTCTTTTAAGGTATCATGCGTTAAAATTGGTGCAGGTTTACTATAAGAACTTTTGATCACAGAAAAAAAAAAAAAAACATTGTTGTATAACCAATACATTCTTCGCTCACGCTCAGAATCTAAAAATGTAAAAAGTGAGTGACACAGACAATGTTAGGTTTTGTAATTCGTTTTAAAAATGTATAATGGTTAATTTGTTCTAATGGACCTAGTAAAAACATCTTTTAAGCGCGTACATTTACATCTTTCTACGTACATTTAAATTGTTGTCAATTTCCAGTTTTTATTCGTTTTAATTCAATAAAAAATACTTTAATTTTCCAGAAAAACTAGCGAAAATTTAATATAAACTTACAAGAAACATTGAGCAAATATTGTTGTGGCTATGAAAATTGGTTATTATAGTTTTTTTTTTTTCAATCGTTCTATGATTCAATAGATATCGTCAAAAATTCGTCATAGGTTTAAATTAATTATAGATTTGATTTGATTTGATGACAGACCGATTAGACTCAAACGTGAATCATTTGGATGCGCGAGAGCGGTGCGCTCTTAGATGAAATTTAGTTAGGTTATTAATTAAAATAATTAAAAAATTAAAATAATAAGGGATATTAATTTACTATTATACGTGCCAAGGGGTCCGGGGACCCGGAGTCCGCCCCTCCTCTGGTTGCGCCACTGCTAAGCTGGTAATTATGGTACTCGGTGTAGTTCATGATGGAAACCCGCCTTTACGCGCGAAAAAACAATACAGCAAACCTAACAACACAAACAGCGACAGTGACGTCAACACTTGACGTTTCTTCAAGGGGTTTTCTGACCAGTCGTCGCGTTAAAAAAAATTCAAAGTGCGACTGTTAAAACCTCTTGGGTCTTGGCTTCAGGAGGCGTGGTGTAGAGATAAGATAATTTCGTCGTTATAAATTAGCCCGGTCATCTATATTTTAATATAATATAATAGATGCCTGTGTAAATTAGTCGCATTTCGAGTCTCACCACGTGCGTCGTAATTTTTCTCAAAATCGTGTACGACTGTCGCGATTATTATACGTATTATTAATAATTTTTATTACTTGCATCGTCCGACGCGATGTTGAATCGAATTAACGCGATACTGCTGAGTGTCGCGCACTCGTCAGTCGGTTTGTTTAAATCCGTACTGCACGTCGGAAAATCATTGTTATTGACCGCGGTCGGTCGCGCGTTCGGCGAACTGCAGTGGACTCATCTGGGCGCGTCCCGGTTCGATTTCTACAGACGACTGTGGGCGGAAAACGCTCGGGCCGGCGGCGGCGGAATGGTCGAGTACCGGGACGGGGCGTTCGGCCCGCGTAAATACCTAGTGACCGCGCCGCGGCTGGCGAGGCGCGCGTGCCAACGGCTCCTCGACCGTCCCGCGAACGGGTACGCGGAACGGGACCGGTTCACCCACTCGCTGTTCAACCTGAACGCCGCGAAATGGGAGCGTAAGCGGAAACTCCTGTGCCGGACGGCGTTCTCGCCGGCGTCGGTGGCGTCCGCGTACCCCGCCATGTACGACTGCGCGCGGACCGCGCTGCAGGCGACGCGCGGTGGCGAAACGGACGCGGTCCGGCTGTCTCGCGCGTACGTCACGTCCCTGTTCTTCCGGTGCGTTTTCGGCCGGCCCGGCGACCCGTCCACGGTGCGCGCGACCGAGCGGTTGCGGCACGCGGACACGCGACGGTTCGGCCGAAGCGTGTTCGGGGTCGGCGGCGGCGACGGCGCGGACGACCGGTACGCGGAAGCGTCGCGCCGTTTCAAGCGGTTCGTGCGCGAGAGCCGACGATCGCCGACCGGCACCGCGGGCGCAACGTTTTTGGACCGATTCGACGGGCTACGCGGGACGTCGGCGGCACCGGACGAGTGGGACGACGACGACACCGACGCGCACTGCGCCATGTTCTTCACGGGCGGTTACGCGGCCACGGTGTCGGCCGTGTCGTTCGCCGCGTACGAGATCGCGCGCGACGTCCGCGTACAGGAGCGCTTGAGGGACGAGATCGCGCGGGAGCTGGAGGAGGATCGCGCGACGTTCCGCGAGTGCCGGTACCTGGACTGCGCGGTGAAAGAAGTGCTGAGAAAGTATCCGCCGTTCGCCGCGATAACCAGGTCGTGCACGGACGACGACGTGCAGCTGTTCGCCGAGCCGGACGACGCGGCCGAGCTCGTGAGACGCGGCGCGACGGTGGTGGTGCCGGTCAGCGGTCTGCACTACGACCCGGCCGTTTTCCCGGAGCCGGACGCGTTCGACCCGACCCGGTGGTGCACCGGCGACGACCGGCGTGCGTGGTCCTCGTCGTACATGCCGTTCGGGTCCGGGCCGCGTCGGTGTCTCGGCGAGACGTTCGCCACGCTCGCCGTAAAGGCGTTCGTCGTCGCGCTCCTCGAGTCGCACCGTTTAACGTTGCCCGAAACGTGCGGGCCGCCGAAGTTTTTGCCGGGCAAGTTCACCACTAACGTCGACAGTATGACCATAATTTTCACGGCGATCGAACAGAACGAGTCGGCGCGGGAGTGACTTTTATTAAAAATAACTATTATTATTATATTATAACTACTATTATTATTATATTAAAACTACTATTATTATTATATTATAACTACTACTATTATTATTATTATATAGTTGTGACTTGTGTATTGTTTATCGTTATGGCTCGTATTAAAATTTTTTTTGGCTACATGCTAGATTACTCGTATGTGTTACTTTATTCTCTAAGTGGGAATCCAATTAATTGGTCGGTATCTCAAGTACAACATCTTGCACCCGAATCGGTGTACGCAACTCCAAGCGCGTTGCGCACAGCTACGAAAACCCATTATCGCGTAATCTTGACCGAACCACAAAACTTCCCTTTCAACTCGCATCGGTACACTCGGTTTTTTTTTTATGCTTCCGTATGTTGAATCTGACTACGGCGAAAACGTCTATAGAGTATGGAGTAGTAGTACTCTAAGTCTTGAACACGTCGCACTGTGTTTTTGGCCAGATTTTTTTTAATGAAATACTAATTCAAAATCACTGTGGTGTACTTCGGTTAAACTATTCAGGTTCGGAATGCATCGGAGGCGCGGGATAAAATCAATGGTTTCCACAACGCGAGTGTACTATTGTACTCGCGCCTAGTTTGTACGAATTGAAAGAAATCCAGTGTTCGCACAATCGGATAAAATGGGAAATATTTTAAGATATTTTATAGACGTAGAGATTGTTGTTTTCACTGTTCATGTGGTTACCAATCGGTGTGTTCTTATCTGGTGGATAAGCGACACAAAACGCCACGACGTAGCGATGCAGCTTGGCGAGACGTTTCCAACGGTACGAATTCGAGGAATAGATATTTCAAAATGACGACTTCTATTATAGAGGCTAAACGCTAAAATTTTCTTTTGAAAATTGTAATAGAAAAAATAATGCGTTTAAACCACAACTTCCAAACTTGTGACCCACCCAAAGCGTAATCGCTTACTATACTACCCACGCGACCTAGACTGATCCCGGCTTTTTATATTTTATTTTGTGTAATATAATAATGCGTGGAATTTGGAAGCGGTGAACACGGTTTTTTTCAATGACGTCAATACAGGTCTGATGACTGATGACGATTGCACAAAACTATTATACGTATATTACGACAACACGATGCAGAAAATAATATTATTATCGTGTTATGACACTTTAAATCTAAAAAAAAATATAGTAATACCTATAAGACACCAATTCACTTTGGGGTAGGTATACGTAGATAAGAGCATATGCTTGGAGGGTGTACCTATATAGTAGGTATATTGTATACTCCGACTTATGTATTTTCTTTTCTTTTATGGACACTAATTAAGTTTCCTGGTTCACCAATACATACAAATATATTTTATATCTAAGTCAAAGGAAATCGACTCTTTTCTATTTTACGCTTTTAGAACGTACTGGATCATGAATGTTAGCCCCATTGGTTCCTTCATAAAATCCTGACCTTTTCCATTTTGTATTGTCATCCAACAATTTGTTGTGAAGATGGCTTCACAACACATTGTTGTGTATGAAATTTCAGATCAATAAGACAAGTGACAACGGGATGCGGGTAAAATGTTAGCAGGTAACTAGAGTCTAGATTGGCGAAAAAAATGGAAAAAACGCACATCTTTGTAAAATCAATAGCTATTCCTATAGCTTCGTTCATGAGCTAAAAAAAATTAATTATTAGCTATAATATAATCATCGGTTCAAAAACGCACTCAGCTTTATGCGTCACATCTTAGTCTTAATCGCATAAAAATTTTATCTATATTATGTAGTCAATAATCCGTACTCCGTTTGCATGAGTGCACAAACTATAAAACATTTAGTGATTCTAAAGTCTCAAGAACTTTGTATACTTAAAGTGTAGTTTATACTTGTAAATTATAATTATTATACTGCATTAATTTAGGAAAAATTTCTAGTAAATTGTGTAGGTACTTGCAAAAATAACACATATTAATTATTTATGCGTACAATATTATGTGAATTATATTTTTATAATAATAACTGATACTGATCCCGGTAAGCGCCGTGATCAGTCTAGTTTACGTGGGTAGTTTGACGGGGTAGCGACTGCGGTTTGGATGGGTTACTAGCTTAGAGGTTGTGGTTTAAACGCATTATTTAATTTCTGAAAGCAACGATAAATCATTGGCCTTCGAAAATACGATTCTGAGCGAGCTCAGTTGTCTAGTATACGTCGTGGTAAAAACAAATTTAACGTGTAAAACTTTTTTTTTTTTTTTTTTTACTAACGTAAAGGCTTCAATTACAAGGATTATTAGCCTAATAGCTTTTATCAAATCTGTATCTTTGCTATTTTGGTATTGTGTAAAAGTTTCAGCTTGGTCCGATCTTTATTTTGGATGTTATGATCAAAAAATTTTAAATCGATGTGGAAAAAACACGTTTCCCGTAATTATTTGTTCCCCCTATAAGAAATACACGGCCGCCCGGAACGACGAGTTTTACGACAAAATAACAACTTATAATCGGCTATAAACCAAAATTGTGTTAACTAATTCTCTAAAATTTTTAACCACATATGTAAAACTATCTTGTTTAGATTGTATTAGAGTTTCGAAACTTTTAAACGTAAAAACTAGAGGTCTTATGGAACAATAACTGCGTAAAATTCAATAATTCAAAAATTTCAAAATTCCATAACTCCCTTAAAAATGATCACAATCGTTTGAAAACTAAGCAGTATACTCGTTAAACCCTTTTTAATGACGCATATAAATATCAAGTTAAACGGAGCACTTTTGGTAATTTGTCCATTTTCGTTTTTTCCTCAGAACTTAAAAAATAATCAAAATTTAAAAAAACGCTTCAAATAAAGTACAATCCATTATCTTTCTTTTAAGGTATCATGCGTTAAAATTGGTGCAGGTTTACTATAAGGGGTTGTCCACAAAGGACGTCACGCCTTAGGGGGGGGGGGGTTCGCAAAACGTGACCATTTGGTAAAATTTGGACCATTCTTACCTAACCATTTGTGACAAGGGGGGGGGGGGTCAAAAATTGCCGGAAAAAGCGTGACATCCTTTATGGACAACCCCTAAGAACTTTTGATCACAGAAAAAAAAAAAAACATTGTTGTATAACCAATACATTCTTCGCTCACGCTCAGAATCTAAAAATGTAAAAAGTGAGTGACACAGACAATGTTAGGTTTTGTAATTCGTTTTAAAAATGTATAATGGTTAATTTGTTCTAAAGTTCTAATGGACCTAGTAAAAACGTCTTTTAAGCGCGTATAACTTAATTTAACGGGCATGATTTGATAATAATTAGTCAATTTAGTAGCAAGATTGTTGGTATAGTGCGAGTGACAAAAGCGCAATAATAACTTTTTCACAATTATTTAACTATGCAAGAGATGTATTTTCTTTTCCAATAAAATAACTTTGGTGTTTGTGTGGTTGCCTAATCTATTGCTCCTGAATAAATGCCGGGCCAAGGACCATAATAACTTCTTGAAATGACCAAAATGTTTAGAAAACCGTACATTATAATGAAAGGAAAGTGTGTTTTTCGAAAAATAAATTTTGTTATTTGATCGTAATGTCTTAAAAAAAACATTGAACGGACTGAAAATGTTCACACGATGTGTAATTAAAACACTACAGCTGCAGCCGCGCAGTCTGCAGGTATGTTTCAAATTTCTACGTACATTTAAATTGTTGTCAATTTCCAGTTTTTATTCGTTTTAATTCAATAAAAAATACTTTAATTTTCCAGAAAAACTAGCGAAAATTTAATATAAACTTACCAGAAACATTGAGCAAACATTGTTGTGGCTATGAAAATTGGTTATTATAGTTTTTTTTTTTCAATCGTTCTATGATTCAATAGATATCGTCAAAAATTTGTCATAGGTTTAAATTAATTATAGATTTGATTTGATTTTTGTTAAAAACACAAAATCGTTACCTATATTCCGACCTAACTTATATCGTTGATTGGAAGATTCGGAGCTAAAGGAGGATTATGGATTTTGATCACGATTTTAGATTATCTTAAATTTAAAATTTTGCGAATTTGATCGAACAAATGAAGGCCTATGACGATAGCTGAAGTCTAAAGGGGGGGCGGGGGTCAAATTCAAAATCTGACGCGTTGTTGACAGAAATTCTTAGAATAGACAATAGACCCCGACTCACGAATTGCCCATACGACGTATTTAAACTTACTCTAACAATCCCGATCAATTGCAGTTGTTATATTCCTTTTGTTTTGTTATATTAGGTACCACGATGTCTTACACATTTGTATCAGTTAAAAAGTCATGGAGTCACGATTATCATTATACTATTCGTATAACTTAACAATTACGATTTTATGTTCTACAATTTTTACGCCTATTTATAGGTAATATCGGCTAAATAATTATGTCTAATACATATAGTTGTGTGCGTGTTTTTTTAAAGACAATTTTGCGTCATCACTCAGAAGGTGAAGGTAAAAGATATAGGTACTTTAAACATATTGAAAACGTTCCGATTATGGTGCTCTATATTATATGCAGGGTAAAAAATCATTTCGATTAGATCTACCCGTACTATTATTACGGGTTTTAATAATACAGATTTGATGGTAAACATTCGACTTTTAAGGCGTTCGATGTATTGTGTCTTACAACGTATTATATAATACGTTTTACAGCTTTGAAACCTAGGGGAATAAACCACCCGTTGTAAACAGCCATAATGATTTATTATGTACGGTATGGGAGAACTTCGACGTTTTGGAGTAGCAAATTAGCAATGAAGAAAGGGCTGGGCCCGATCATTTTCCAGCGTTGTTATACTATATGCTAGTATATATATATATATATATACTATAACTAGTATATGCTATTGCGAAAACACCGTAGTCGATTTTGAACGCATATTAATTTTACTACGCGAGAAACACGCGCCTCGGCTAACAACAATAATAAAATTGATCTCGTAATTAAATTAATAATACATTTTGCGGTACTTCCAAAGAACGTCCAATATCGATGTTTCTGGAACTTCCTGGTTGCACCGTCTGGTTACCGTCGCGGTCCATACCACCCGTAATACCGATTCGTGTGTTGCTACCGCGGCGGACGGAGCCATAAGAAACAAAAAAAAAAAAAAAAAATCACTAAATACAAATAAAAATATTATAAAACTGTGATTACTGATTTGCGAATGTTCTCCATTACTGCTCTGTGATTCTCCGGACTTCAATGATTACAACAACAATACAATTATTACTTATTGGTCGTAATCACTCGTCTCGTGAAGGTTTTTAGTTTGGTACTCCGTCAGTCCGGACACACGGATTCGTATATAATACGGATTCGCCTGCGACTTGTGTATCCGTATACGCCTACGACAAACTAGGTCTTTCGCGAGCGTTAACAGCTCGAGACTCGCCCGCCAAGCGCTTTACCCGAATCTTCAGTGATCGCAAACGGTGAGTATTGTCGTGGACGTTACGATTTCGGCACGAACGAGATTCGATTTGGGCACGACAAAACGAACAAACAACGAACGGTTTGTTTTGTCGTGGATTTAGACGGGTCCGAACGGGAAACTCGGCTTCCTTCTTACTCGGAAAAACGTTCGCTAGTAGGATGTGGTCTCGCGACGCAGTAGCTTGCGGACGACGACCGGCGGCGTACGCGATAATATCGCTCCGCTCGTTTTGGCCGTCGATTTGATATCGCCGATAATACACAGGTTTTTTTGTTTTGTGTTAGCCGCAGACGCAATGGCCAGCGACGAGGAAATGCCGAAGGCTCAGTCGTCCATGTCGGTCGCGCAGGACAAGTCGGACGCGGACGCTGGCTCGTCCGCCGCCGGATCCGCCGCAGGGGCTCTGCAAGTGGCCGAGGAAAAGGCGCCCGCTGCGTTGTCAGACGAATATATCCGTCTACGCGTCATTACCAGCGACATGACTGACGAGGTCCATTTCCGCGTCAAATCGGCCACGACCCTAGGACGCCTGAAGCGGTCCTATTGTAGCAAAATGGGATTCCAAGTTGAAGATCTGCGTTTTGTGTTCGACGGTCAACGTATCACGGACGACGACACACCCAAATCTTTGGGCATGGTCAACGACGATGTGATTGAAATATATCAACAGAGGACCGGCGGCAGTAACGTTTGAATGTTTACATGCGCATATACCTAAATCAATTATTTTAATAATTATAAACTTAATAATTTTTTTTTTTTTTTTTATTCAAGTGTTTTATTTTATTCCATAATGGTATTTGAAATGCTGTTAAATTTTTTTTTTATTAACTATTGAAAAAGAAAAAAGAATACAAATAAATTTTGTGAATTTTTTTTATGTAGTAGGTATATGGTGATATTTTGATGTAAATTTTATAATTTAAGTATCATTCTATATTCCTGGTTTGCATTCAATTTAATATGTTCAATATCCAAAATATTCAATAATAATATGACGTAATCAATTAGTAAATTAATACTCGATGTATTTTTAGTTTGACATAAGTATTGTTTAATTTCCCCAACATTAATTTTTTAAAATGTTTTAATTGTACAAGTACAGAAAACTCGTAACCTAATTAGTTAGTTACACCGCAAAAATAAAATTTTTTTTTTATTTTGATAGGGCAAGTTTTCTTGTATATTTTATAATGATCAATTTTACTTTTAACGGAAAATGCTAAGCACAAATGTGTACTTAGTTACTGAAATAAAAAACTACTTCCATGATATTTGCGTTCAATTATTTAGTAGTACTGCTATCGTTAGTTTTCATTATAACTTTTTTGATTTTAAATGCGTAGCTAAGAGTGTTGTTTTTACATGGTTTTTTACTATGTAAACACTTTTGACTCCTAGAAATGCTCTGATTTTTACTATCAGTATCTCTTTTCTGATAGGTTTTTGGATCTAGTTGGTACTTTGA
Source organism: Hormaphis cornu (assembly GCA_017140985.1). NCBI lineage: Eukaryota > Metazoa > Arthropoda > Insecta > Hemiptera > Hormaphididae > Hormaphis > Hormaphis cornu. The sequence goes on from CM029360.1 coordinate 30,926,201, forward strand.
TTAAAGCTTGTTTTCAAATATTTTGAGTTATGACCAAAATTTTTTTTTGTCTTACTGCTTGAAATGTCCACATTTGTAATCACATTTTTGTATAAAAAATGGAAAGTGATTACTGATTACTTTCTCGGGTAGCAAAAGGCTCCGTACTTTACGTTGTATACCGCAAAAAAGTTAGAAAATTTTATTTGAATTATATTTTATTAAAAACAATTTTTAAAATGCACATATTTTGCAAGTTGTAATCTGAAAACAAACACAAATTTGTTTTGTTCCAATTCACCAAACTACAAATTTTTCAAAAACATGTTGTAAAGTAGGTATTATTCAAAACATTTTTTTTCACATTTTTAAAAGCAACCCGAAATAATATAGGAAAAAAAAAATCAGATTTGGTCGCTACAGAGTCGATAAACCTCATTTAATAAAAAATATTGACAAATAAGGGTTCAATAACAACTGTGTCATCAACCATAGAATAAGGATATGGTCATCAACTATCAGTCTTTGGCAAATTACTTTACTTGTTACATCACCAATAAAAAAAAAAGGAATGTTACTTTTTTGGTAGTAAAATTTAAAAAAAAATCTGTTATTGTACCAACGTTTGTTTTTATAAATTCAGTTTGGATATTTAGACGTACATGAAACAATATTTTGAGTTTTTCAATAAATGATATTTTATTTTACGAATTTTCAATAAATTCAATAAATAATCAATTTATGTATAATTTTACAAATAAGTGTTTCTGTATTATGTTTATCAGTAGTCAAATTTCTTTCTTTATTTAAATAGGTACCTACCATTGTTGTAGTAGTTGATAGGTTGGTGGAAAAATCTTACACAATTCCATTAAATGATAAGAAAGAATTATAAAAGTAAAATCCACAGGCAATAAAGGCGGTGTTCGGCTATTGTGATTTTACACTGTTTGAGGTTATTTAATTTTTTATGAAATTATTCATCCACAGTAAATTTTTAAAAATGTTGTTATTCTCATTGATGTATTTTCATAATAACCAACGTATTAGTAGTTTAAAGAAATTACTTTCAAAAAGTAACTTTTCCGTTACAAAATGTAATGAAATTACGTAACACACGTTACTAAATTTCTAATGGCGTTGGAATCTTGGTAACATTACTGCCCAAGACTGTCAATTATGAAAAATACATTGTATCTAAATTTAAGAATGTATGTACAGAACGAAGAGTTTGTTATTATGAAAATTATGGACTTGGTAATTTTAATGATCTATTAGACCCCATTAAAATTAGACTACGACGACAAAACAAGGGTTGACAACTCTAATATACAGGTGTGGCCTTATGTGCAGTTACAAGAAGTGCCATGTAAGTGATAGCCTCTAATAATCATTTGATCTTTATAATCAATTTACTATCACATTACATAGATCTAACTATGTATACATTCAGTATACACTTGTTTGTATCGTAAAGGTAAAAATCGTGTAGCAAAAGAAAACAAATTGCACATTATTACATTTAATTAAAAATAATATGGATAAAAGTCGTTAACATTTTACACGCTGATATTTAACAAAAATATTTAGATTTTAGATAATGCATTTGATATAATTTAATTTAGAAATATTCATATTTTATGCCACATTAATATAAGTAAATAACAAATTACAGATATACGTTAACTAATGTTTGATAAAAAGTCAAAAATAAAAAAAAAAAAATCATGAAAAATTTTACTAGTTTTTTTGAGTACCAAGTAACAATGATGATAAGTACAAAAATAATTATCACAGACCACATTACATGAGTACATTTGTTAAAAATAATAAATCATTAAATAATATTAGAATTGGACAATTAAAAAAAAACACCAAGATATTTGGTGAAAAAAAAAACAATTGTTATAGAAATGTAAACAAACAACCATCTCAAAAAATTTAATAGAAAATACATTTTAAAATAAATGTAGGAAAATAATTGGGAACGTAATTTTTTTCTTAATGAATCATTCTCCAACTAGAGAACGTTAAATGTACAACAATTTATAAAACACGCATATTAATTTAAACAAAGTTATTAAAAATTAAAATATTGTCCAATTTTGGAAACCGAAAAATTTCTTTTCAACAAAAGACTATACTAACTACTAATAACTAAACTAACTAATTCTGAACCGTTTTCAATTTTTTCTAAACCTAATATTATTTCTATGTTTTCAGAATTAATAATTGGTTTCATTGATTATGATTGTCTCCACATTGGTTGTTGCTAATGAACTCGTTATGATTAACAGAACCGTTTTCTTCGCTCTGTTTCAACGTTTGTCCTTGACTTGATACTTCTTCCAACACACACGATTCTAAGGTGTTTTCTAAAGAGCTTCTACTTGAAATTGAATCATCAGTATCATATGGTTCATATTTTCTTAAACGTTCAACGACATGATTCAACTCTGTTTGCAGTTTTTCAATTTTCATCCGATACTGTTCGCACCAAAGTTGAAGATTTAAAAGCTCAAATGTTTCTGGTTGTGAACCATTCAGTTTTTCTACTAGGAACCTTTAAAAATGTAAAAAAAACATTTTTAGTTTAGAGTTTATACGAACATTTTTCTAAGTAATCTACTCACCCCAATGGATTAATAGGTTTAACCGGATCTTGGTACAATTCAGTAAGAATATTTGTGAATGAAGATAAAATACCATTTTGTTCCAAATATTTTCTGAATTTTTCATGTTTTGTGTCATACTGGCAAAAAAAAAAAAAATTATAAAAATAAATAAGTAGGGGTACAAGCTGTTTTGTGGTACATATTTTGTTTATAAACACCAACATGAATCTTAAGCGTTCCAAACTTTAAATGTAGTAGGTTAACTGGAGCTATAGTTAATAAACAAGCCTTAATTAGCAAGGTTAACTTAACTTGCAGTTTACACACTTGTGTCCAATATCAATATCAAACAGGTATCCACAACTATGCCTATTCCTACTACTTATTTTGTGCTGAACAATTTAATTTTCCACAAGATTTTATGATACATATCAAAAGTACTTTACATAGATAATTACACGGTCGAGTTAAAATATTTGACGCATAGTTAATTTCTCCAAATAACAACAGGACAGAGTAACATACCAATTTTGTTTTGTAAACACCATGTGTCACCAGAAAATAGAAACTGTATTTGTTTTATTAAGTATACTACTATTCTACTGTTTTCGTGTTATTAATGTATTAGATTTTTTATACATTTATACTTCAGATTTTTAATTTTTGAAAACTGAAAACAATCATTGTACTTTTTGCATTTGCGGTATCTAATAATTGCAACGGAGAAAAAAAGTCGATACACTATCAAATGGTTTGCCGAAATATCGGAACATTACTACAACGTGTGATTTTTCTATTTTCTCCGGACCAAATATCAAAAAAAAAAAAAAATTGTGACACTTTCAAGTTTCGCAATAACTCTCTGAAAAAATCATAAAAATAATAAATTATTCAAATAATTCGTTGACGAAAATAAAAAATGGGAACAATAGGGATTATCCGGGGTGATTTGTTCAATCAGACTATTTTAACCGAATCTGAACAACTGACGGATTTCACACAGTACTATATTAATATTGTTCAGACGTTCAAATCTGTTCACAGAAATACCTACCGACTGCACAGCTCCTAGAACACATTTCGACCAACGGCATCGTGTCAAAAAGTAGTCCTGTAGAGAAATCTATTGATAAATATATTTATTAATATATTTACTATAGCCATTAAGGATATCTACCAAACTGTAGAACGCTAATAACAAAAAAAAAAGAGGGACCTCGTAACCCCCTATATAATACGTCAAGCACCGGGCGAAGTGATCTTCTTCGTGTCGTTTCCATTGCTACACAGTATATATGTGTACAATATTCGTAACATAAAATTCGATTATGGCGTCACGTTTTCCCCAAAATTTACACACGCTAAAAAGTGCGCCTTCACTTTGCGACTCGCTGTAATTTCCTAACCTTGTTGAAATCGTTGTGCTGTCTGTGCGCGAACCATCTGCCGTGCTGATGGGACACGCCTGGTCGATCTCCGTCTGTCGGAACAGCGTCCGCCGCCGCCGCGCCGCCGAAGTACGCGGGCAACGGCAGGGACGGCTGGAGCGGCACCGCGCCGACGAAGCCGTTGCGCTCGTCGTCGGCGTGCGGGTTGTCGAAGGTCGGCTGCTGCGGGTTGATGAAGGTCGGCTGCTGCGGGTTGATGAAGGTCGGCGGCGGATAGTGTGAACTGATCGGCGACCACGCGACCGGCGGACACGGGAACATCGGGCGCAAGACCGGCGGCTGTCCGTCCACCGGGTTCGGCGGTGACGGCACGCCCGTAGGCCCGTAGAACGGCACCGTTTGCGGCATCATCTTCTGGCGCCCCTTAGCGAAATCGATACTTCAAACGTAAACAACGAGCCTACGTAGTGTTCGCGACTCGGGCAACACCACAGCTGCGCCGGAGGATACAAACAAACCGAGGTCGGCGATTTTATTTTATGAAATCGTTACGTAACGCGATACAAAAAGACGCGTACAAACGACTTTACAACAGTGAAACAAAAATGGACGGTCGTGGACGTGGTGGGGTCGCCGAGCGTAGGAAATAAACGAAAGAAACGTTTCGCCGTGGTCGATAGCGAGTTATTATTATTATAACTACCTTGCGTTTTATTGACGCCAGCCAACAACGGTCTGAAACTTATTTTCAAAACGGGAAAACCGCGCGCGCGCGCGCCGTCGGTAACCGGTATCGTCAGGCGGCCGCGGTCACGGTCTCGTCGCGGTTAACCGGCCAGCCGCCGATCCTGTTATCACTTCTTATCAAACGCCGAAAGTTTTTGATTTTTCGAAAATAAACACCACGACGATTGTTGGCTCAGATCGTTTTTAGTCTTTGCGTCCGATCGAAGTCGCTCGGTTTTTGTTTTTTGTTGTTGTATTACACTTCCCGTCGTTTTTGTCTTTTGCCGCGAAATGGAGTTGCTCGTGGCTGGGTTCGATGACATTAAGTTCAACGTCGAAGTAGCTCTGGACGAACAGCATGGCGCTCTGCCCTTGCCGTTCAACGGAATGGACAGTAAGCGACCGCGTCGATTTAGCGTTTAGAAATTGTTGGTTTTTCTCCACGATTGCCGATCTCGCACCGTAGACGATTGCCGGCCGTGAGATAGACGCACTTCGGTGTGATGGCGTTAAGGCGACTGACAGCGTATTATATTTTTTTCTCGTTTTGTGTCGACTCAACGTTTTCCTCCCTGGATTTAAAGAGAACGCCTAAAGATTCTCGAGCAGATTTGTATTCAAATCTATGTAAACTGCTTAATGCGAAAGAAAAATGAGTCCCTTATGGTGTGGTACCTACCTAACTGTGCAGTTTTACCTTTTTTTATGAAAACAATCTAATTTACTTAATACTTTTATATCGGTTTGTTTCTTGTTAGTGCATTTTAATTGTTTGTTCTGCGAAGGCAACGGTGTTGGTATATGTATAATAATTCATTTTATGAAGGTATCTACCCTGTGACTTTTTCACTAATTTTTTTTTTTTGTTATTCAGATAAGTAATTATGTATGTCATTGTACTATCGTAGGGTGTAAATTTTTTTTGTTTAGAATCTATTGCCGCAGTATGTTCGTTTTATCCAAAAGGATCTTGTTCAAAAGGTGCACTTTGTCCAATGCGACATGTACGAGGCGATCGAACGGTTGTTTGTAAACATTGGTTACGTGGCTTGTGTAAAAAAGGAGACCAGTGCGAATTTTTACACGAGTATGACATGACTAAAATGCCCGAATGTTATTTTTACGCCAGATTTAGTAAGTTAGAATATTGATTTTTAGCAAACAACATCCGAATCACACATTTTGATGTACAATAATTTTATATTATTAATTTGTTTAGACGCTTGTCACAACAAAGAATGTCCATTTTTACACATTGATCCCGAAAGTAAATTAAAAGATTGTCCATGGTATGATCGAGGATTTTGTCGCCATGGTCCACACTGTAAACATAAACACGTACGCCGTGTACTTTGCATGAACTACGTCGCAGGATTTTGTCCAGATGGACCAACTTGTAAATTTGTTCAGTACGCACTGTTGTTACGATACAATAGTATAATACTACCTTTTAATATAATTTTATCCAGCGGTCAATGATTCATTTAAATAATATGTTAATGGGATAGTTTTTGAACTCGTAAAACAAAAACTCTAGTTAAAATATGAAGATACCATGTATAGATGTATATTAGTGTTAAATTGAAATTTTCTGAAAAGTTTTGCTCCTGAAGACTTTTTTGGTTTTACTGGATGAAAAAAACGTGTAGCCTAAATTGTATAGCGTTAAATCAATGTTATATCCCGTGCCATTGAAGTATTGATTTTTTACATTTAAAATAATACTACAGAGCAGTTTGATTGTGTTTTTATTTTTTTGAATAATATTCCAAAACTACCAGCAATCGCTTCAGAACGGAACACACTTTAAACATGATTTTTACCAATTACTACATTACTTATTTCAACTATAAATTTGCACCGTAATGTTTTTTAAATGTAAAAAATCAATTTTTGATGGCACGACGTAATATTGTGATAACGCAATGAAATTTTGGCTACATTTTGTTTCATCCAGTAAAACCGATAAAGCCTTCAGGAGCAAAAAGTCCAAAACAACGGACACCTTAACGTATATTATAATCATTCATTTGCTTAAATTGTTGGTTATGAGTATTAGGTTTTGGAAGTTAGTTTTTAATTTCTGTACTAAAAACAGTTGTTATCTATATATTGTAGACAGAATTAGAGTATAGTTTGTGTAAATTGTTGAAGTTTGATTCGTTTTCTTGTATGATGTGGGAGTATATAATGTTTTGTCAAAAATAAACTGGGCACAAAAATAATGATAAAAAAATTAAAAAATTTTACTTATTTTAATTTGGTTGTTTTTTAGTGGTCACAAGTGCTTAGCTCTTAAATCTATGACTGTGTTATGTGTTTGTCATTTATTTTATTTTATTTGACTTTGACTTGTTTGGGTTAAATTTAAGAAAAACTAGTATATTTAACCAAGTGGTCTCAAGCAAAAGTTGTCTATTTGTATGCACAAAATTATAAAATTATGTTATTTTATTAATATTTATGTTCAAAATTTTTTTTAACTAAGTCATGAAGTTAAGTTAATGGTTAGAAAATATTAATAAAGTTGTTTTTGCTATAAATTTAAGAGTTCATTAAAATACACTTTACAAACATATCAAAATCTAAAAAAATTCTGTGTGATAAATTAATCGATTGATATGATATAGTAATATGTAAAAATATTTTATCGTAAATCCATCTGTAATAATCAATGTCATTAAATTAAGTTAACATAATATTCCAATTAATTTTTAGAATGTTTGAAAAATATTGATTATGAATGGGTTAATAAAAATAAATGCAATGTATTAAGCCAGTGGCGTATCCAGGAATTTTTTTTTTTTTTTTTTGGGGGGGCTGATCAATAACAAAAAAAAAAAAACATAACAACTTCAAAATAAGTGATTAAAAAAATATTATAGTTTAGTTATGGAAACAACGTATGTTAATTACCGTATGGTGCCTATGTATATTATATTATTTAATTAATTAAATATATATAATCGCATTGCTGCAATGTCTTAAACAAATGCGAAATAAATTAAAAAAAAAATTAATTAAATAATAATTTATAATTTCCTGAAATTTTGGAAGGGGCTGCAGCCCCTCAGGCCCCCTAGATACGCCACTGTATTAAGCAAATAACATCAAATTACAAACACTTTCGTTTTGGCTAGATAGTAATATGTATTAATTGTTATAAATATCATTATAAAACAATCTAAATTAGATAGTAATTATTAAAAATACATTGTATATATATTAAGTATATATTATACAATTTTTATGTTTGTATATTTTATACATTTTTCATTTTTGTTTCAGTCCTAGATTTGAACTTCCTGCTTATCAGCATGAAATAAATCAAAAAGATGCAAAAAAACTGGTTGTTGTATGCCATTTTTGTGGTGACACTGGACATAAAGCAATGTACTGTCAAAAAATGGTGTCAGATCTTGTAAAAATTAAACCAGAATTAGAAACCAGTGAGCCACCTCAACCAAATACTCAAGGAGGATTTGCTAGGAAATTAAAACCATTAGAAGAAGTTACCTGTTATAAGGTAATATAATTTAATAATAGCTAATTTAAAATTATTAATTTAATTTGCAGTGTGGAATCTATTTAGGTTCATAATATGAATTATGATACAGTAGAGATATCAGCTGTCCTGATATTATGTACAATTTGTTAAGCTAGTCAAAATTATTCTTAAATTTTCTGATTATAAAGAAATAGCGTGGCCTATTGATTTCTATTGGACTAAATGGTTTTTGTTCGAGTGACAAAACATTTTCTGAAAGTTTGTGCTCATAAAATACAAATATATTTGACCCAACATGTTATTTTCGTGTACAAAAATTAACATTTTTTAAGAGCCACTTAAACAGATTGATTTATTTGATATAATAATAATAATAATTACTTTATTCCACGAATAAGTAAATTACGCCTTGTAAGGCAAAGAGTAGAGCAAATTTTATATACTAATATTAATAGATAATCATATAGATAGTCCATTCTTAAAATTATTCACCCCCATTAAATTGTTATTTACCATGTATCTTTTGTACTATTTGTACTATTGAAACCTATTATTTAGTTAAAAAAAATTTATTTTATTTCTATACCATATTTTTATAATATCATATACAAAACAAAATGACATGATGTGCATAGTGGAAGAAGCCACCTACCATTAGTGACACTTCTTGGTTAATAATTTTAATCTAAATGTTAAGTATTGTTTCTTTATATTAATCAGTACAAAAATTAATGATTTTAACTAGATAGCCATTTATAGTTGAAATGTCTTATTATTTAAATGTTCTTAATACAACTATTTATAAGGTTAATCATGAATTTACAGACTGTACTATTCACTTATCTAAATTGTCGATTGCTACGCAGCTGATGGCTTTAGTCTATAATGTAATGTTTACATTTTTAATTTTCACATCTGTCAGTTTTTGTTGTACTTGATTATTAGTACCACAGGTGTTCTCATTTAAATAAACTGTTTTGAGGGCTGTAAGAATAATAATTTTGTGCAATGTTCAGTACAAAAAAGATTAAACGCCTACAATTTGATCTTGGATAAATTTGTTTCTGTCTTTATTAATTTTTGGTATACATTTTAGGGCCTTATTAAAGAAAATCTGTTTTACCGCATGACACTAAACAAGCTTAAATTTGTTGGGTTTGAAAATTAGTATTTACAACATGACTTTTTGTATTGTCAATAAAAAAGTTTATCTATTCAAATTTAGTTTCTTGCCTGCAATAAAAACTGTTTACTTAAAAATATAGTATGTAATTTGAAAGTAATAGTAATTTTAGTACTGACGGTCAGAAATATTTGTAAAACCATGTGCTCATAGAGTACTGTTTTAATTACGTGTAACATTTATTTTTTTTCAGTGTGGATTTAAAGGTCATTACGCAAACAAGTGTCCTAAAGGCCATTTAGCTTTTTTGTCACTGCAACAAAATCAAGCGCTCCAAAACAACCAAAGTGCGTGATATGACCAGTGGAGGACGTCTTAATTGTAAAATATTAAATAAATATTGTAATTTTATTAATGTAGTAAATTGTATTAAATAAATATTGATATTGACAAAACACAATATTTTCGTTTAATTTTGTATACATTTTGTTTGTTTTCTTGTGAACATTAGATAATTTGAGAACAATGTTGTACATTTTAAAAAAGGTTATCTTTTAAACCATTTAGATTACATTCATGTTTAGACTTGTACAATGAAAAAATTTTTATTTAAAAACGCAATTCTGAGTGTATTTATCTTTGTGTAACTTTTTTTTTACATTTATAATATGTTGTTAATTTTCGTGGTTGGATTTCTCTTCTGATTATTCAACAATATTGTATCACAATTGAAATACTTTGTAAGAGATCCGTGCTGTTTCTGAAAGAGTTTTGCTTAAGATTAAGTTTAAAAATAAAAGTGTTTGTACCTGATTTCTTATAATTAATAATAACAGTTTTGTATCTATGTTGAAACTTGTATAATATGTGTATTGGGCCAACTGCATTTAGTCATTAGCACATAAACATTAGACATTCTAGAATTATCATAGGGAACAAATAATAATTATAAAAACAATTTTAAACTAATATTCCTAGTTAAGTTAAAATGTTTCTTCAAATCAGTTTTAATAAAATGTTTAAGTAAATAATTTTTCAGGATTAGTATTGTTTGTATGACGGCATACAAACAATACTAATCCTGAAAAATTGTGATGGTGATTGTAGTCAAAACAGTGAATTTTGATTATACAATTTGTAGGTATTAAATAAAATAATATTTTAAAAACGATTTTTTTTTTTGACTCGACGGGAAACTCCGTCGAAATAACTACATATGAAAGGGGTAAAGGGGTACATTTAAATAGAAATTCGACCACATTGTAGTTGATTTCGTACGCAATCGTGTTATATTTTAGGGTGTTATCTGACAAACGTACGCAATCGTGTTCCTAAAAAGATTAATCGTATACAATCGGGTTCTACACACGAAAACGGGTGGGTAAACTACTTTGCCTCGACAATGGATTGGGGCGTATTATAGCAAGTGAGAGATACTTTAGCAAAAAAAAAAAAAAATTTTACTTTATTTAACCGAGTTGTGTTTATTTCATTTTTTTATCTTAACTTGTCTAGTCCTTTTTCAAACCGATGGAAATTTAATTGGATTAATTCGCAGTTACCTAATTTTTTTGATTGACTTGCCCAACATCTTGTCGTCGACCAATCTTTTGCGACCCTCGACGACCGACTACCTATATTTTTGAAGTCACAACATGTAAAGATCGAAGAACTACCCTGCCAAAAAAAGTAAAAAAAGTTACAATACCTGCACCGACAGGGTGTTTCACCGTTCTCGGTGAAATTCAAAACCGGCTATTAAAAATAATCACAACCGTCAATAAATAAAAACACTCGACACCCGCTTTTTAATCGCTTTCTCCCGGGTGTTTCAGTTGGTTTCATGAAATCTACGTGTAGCGATTCATCAATATTGCGATCGAAAGTTTCGGGGTATGGACGTCGTGATGAAGTTTGCGGTCTATTACAGCTGGAAGAAATCGGCGGTAAAAATCTTTGAAATCCTCGTGGCGAATCGGTCCATCCGGAATACTTTCTTCGCAGGTAGTTATGTACGATGATGTTCGGCGGAAATTTCCCGGAAAAATCACGGTTGAACGTTTCGCCATCGGATGGTCGATCATCGGTTTAAGACTATTTGGGTAACTACTTTTGTACTGCTTCGGCACAGCGTCCTTCAGTTGATTCGAGCTTGTAAAGAACGCTTTTCGATTCTATAATAAGCGTACAACGACGAACGAGTATTTATTTTATACCCAACTGCATCTTTTCTGTAGGTTTAGGTTTTTTTATTATAATAATCATTATGTTTTTCACGCGAAAATCCGCTCGTTTTATATTATTATTGTTATAAATCCTCCGAGATGTAGGTGCACATCGAGAAGAGTAGGTAGACCTGCTTTATTTGAAAAATTTATAAAAAATTTCGGTAGTTTTCAAAAACGGAAAAGTCCAATATTTAAAATTAATAAGCGTTTGTTTATAAATCTACTGTTTTTGCACGCATTTTGGGAGCCTGCACCGAAAATTCGACGCTACCGGTCATTTCTCGTGACTAGGCGTATCTGCGTATACTGTAATCAAATTGCGACATAATGGCATCCGGACGACGTCACTGTGTGCGAGCGAAATAAAATTCTAAATTAAAAAAAAATAAATCGTTTTTTCGTATTTATCAAAATTCCTTTCAAATTTAATGTTGACCTACAACTTTCGAAACTGCTGTCGGTGACGCACGCTCACAGCGTGGATCCGAACTGTTAAAATACTTTTTTAAAAAAAAAAAAAAATTTTTACAATTTATTTGAAAACGGGGAAAAAGAAAAACAATTGTACAACGATTATAAAATAACAGTATTTTTTCTAAAGTCGTTTAATAGACAACATAATTCTGTCGCGCGTATAATGTCATAGGGCAAAAACAATACCAGGATGTCGGTTTGAATTACAATTACAAATGTTTTTTTTTTTTTTTTTACACTTATCGCAGCGCTGCTCAGTTACACTTCTTTATACGACTTTATTATAATGTCACAATAACGAAACCGATTTCAATATAACGATTATATAAATTATAATACCGGGTAACAGGTATATTTTGTGTGTAATAATTGCAATATAACGTACACGCATGATTGCATAATGATATGCAGTTTAAAACGGTTTTTTTTTATCGACACCGAGATTTGTGCACTTACTTGTTACGGATAGGGATGAAAGTGGTGAAAATGTTAAAAAAAAAAAAAAAAAAATTCGAGCAAAACAAAAGAGAAAAAATTGTGTTCTTTTTTATTATTTTTACGCCTACTTGCTGTAAAAACGGCGTAGATCGGCTGGAAGTTACGGTTAGGTCGCATTGGGCGGGTCACCGGTCTGGGTGTTGAAAAACTATACAATAATATGCACAAACATCTAAAAGCGATGACGAATCATCGTCGTCTTCGAGAAAACGATTCTGATCTGTAGCCGTCTAAATATATTAATTAAAATATAACTATATTAATATAGTATTACGCGCCCCGGTACAAACCACATTTAAATTTCAAAATCTACTGGGCAGATATTTCGGGAATTTTTTGGTTCGGACATCAAATTTTGTTTTACACAAAACATTAAAATTTAAAATAATTAAAATACAAATTCGTGTGAATTACGAATTTTTTTCCAAAAAATAAGTCAAAGGTAAGACCAACTTTAAACGACAAAAAAAAAAAAAAAAATTGTGACATTGAATTTCGAAAATTTTTTGGTAGCATATATATGATTTACATGTGGCCAACCTTGCATTAAGTTTCGACTGTTTTTGAAATCACTGATATAAAACCTGTATACTACCTATTTGTATGTATTGTTTGAATGTTTCAGCCTGTTCCGATATAATTATTTTGGAAGTTGTGGTCAAAAAACTAAACCGATTATGTCAAAAAAATACGTTTTTCCTTTGCTTGGTTTTTTGATTGTGACTTTTTCGAACTCTCAAATTACCTGCAATCAGAGTGTTCGCTACCCTTAAAGTTGTTAAAAAAATACACTCTTCGCTGCGTTTACAATCTAAAATTGATAAAAATCCAGCGCGACAACGTGGACGGAATCAAATTACGCGTGAAAACGCGAAAGTACAAAAAAAAATTATTGAAGAATAATTCATTCGCCGAATCATTTTCGCAAGTAAAACGCGTAATTTTCGCGGTTTTTAACCTGTTGCCGAGTATTTTCACAACGATAGAAAAAAAAAAAAAATGAAAAAAAGATATAGATGCCATTGGATAGGTACAATAGTAATTATTGTCAGCGCATCAATGATATTAGTTGTACACGATTCAAACTGTGTAACACAAATTTGAATTCATTACCATACGATTACGAGAGCCTATCGATAACGGGTCGTTAGTCGAACTTCACCGCTAAATCATTTGACGCATCGTTTCAATTCATAGTAGAATCGAAATTGTTTGTGTTTTTTTTGTTTTTTTCGCCGTAGGTTTTTTACATTTATTATAATTTTCTATAATATATTTATTGAAATACCTCAAGTTCGTCGCGTTGTTCTCGTCAACGACGGTTTTCTTAAAAACCATTTTGTCGTTTTTGTACTTAATAATCGTTGTGTTACCTACGGTATACTTTTTTTTATATACATCCAATCGCGTACGTATATGTTTTGAAATTATTTTTTATCGTTTTTTCTTTTAACTTCAAAACGGTTTGTTGTTCGTAACAATACGGACGATCAGTGACCCGCGGGATTATACAGCTCGTACGGCAATCACGCGCAGGAGAACGCACGATGGCGCCTAATCGAAAAAAGTCGACGACCAACAAAAACGGTAGATCGCGTGAATATTGTTCATCTTCGTCCAAACGAGCACGACATAATGAACTCGCGGTTTCCAGTGACAAAGAGTTTCATCGATTTGTTTTTGTCGTTGCAGTGAACGGCACGTACAGCACTAAAACGTACGAAGAAGCGTACCGTCGATCCTTGGAGGATCCTGAAGGATTCTGGGCCGAAGTCGGCAAGGTGGTCGATTGGTATAAGCCGTGGGATAAAGTTTTAGACAACGATGCTCAACCGTTAACCGATTGGTAAGCGTCGAAAACTCGACTAGATTTCTGAATTCGTATATAAACCGGGAAAAAGTAGGTACCTATATATATATATATATAGCGTCAGTCGTTTTTATGGACAACATTTGTGTGATATCGCAAATTGTTTTGTTCTCGCACAAATGGAATCGCATTCAGGGGCGTCCCAAGACCAAATTTACCGAGGGCACAATATTTTTTTATCTCGTTGTATAGGTACTTGCAATCGTTGATTAATTTTAAACACGTCTAACGAAAACTGTTCGTGGTGGAATGAAAAATTTAGCCGAAATAACAAACCGCAAATGTTTCGCTTCATGTTTGAAATAACTATTAAAAACTGTCATGACTTATTTGATTTACATCATATCGGTACGACCGGATCGACTGTAAATTTAATTGCACAAAAAAAAAAAAAATTCGCGTTATTCGTTACTCTCAGAATTTAAATAGAAAAGAAAAATATAATTTGTGCGAGTTAACTCTAGACCTCGAAACTAGATTGCTTTATGATGACGAGTTGCTTTATAATAATACTCTCTATACACTCGATATACTCGATTAAAAATATTGTAAATTATAAATAATTAAATGCATAAGTAATAACTAGTTTTTTGTGATAACGTAATCCTATACCTGTCTACAAAAATTAATATCACGTATACCTACTATTTGAAGTATGAATTCTACGCGTCTAGGTAATTTTATTCGCAAACTGATTGACGAGTTAAACATTTTTTTTTTTTTTTGAAAAATGGTGGTACCATCGGCAAGTTTTAGGTGTTGAAAAATGAATGAACAAACTAGTGCCGAAGCTTTAGTTACAATATGTCATCTTAAATAAATATGCCGTAGGGGGGTGATCGCCCCTTTTGCCCTCCCCCACATCGAGGACGCCACTGATCACTTTTAAAATGTTCAATTTATTCTATGCGTCGTAAAAATTACGAAGTTTTATTAACCGGAGTAAAGTTTTTTTTAGCTCGATTTGCTATACTAACGCTTTATGTCAGGTAACGTAAATTTAAATTGTATAGTGTGCTTATATGTGTTCTGAGCTATTATGTTTACGCGAAAGTTAAAAATAAGATACATTTTATGTACAAAAAAAAAAAAAAGTGTGAACACTAAATTAAGTAATTAAACAGCTGCAGTACTTAAGCCAATAGGTACGCACAACGTTATTCATAAGCTACATCGTTTAACCTGAAAGTTCGGTTGAATTTCGATAAACATCAGCTGCAATATATTTACATTGAACATAAAATAAAACAGACCGCCGTCTATGTATATACTGTATTTATAAGTACCTAATAGATATTATTATGCTTTGTTGATACAATATGCACCAAAAATACCCACACATTTTTTTAAAAAGTCAAGTATACGAATATTTACACAATAGTTTAGTATTTTTTTTTTTTTGGAAATTATTTTGAAAACGAGCCAAGTATAAATCTTCGTTGTAACGTGACATAAAACAAATTTTACTATAGGATTTTAAAAATTTTCTATACCTAGTAAAGTTCTATATTTTTATTAATCAAGTGCAAATTTTGGTCTATTAATACATATTGATTTTGAATCAATAATTTGAAAAGACAAAATATTCTCTTAAAAATAAACAATTAGAAAAATTACACAGGTGGGGGCTAAGGCGAATTTAGCCCCTTCAAACATTAAATGACAAACTACAATTTATGTAATTATTTTGCACCATTTGAAAAAAATGGTGAAATCTAAAAAAAAAAAACTCAAACTTGTCGACTATATACAATTTTATGAATTATTTTTGGTGATTCGTAAAATCATTATTAATGGGTGTGGAGGTGCGTTTTTGTGGTAGTAAAAAAATTTTAGCTCTTTCAAAAATAAAATCCTAAATTGCGCCTGTAATTATTAGAATTTATCCGGTCCATTAGATAATATTTATACTGTTATTTTTTGGATCATTTTAAACAATTTGAAAATTCAACCAAACTTTTGTGTATTTAAAATGTACACTGTTAAACGTACTAAGTCACTGTCGTTGACAATTTGACGATCGCGTTGATTTACTGCCACATACTCATTGTTCGTTAAAAAAAAAAATGAATAACCATAGAAAGAATGAATAACTTAAGACAAAGTCTTCCGTGTTTTTCATAGGCGTTGATAAATATTTTTTTTTTTAAAGTCAAGAATTGATCGTATAAAAAATTTTAATTTTATATCAAAAGTTCATTATGTTTTCGTTAAATTTATTAATTACCTAGGTCTGATAATAACTAGTTTGAATTTTCGCGTTATTTTTTACTCGTTCACTATATTTTATTTTGGTTTCTCAGACACAAATAACACTACTATTTAGCATTTTAAGTTCTTGTTAATTTCTTTTTGCCCATTTGTTTTTAAAATTATTCTGTTACCATAAGTTACTTCCGATAATACGAAATATTCGGCGTATAATACCGGTGTCTCGCGAGGAACTTTGTTGTACATATTTTACATTCATCAAGCGTTAACAATTATTTTTCTTACTAAAGTAGATTTATATTTTATTTTTGACACGATGACTTCTTTCGTCAACTTCTTAACTAAAAGAATTGTTGTTAAATCAATTTTTGAACAATCACTGTGCCGACGTGTGATATTTTTAAAAACGATCGAAACGTATTCGCGAAATATCGGTAACGGTTACGTTTGTAACTATCATGGGTAAACTCACTTGGGATGGCTTAAGAGGGCTCAGTTTCCAAAATTTATATCAGAAGCTCTCCAAATATCTGATCACTTTTCAAACTAATAAAGTGTTATGAACTATAATAAAGTCGCGTCTAGAATTAAAAAAAAATCCTCGCATATATAATACGGTAACTATGTATAAAATTCAAAACGAACGTGATCGAAATCTAGGTTCGTCGGCGGCCAAATAAACGCTTGTTACAACGCGGTCGATCGTCACATAAAGGCGGGCAAGGGCAAAAAAATCGCCCTGATACACGACAGTCCCGTCACCGAAAGCGTGACGAAAATAACGTACGAAGAGCTCTACGAAAAAGTTTGTACAGTATATAACAATACATACATAGTCCACGCTGTAAACGATCGTGAACCAGTGGCGTAAATGGAAATCCACACACTTAATACGATTTTCCCCCCCGACGGGGCAGATTTCACCCCGATCACCCGAGATCAAGAGTTCCAGGGAGGTTCTCGGAGAAATTTTTCAACTGTCCTACATCAAGCTGAGTTTTAAACTTAAACCACCGTATAAAACAATTCCCATACGATATCGTTTTTCCTGGCGTTTCAACCGCTGCACATACGCCACTGTCGCGAATCGTTTTCAAAAGTCAGTTTACTATTATTACAATACGCGATCAATAAATAACGATTATTTTCAAGGTATCGCTGTTGGCCGGCGCTCTGGTCAGTTTAGGCGTGGTCAAAGGCGACCGTGTCTTGATTTACATGCCGCTCATACCCGAAGCCATCGTCGCGATGTTGGCCGTCGTCCGGATCGGAGCCGTTCATTCCGTGGTCTTCGGAGGTGAGTATTCAGGGGCGTATTTAGAAAAGTTCAATGGCACAAAAAAAAAATCAGGGATTGGTCCACACGGGTAGGGTAGGTCCAAGGTCACTGCTCTGAGTGGGTCGGCGAATGGTGTATATAAAATTGCGATGATAAATCGAATCGCCTTCGAAAAACGATTCTAAAGTATTTCCCGATTGAGTACTCACTAACTGAAAAAATATGTTTTCCGATTTGGATCGCCGATCAGTGTCCTAAATTTCTGCATAGATCAAAGTGTAGTATGACTAAGAAAAACAAAAAATATCAACATATTGATTAGGTATCCATACATAAATATTCGATTGTAATGTTGCATGAAAAAATAAAACTTGAAAAGTAAAAATACGGTTTATGAGAAGGGCACGGGCCCCTTGTACCCCTCTCTTTAATACGCCACTGGGTGAGTTCATATTATATATATATGAATCATCCTATCCCCGTAGCATGATTTTTTTTCCAACGTTTCCAACGCATCGTTTGAGAAATTTAACCGATAGTTTTCACATTATTGGTTTTATTATTCAAAACGGTTTTATGAGTTTAAATTAAATTTTTAAAATTATTTACTTTGAATTATCATCATCGAGCGGGAGTAAAAAGATTCTAAACCCGTGGTGTTAATGTCAAAATTCACTTTTTGCACGACAGAACACACGGTTTAAAGACACGTCTGTATTGAAATTTAATACATGTGCAGACTACGGTAAATACGATAGGGTTAATACGATAGGGGGACTCAAATTGTTAGAACCGTCAAAACTAACAGATCATTTGTTTGATCATTTTGATAGAATCAAACACAGTCTGGTAAAGAACGGATTTTCATTTCTAAGCAAAATGTTTGTTTGAATAGATTGGTAAAAATTTATTTAAAATTAAATATTATATATGACGCAACTTTAGTACTTTAGAAATTCAGAATATTTTTTTGAACAATACGAAACATATTTAGCCTATTCAAGATCAGAAAAATTTCATTTTTCAGTAAATAAAATAAAATTGTTTTCTTCTTCAAAATACGTATTTACTAAAATATTTCTCGAATTATCTGAAAAGTTATTTGACACGATGATTGGAGAAAAAAAAAAGAAAAAATTTTAATAATTTTATTTTATCACTTTCATTCGAACACTTTACAAACTTTTACTATGCAATATGCATCTCATATAAATAATTTCTGAAAAGTCAACTAACCACTATAACGACCTAATATGTAAGAACGCTATTATATAGTTACGTAATGATAAATAACCAAAAATGTTTATCTTTGATGAAACTGAAGAACTGTGAGATAATTGTTCAAACTCACACATTTTTAATTCCTTCTATTAATTTATAACTAAAAGGTTATGTTTTTTGCACATAACCAGAAAATAATCAAAATATTAAAAAATGTTTGAATGCTAGTAAATAAAATTTAAATCCTAAATCCCAACTTGTGTGTGGTATTCAGCGTAACGATTGGAGAGTGCACTCCTTCTACCCGAAAACGTTCTTACAAATATGAAAATTTCAAAATTTTCGTCATAAAATTCTCAACTTTTTTTTTGTTTTTGGGGTTAAATTAAAAAAGTAGGCAAAATTTCAAGAAAAGCTTCGACCAAAAATTTTATCGGAGATCATAGGACATTGGCCTTCCATTAGAGGTACTGACTTTAAAAGTTGAAACATTTATTCTATACGAAAACTTTATCACAAATCTTAAAATTTCAAACTTTTTGCCGTAAAATTCTCCAAAATTTTCAATTTTTTTTTTTTGTTTTAGGGTTTGACTCTAAAAGTAGGCAATAATTTAATAAAACGTTCATTCAAAATACTACCGGAGTCCATGTACCTAACAGTAGAGGTACTGATTTTAACAATCTGAGTATTTTTCGTTGATACAAAAAAAAGACATCATTGAAAAAACAATTCATTCCGCGCTGAATCGCTCAGAAACGAGAACTTTTTATAATACTATTTTCTGTTTTTCTATATTGTTTAGATTTTCTGTTTTGCAAGCCGAGCCTGAGCGCTTAAATTTCTCAACATGATCCATTCACTTTTTCATCAAGTCCAACAGTCTCTCTTGATTTTTGTTTTGATCATTTTAAAAATTAAACTGCTACAATATTACATTTTAGACCTACGTTTATCTCCGGTTTATCTTTCTTTAACGTTTTCTTCGTTTTTTTAATTTAATTTGAGTGGTTGTTTATTCGTTTGTCCTTCAACATCTATACGAAACATCAGGCATTAAAGCGCAGATGTATTTAATTTATTAATAAGTACTTTATCAAAAATATACTACACACGAACATTATCATGATAAATTCATACATCGTCAGTATGCCTAACTTTAACACAAATACACAATTACACGGTAAAACCAAAGACTATAAGTGGTGTTTTTAAATTGAGTTGAAGGCGTTAAAGAAAAACAGATGTGTCTTAAATCGTTATTTGTTTATTTTGTTGTGTATTTTAAATTTCATTCCGACTGAGCATCTATAAAGTCGCATTTAAATTTCTATTAGAAATTTAAACCGAATTAAGTGGTGATGTTAAGTTATTGATACTTTGAGAATTTGTCAAGATATCTCCGAAAATAGATTACGCGGGTCGCATAAAAAATTTGTATTTCAATCGCATTTGGCCGACTTAACGCAAATATTATACCCAAATGTTTTTTTTCCATCCTGTACACGATGCACGTTTATAACCAACCAAAAGGTGACCAAGCGTGAACGAATCGCGTATGATTGGATTTATCAAAACCCAATTCATTTGAAATTATTGTAATTAATATTATTTATAATTTTTTTAGGATTTGCAGCCCGTGAACTCTGCGCTCGTATAAACCACGCTACTCCTAAGATAATAATCGCTGCGAATTGTGGAATCGAACCGAACAAAGTAGTGAGGTATTTTAAAAAACAGTGTTTTCCGAAATCAATATTTTGTATATAATCCTGATCGAACTTACAGTGGGTCAAGTCAGTGGCGTAGCCAGGATTTTTCAATGGGGGGGGCCAAAAAAAAAAAACACATTAGTTTTATATAGTAAATGTTTTAATGAAATTTAAATAATATTTTAAATTGTCCAGTCTAGAATTTTCATTCTTCTTGGTGACCTTTTCATAAAAGCTGGTAAAATATCTTTTTCTACGTCAATATACTCCAAATCATTTTTGTTCCATGACAGGTCCTATTTTTTTTTTTTTTAAGCATGGCCAATGGGGGGGTTATGCCATGGCCCCCAAGGCCCCCTCCCTGGCTACGCCACTGGGTCAAGTAACTACTGAACGAGCTCTAACTTTTAAACTTTTATATTTCACTTGAATTTTTCCAAACTCCATTATAAATTCAATACGGTTCCAATAACGCGTGAAAATTTCAAGTAATTAATTCCAATAACGTTTTGTATACACATTCTAAGGACGTGTCGAGAGAAGCATAAACGCCTGATTTATTTGCGATACGTAAACACTAGATAACTAGCCGAAAACGTGACAAAAAAAAAAAAAGCCAAAAAGATCTTCGGAGCAAAATATCGGAACGTCATTTTTTGGGTTGTTCATGGAACATAACCCAAAACATATAATGCAAATTTAAAAAACGTATAAAACACAGTGTCATCCTTGTAGTCCTCCAATTTTCGATCGTTTTCAAACGCCATTTGACGATAAGAAAACTCTTTACGGCTAAAAAAAAAATAAAATTATTCATTCTAAAAACGTTGCGCCCGGAAAAATCAAAATGCGATTTCTGTCTACGCCATTAAATCTAGGTACAAAGATATTTTAAACACGGCTTTGGATCGGGTCACGGAAAAACCGAAACACTGCATTATATACCAGAGACCGAACATGGAACCTTCGCCGTTGACTCCGAAGATCGATATCCTTTGGACGGACGCTCTGTCCACGGCTAAACACCACCCATGTGTGCCGGTCGAAGCGAATCACCCTCTTTACATACTGTACACTTCGGGCACTACTGGTACGCACGGAATGTATTATCTAATAATTTATTGTTCGCGGTGAAATGGGTAGACTAGAAAAAAAATAATAAAAAACACACATTTTTCTCTGATATTGTAGGTAATAATAATTTTTTATCAATTGTGCCGCATGGTTTTTCGACTTCGCGATCGAGTATAATAGTACGAACAATTGTCGTACGCGCTGTTAAATAGTGTGCACACTCCGGTTAAACATTTTTTTTTCAAAGTATTCAGAATAGGTAAACATCATCAAAAAAAAAACTCTGAAAAAATGGCACTCCACAAACGAGTAGGTTAAAACCTACTTAAAACACTTGAGCTTTGACGTACGTGTACTACTAATTGATTAATACTGCGGTCGCGGTGTGATATAACTTGACAAAAATGTCGATTTATTAATAACGTAGTTTAGAAATTCGAATATATCATAAGCTAACGATTTCATGTTTCACTGAATCTCACCACGTTAAAATGTTTAAACAATATAATTTTCAGACGCATTTATAATGTACTGTAGTAAAAATTTAAAATACCGCGTTTAAAAAATATATTACTGGAACACAAATTTTCCGAAATAATCTGTTCGGAACACTAGAAATTTCGCATACCAAATAGTTTTTTCAATAGGTACGTAAAGATGAAACGTTAAATTAAAAAACTATATTGACTTATATCGAGATAAAAGTCAAATTAAAAAATAAGAGCTAACATTTACAATTATTAAAATTTTTAATACTAAATTTTAACTTTTAAAGAGCTAATGCTCGGCCTCGGCGAAAACCGTTTTCGTTGCGTACGTGTAGAAAAAAAGAACCTGCGTGAGCTGCGAAAAAAAAGCCGGGATCACACTAGGTCGCGTGGGTAGGATTAACGACTACGCTTTGGGTGTGTCACTAGTTTAGAAGTTGTGCTTCAAACGCATTATTTAGTATACGGTTCTGGACGAATGTGTGAAAATTTCAAACCATTATTTGAAGAGTTTACACGTTTTTAGTATCAATTGCACAATAGTGCGTAAATTCAATGTTATAGCCAAATTACACCAATTTTCAATACTTTTTTTACACGCGTTCGGAATCTATTGGGCGGGTTTTTTTAAAATGTATTTTATCAGATGGAAAATTTCGTTTTACGTAACGTGTTTTAATTTAAATTCTCAAACGATAAATTTGTGTGAGTTACGAATTTTTTTCTCAAAATAAGTCAAAGGTAAGACCAATTTTCGACCATTTTTTAACTCAAAACGACTGAAAAAAATGAAAAAATTGTGAATACGTGAATAAATATTATTAGCCTTGTGTTATGCGGGTTTCTTTCTCGAAAGTTAAATTTTTTATCGAACCAAAACCACAAAGAAAATGTAAATTTTCGAAAATTTTAAAGTTCTCTGCTTAGCTCGAAAAAATTGTTTAAACCACTCGAAACTTGGACCAAAACTGTACTTTACTTATTTCAATATTGTGTAAAGGTTTCAGCTAGTTTCGTCTATTATTTTGGAAGTCAGGCCAAAAAAAAACTAAATCGATTATGTCACACCGTAGTTTTTATTGTTTTTTTTTTTTGGGTCAAATTTGATCTAGTTTTTGTATCGTAACTTTTTCGATTTTGAACTTTCAAACTCAAGATCCCATCATCAAAGCACAAGTCCAAAGACCTTCTATCAGAGATAATATCTATATATTATATTCATAATATTGAACGTAAAAATCGGAGCGTTCCTTATACCCTTAGAGTTGTACAAAAAAAAAAAAAAATTATTGTAAAAGAAATTTTAGTAGAATTATTATAACTTGAACCAAACTCTGTACTATTTCGTCGAGTTTATAAAAGGAATTTAATAAAATACAAAAAAAAAAATTCTACAGTCAAAGTGTATAAACTGCGTTTTCAGACAAGCCCAAAGGGATCGTCAGGCCCACCGGTGGGCACATCGCGACACTGTGTTGGACGATGAGCTGTATATACGGCATGACCGGCGACGACGTTTGGTGGACTGCGTCAGACATGGGCTGGGTGGTCGGCCATTCGTACATATGTTACGGTCCGCTTTGCGCCGGGATCACGTCGGTCATGTACGAGGGTAAACCGGACAGGACACCGGACCCCGGACAGTATTTCAGGTATAAAAAAAATATTCCGGTGGACTTCGTTGTCGCGCCTCAAAGTATACGTACAGGGGCGCAACTGTATTTGAAAAACATAACCGAATATTTTTCAGTCTGTTGACATTTGTCAGCCGTTTGCGAGAACAACTTTCTTCTATATGTTCTCTCAATACACGATACCGAATCGTACGTTCGAATTTTTCGAAAGTATGTTTTTGTTATTATTGACGATCGGTACAGTGACTATAGTTGATCGAATTTTATCGATTTTTATACGCGTACGTTAGTAGTATTTGCGCTGTCAATTTTTCAGTAGGCCACGGGTGTCGTTTTGGGAGCATTTGTTTAGGCCCGACCTTTTTGGGCTGATTTTGACCGGATTTGTTGGAAACGGGCCGTATGCGGAAAATTCAACCGTTGGGCAGGTAATTACGTATTTTGCCCGGCTCTAGCAAATGTTGAAATGCCGCCGCTGAAGAAGAGACCGCACGCTAAGCGACAGCTATGTAACGCTGATTAAATTCGTTATCCCGCCAACAGAAATGCGTAGGTATCTCTTGAGTACATTTTGCGTTCACGGGGACGCGCGGGTGAGTAAATCCTCTCACTCAAATAGGCCGTTGAGTATAATTGAAAAAGACCTCGAAAAAACTTAGCGAATATTAACGTATAATACTAGTGTCGGCGCGGCGTAAACAATATTATAATGCGTATAGTTTGTAATGTACCCCCCATGCTAAAAACAATTTAGGTACAGTAAAAATAGCCAGAAACAAAATAGTTTTGAACGTTTCGCGCGAAACGTGTTTTTTTGTCTCTATATTACAATACGTTTAAATATGGTACGTGCTGCTATAATCGCAACGTTTTTACGAAAGACGAAATATAAATTTGTACTTGGCCGTGTTGCTCGCTATAGTTAAAAGCTGAAACAGCGTACTATTGTTTAACGTAATCGACGTGACTTAAAATGTGGTCTGTAACTAAACTAGCAATTGAAAAAAAAAAAAAAACTATACTTTATTTTAACCCATATACGAATTCACTGCCCGGGGTAACTGCGATCCTTAAACCACGCACAGCTGTTATAAACGATGGACTCGGCGTTTGTTTAGCACTTTGCGACGACGTTGTCTTCATATTGTGTATTTTAGGCTCACGTGGTTAAATTTTGTTGTAGCGGTATTGAAAAAAAACAAACGCTGTACAAAATGTGTGCCTACTTAAATATTAATGTCACACGACCGGGTAGAGGCACGAAAAACGTGGTGTACGTTAAAACCTGAAACACTGCAAGCTAAACCGTTTTGTTTTCGCGTAAACGGCTTACGAAGTAATGCGATGACAACGATAATATTAACTGTGATCTTAGGGTGATCCAAGACCATAAGGTGAACGGACTGTTCACGGCACCGACAGCGTTGAGAGTGATCAAAAGAGAAGATCCAAACATGGAATATGGCAGTAAATACAACACTAAATCGTAAGTTATCGTTGTGGTTTTTAACCCATACATTTACTCTCGTATACGCGTTAGAAATATATCGTACGCAAAAATAATATATATATGTATGTCAATCGTTACTAAAAACCTAATGTTTCTCCGAGGTTGAGGACTTTATTCGTAGCGGGAGAACATTGCGATCATGAGACATTGACATGGGCCGGAAAAGTTTTGGACGTAAGTGAGAAAAACACGTAAAATTAAAAATCTATACGGGGGAAAACAATTATACAAACAACTTATTAGTTTATACTCAAAGTTTATACCCTGCGTACAATAAATACATATATATGTTTTATAAAACTTGTACCGTACTGTTAAAGTTGTCACAATAAAACCAATCAACTTCATTGCTTTCAAAACTATTTACATAATATTACACGATATTGCTAGAGCGAGCGTTTAGGAAATTGTTTTTTTTTATGACGAAAATAACACAGATCAGTGATTCCCAACGTGGGCGCCTTGTGGGCATTTTTTATTTTTAAGGGGGCGTTTTTACGAAGGGGGGGCGCTAAAGGGGGTGCTCATCTATCATTTAAATTATTGTTGTTTATAACTAATTGTAATAAAATGTATAAAAAAATGTAAAAAAAGGTTGGGAAACACTGGACACTTGAATAACATCAAAATAATTAATGTTAAAAAAAAATGTTAAATGATATTTCGTCTTAAATTTAATATAGCTTATTAAAAAATAAAACGTTCATCATTTTAAAAAATTGATGGGGGGCGGTGTGAGATTTTTAAAATCTAAAAGGGGCGTTGAGTAAAAAAAAAGGTTGGGAAACACTGACATAGATCGTCGAATTGACGCACGTCAAAATAATAAAAAAATGTAAAACTATATTCTAAGGTTATGTAAGTTACGCTACCGGGAGGATGTTCAATTCACGTTTTGTGCGTTTCCCAAAATCGAAAATAACGATCGAAAATTGATTTTTTCATAGTTTTTTTATACACGACTGTTTTTTAAAATACTACAGTACAAACGAGCGAAATCGCGCGGTCTGTTTCACTGTTAGGTACCCGTTCTGAACCACTGGTGGCAGACCGAAACGGGTCATTCGATCACAGCCTCTTGCCTGGGATTCGGACACAACTTGTATCCTCCCATGTTTTCTGCCGGCATGCCGTTTCCAGGATACGACGGTAACTATACATTTTCCTCACACGGGTCGCGGCGGAATCGTTCGAAATCCGATCTTACCGGTGGAAAAATTTGCTTTTTATTTTTTTCCAGTGAGGATTCTGAAAGAAGACGGCAGCCCGTGCGAGTTGCGCGAGCTGGGCCGGATCGTGGTCAAACTGCCGTTGCCGCCCGGAGTCATGTCGTGCTTGTACAAGTCTCCCGAACGTTTCATCCACACGTACTTCAATAACTTCGTTGTACGTGTACACAGAGACATTCATGAATTTCCCACGGTGACGTT
This sequence comes from Hormaphis cornu, assembly GCA_017140985.1. NCBI lineage: Eukaryota > Metazoa > Arthropoda > Insecta > Hemiptera > Hormaphididae > Hormaphis > Hormaphis cornu. The sequence goes on from CM029360.1 coordinate 30,953,169, forward strand.
AATAGTAAATAAATCGACGCCGGTCTCGGAAAAACAGACGTTCGGAGACGGCCGACTGAAGAAGCGTTTAGATTACGTGTACTGTTAACGCCATCATAATTTTGTCCACGTAATCCAGAATATTTTCCGTCTAAACTCGCATTCGAGCAGCGGGAAAAGTTTCAGAGATATGTCCGGAGGGAGGGATAAATTCACTTTCAGTCTTCAGAAAACGCGAATGTTTAAAAACAACGTACTTTTACACCATCAGCAGTTCAACCCTCCTATTTTCCGGTGATAAAACCAGTAACTACGGATACATTATGTTCAACCCTCCTATTTTTCGGTGATAAAACCGGTAACTACGGATACATTATGTTCAACCCTCCTATTTTTCGGTGATAAAACCAGTAACTACGGATACATTATGTTCAACCCTCCTATTTTTCGGTGATAAAACCAGTAACTACGGATACATTATAATATGTATGAATGCACGTATGTCTATTTATTTGACGCGATCTGTAGAGTTTCAACGGATGGACGGATTTTAATAAATTAGGTGTCGTTCGATTCGTCACGATTGCGGGAGCAAACGCAATATGTTTTTGAATTTCGAGCGGAACACGGTTAAAAAAAAAATTAAAAAGTATGTAACACTTTTCCCGCGGCTATTTTTTTTTACTGTCCGTGAGTTCCTTATCGCAGGTCTTAAATCCACGGATCCTTTGTCTGTGGATTCAATATTTTAATACAACACTTCAATCGTTTTAATCGAAGCGAGAAATTTATTGATAAAAACTAAAAAGTGTGAAATAAAAAAAAATTATAGTTAAAAAAAAAAGAAAACCCGACCGTGTTAAATAGTATCAGAAAAGTTCAAGCTTAGATAAATTATCTATAGAAATCATGTAAAACCATTATGATAAATAAACTGAATGTCAGAAAATATCGCGTTGCAGGCGGAGACAAGCTCATTTTCCAAGTGTCTTTGTGAAAATATTGGCATTTTTACAAGGGCGATTGATATTACGTACAGTATTATCGTACATTATTATAGTTCTTTGCATTTTATCTTCAAAATACATGATTTGAAGTTTATCTACAAAACAAAGTTTATCTATTCGTATTATAACGATTTTAAATGATTTCTATAGATTAGACTAAGCTCGCTTAGTAATAAATGTTTCGTAACAGCTGTTGTTCGTTACTAACGATTTTTATTTTTTAAGTGTTGTTTTCGTCTACTTATAAGGCGATCGTTCTAGACAAAATTATCTAGACGAACTTGCCAACGTTGGGTCGTAATTCTAGTAACAACCATTGTATTGTATAACAATCCGGCCACAGGGTTATTACGACACGATGGACGCCGGTTACGCAGACGAGAACGGTTACATTTACGTGACGGCCAGGGACGACGACGTGATCAACGTGGCCGGGCATCGGCTGTCCACGTCCGCGCTGGAAGACGTGATCCTGTCACATCCGGACGTCGCCGACGCCGCCGTGTTCGGCGTCCCGGAGACGACCAAAGGGGAAATACCGCTGTGTCTGTACATAAAAAACAAAAGTTAGTCGACCGAAAAATTACGAAAATCCCTCGGGGCCGGGTGGATTTGTTTTTGGGGGCTCTAGAAAAGCGTCATAGAAAGATCTTACGGGAGAATTCGGAACGCCTATACTTGTGACATTCGCCAAAACGTGCGTGATAGGGATAAAACACCGGGTTGTTGTCCGAGGCGTTCACAGTGGAAACCGGCTTAAAAGAAGGATCGATTCAGCGCTAAAGACGACTGTGAAAATGGTGTACTGAAAAATGAAGCACGTGGGTCGTAGCGGTCAACGAACACCGAGCGCAGATTTTCGGGTTCGATCTGAATATTCTTAGTGAATCGCCGGAGGGTGTTATTTAGGTAGTACCGCAGCTGTCGAAAGGGCTGCAGAGCAAAGGCGGGGGGAGATACAGATTAATGTGGAAAAAACCGAAATTTTCCAGACCCGTTCCGAGACGAATAGAAAAAATCCAAAATTTACGGATACTGTTCAGTACGAATACCTAATGATCGGATGGTAAAAGCAGAAAGCCTTTGCCTCCTGTCCAAAATCTAAATTTCTCAAATCCGAACCTCTCTCAAAAATAACCTAAAAGACTATACATACACGACAATAATTTGACCGGTTCTCACTTGTGGATAGCGTGAGATGCCGCGAGTGGGACCGTAACAGAAGACTTTGAAGAACCTTTATGAAAACCAAACGCGAATATATTATGCGGTTCAACTGGTTTGGCGTATTTGTCGAGTGGGGAGGCGTTCGTTTTCTTTAGTTTCTAGAAAGTTTACACACAGTTAATGCTGTTTTGGTTCGTCTATTATATCGCATACTTATTTATATTGAATTATCGGTTTAATATAATAATGTTGTACTCGGCTATTATACAACACCGCTGTTGTGTTGCAGAATGCGTAAAGACCGAAAAAGAAATCAACGCCGAGATCGTGCAAAACGTCCGGGACCTGATCGGACCGATCGCGTCGTTTCATTTGTGCGCGCCGGTGCAAGGGCTACCGCGAACTCGGTCGGGAAAGACCGCGAGAAAGTCGTTGGCGAATTTGGCCAGCGGCAAAAAAGTCGTCGTGAGTTTAATACACAATATTGTTGCACTCATTATTGTGCCGGGCGAATGAGCTGCGATTCTTTCGATTCGGGTTGAATTGAGTTGGAGTTGCAGGGGCCGCAGTGCTCCATTGAGGCCCCTGGATACCCGTTGAATTTAGAATAAAAACCACGACTATCGTCATTTCGTCCTACAGAAACAATCCAACTTCTATCTTGAACACATAATGTTTTGATTCACCGCTCAATTCTCTGCGGGAAATGATTTTTTGTTTGTTTTTTATTCCGTTTCACTCTCGTACAAGGGAATTTCACCGAAAAGTCCTCAAAACATGACAGTTTTAATAATGCTAAATTCAATTCATCTAGGACAATATCAGACAAACTTGTTGTAATAATGAATCGGTAAAAAAAAAAAAAAACGGTGCATACATTTTCTAAAATATATTCTTCTCTCTACATAAGAAGCTCGCCTGTCTATAAAATTAAATTAAGTCTAAACTGATTATATTTTAATATTCATTGTAAGTGTGTGTTTGTTGAACCGACTTTGAACATCCCTATCCGTTTTTTATTGGTTCTCGGAAAAAAAAATAACGTCTGGGTACAATTACACGGTAGACACGTCATGACACGACTGCGTAATACAAAACAAAACCACTCAGAACTGTTTATCATAAAATTTAAATTTATTATTATGTAAAATGCGCTCTTATACCCACTGAAACGAGTGAATTCGAGTCGAGTGTAAAAAAAAGGATTTCGTCCTTTTGTCTTGTTCGTTTCATAATGTTAAGCTTTTAAAACGAGGTAAGTACGAGTAGGTTCATGCCCGGTTTCTCTTTTTTATTATAGAAAAAAAAAAAAAAAAATACTATTTAAAATTCTATACGTAAGTACACCCACGACTGGACGCAATTCTTAAACGTTCTGTACGTATTTTGCAGCATTTTTATCGTCGAGTATACGTATAATTACATTGTTGTTGTACATTTTAAATAGTTATGCTCCAGTAGAAAAAAAAAAAAAGTCCAGAAAAACAAAAATTGAACCATTTATAAACACGCTCATTAATACCATTTAAATTAATTTTTCTATCGAACGTTTTGCGCACTGATTATCATCACGGATTTAGAATATAAGTTGTAAAAGTTTTACGGCGGAAAAAAGAAACGAAACCGTACGATATATTGTCAACAATAATAAAACGGATGCAACTTGTTATTTGAATTTCAAAAACTGTATCCACGTGTTTAGGAAAACGATGTTTTACTTTGTTACAGATATCGGGCACGATAGAAGATCCTTCAGTGTATTCGAATATCAAACAGGTGCTACAAGAACTCGGTTATGCCAAAAACGCTCCAGACCCCGAAATCGAAAAATAACAGTGCTCTGTAGATATAATGTTCATTTTATTACTTACGACACAATTAAAATTGTGCGAACATAAATTTATTTCCGTTTTTCGATTATAAGTTTTTACGTGATTATATTATTTAATTCAACGAGCAGGTATATGTTGTTGAAATTGTAAATTTGAAATCGATTCGACCAAACTTCAACGATTGTTTGTGATTGAACCCGCAGTCGAGGAGTAGTGAAAATGTTTATCAAAACAATTTTAATAGCACAAAAAATTGTTATACATAATATAACGTATAACGTATTTACAATGCTATCGACACACTCGAGAGTTTGTACGTACTTGACAGACAACTATAACCATTTACGTTGATGAACTCGTTGTACCGAATAACGCAAGATTATCATTATAGTTGTTATATTATTTAAATGTAAAGTATGATCATTTTATTTTATATTGTACTTGTATGATTATTTATTGTTACCGTGGTCATTAAACAATTTAAAGCTAAATATCGGTTGTAATTAATATTCACCCTCACCGCTAATAAAAATTTATAGTATCAAAATTAATAGTACCTAAGTACTGTAAGTAGGTATATAAAAAAAAAATCGAGTTTATTTTTCATAATGCGATTATGGAATATACGTCGTCTAGCTTATAATCTGTAAGGGAAACTCTTTTGACAACAATAATTATTATTATCAATATGCGATAACTTAGACGACCGGTTATAAAATATAAATATTTTATAGTTGAGTTCCACATTGACAAAAGATTATAAAACTTTATGTCGTGCGAGATCAAAAAGTTCGACTCGTATACTGAAAATATAATATAAGTAATGTAATGATTGTTGAGTTTTCGGCCAAATTGCTTTCTCAAAACTCATAAAACTGTGCTCCTACTGTATTTACAACGTTTATGCGATCACACGTCACACCAACTATTGAACAAAACATAATATTTTGTCACGATTTTCGTTCACGCGCAGATGTTTAAAAAAAGAAAATAATATAAACTGACCTATCGTATACCTACGTTTCCTGGATTTCACGGTTTAAAAATTCAATTTTCAAAACACGCGTAGCGAGTATACTTGTATATTTTGGACATTACACGCGTTATAGTTTATTAATTAAAAAAAAAATATAAATAAATGTGGGAAATGACGTACAGGGAAGATTTCATTACGAATTCCAAAATAGGTTTTTATAATTGATTTTTGTCGTACGTGATCGGATCAGCACAACGAGAGCGCACATAACGTTGAAACTTGCGTGGTCCAGCGTGGCTTGCTGTCGTTTCATATTTCGTATCGAGTAGAAAAATTAGCAAATGTTGCCGAATTTTTATAAAAATAAAACATTTCTCTATCTATGTCGAAATATTTTTTTTTTTTTGTTATTTGAACACAGCAATGTTTATGTAGCCCGAACCTGAGTTGTTGTCGATTTAAACTGCGACAAAAGTGCAACGATTTCAAAGGGATTTTATTCGGATGATAATTTATGATGTGATCTGTACATCACTTTTGGGGATAGGGAAAAAAAACGGTTAGGCGGCGTTTTAAAAATATGTGCTCAAACACATAACGCGACATATTTTTTCATACTAAGGTATTCGGAGACAGACGGTATTCAAAATTTACAGTTGGTATTATTTTTATTTATAGAGAAAAATTAAACAATATACGAGTATTTGGCCGAGTTTTTCTCTTGTATAAAATCATCGTACGTATAACGACAAATAACTAAAGTATAGTGATTTCGCTTTGGAATAGGTCATGGGTTTGGGTGGGTCAATGGTTTGGATTTTGATGATTATATTAAATTTGTTACCAGTAGATTGCTTCCGATAGTGAGCGAGCTCGCTAAGTCAAATACATTCGACAAGTTGTACATTTTAAAATTGTATGATTAGTTAAAAAAAGGTAGAAATTATATGAATTTTGTGCGATGTTTTAACTTTTCCAATAACCTCTGAAAATTTCAATTAGTTTGAATAATTTTTGTAAATGTAAATGCCAAAAAAAAAATGAGCAAAAAAAGACAAAGTAATAATAGTGTGTAAGGAGGTAAAAATAATAGAAAACTTTATATTTTATCAAATATAACACAAAATTATGAAAATTTTAATGTTGATTGGTTCCAAAATGATTTCATTTAAATTTCGTTTATTTTTAAATATGTGGGAAAATTTCAAGAAATATTTAGTGAAATTATGCGCAAAAAACATATAGTAAAAAAAATAAAATAACAAAAAAACCACGATGTAAAAACGTTTGTCTGTGTCAACTGGTTTTCAACAATTTTTCACCAAGAATTGGTATTTAGTTCGTATTGAATTTTTAATACTTTCACATAGAATTAAAGGTTTCGTGAATCAATAACTGCAAAAATATATAAGTTCCAAAATTTTTAAAGTTCCGAAAATCACTCAAAAATTAACAAATTCGACGTACGCGAAAATGTTTTAAACTCGTCTTAAATTTGTTTAAAAATGTTAAGTCTTTTGAAGCGATTTCGAAAATTTGAACCTTTTCGTTTTTGAATCATAACCAATAAAAAATTCAAAAAATTTTCTACCAAAGTGCCTCAATTAGGGTCGATGAATTTTTGTATGAGGTACAATACGTAAAGATCGGATTGTTTCTAATACCCTTGAAAGTGTTTTTAGAAAAAAAAGAACATCATTGTAAAATCAATAAATGTCTCGCTGTTCTAGGAAAAAAAAAAATCATAACACAAACGACCAGTGCTAATCATCTGCATAAATCCTTCGTTTGATTTTTTATTTTTTCCTGGCCAGTGCACAGTTCCGAGCCGGGAACTATCAATTTTTTTGAAAACAAAAGAGTAAAACAACATTGGCGCTGAATTCGTTTCATCAACCTAGAGAATGATTTTTGAGAGAAGTGAAAACGAATTTGTTCGTTGAACTATAGTACTTTTTTTACTTTTCCCAAGAAATTTCCCAGATTTATACAGATCATACACCCTAACGGACGCTTTTTAACATCGCCGTTTATCTGGAGAAATTTGTATCGGCGAGCACCGATGTGGGTGTGTACTGTGTTAGCTAAAAACGTTTGTTAACAAGCTCAACGATTTTCTTGTTCCGGCCCGGAGCTCACGAGGAAATAGTTTTCAATTTTCCGTTGCCGCAAATTACAAAATATTAATGCAACATCATAGTGTATATATATAGTTTGCGGATATTGGTATTTCATAAACATTTGTAAAAACAGAGCGAAACAAAATACACGAGCTCTTGTCAGGCACTTGTTTTGTTTTATTGTAAAGTCTGTTGTCAATATATACATTTAATACGACTCGTATTGTAAAATCTCGACATCAAACAGTATTAGAAAACATCCACTTAAACGTTATTTTACCGTTAGCAAATTACAAGTATAGGTTAGAAATATTGTAACGATTAAAGAAAAATACGTTTTATTTCGAGTAAATGTTCTCCCGGGTATTGTGTTTAAAAAAAATTGTCTGCGGGAATTACAACATTTTTCAATAATTTACAAAATAAAATTGTTAAGCCGCTCTAGTATCAAAAATAGTTGGTAAGCATTAAAATTTTAACAAATACAATTTGCCATCCGATTTAACTTTCGATTTTTTCAAAACTAGGTGTACCTTTTTTGAGTTGTGGCAGTGTCTCGTACCGTTCGGGCTCGATATCGCGCGTGAAACCGTCATCGATTTCGTTTCGGGGATGAAACGTTCGCGCGCAAAAACAAAAACGCAAAATCACGCGAGAGTATGTCTTTTTTTTTAATATTATCATTTCCACTCGGTTTTCGCGATTTTTGATTGATCGTTTATTGACTCGAATCGGTCGTTTTGACGTCGTCACAGCGTCACGACGACGCGTTTCGTGTTTTAACGGCGTTCAATACGTTTTTTTTCCACCACGACAGTAGCCGCGACAGCGTTCCACATAGCTAGTGTATTATAATTTGTATTTTTTGTTGGCAATTTGGTTGGGAGACGTCGGCCCGTGAAAAGCGGATGGGTTTTCTAACGCTGTGTAAAATGGTACAGAACATTATTACTCGCTTTTATGCCGGCACAAGCGCATGTAAAACGTGTTTTTAAATTTACATATTTTCTTTCAAAAAGAGTGTACTACCTAAGACGTATCAGTACCGAATTGAAAAATCTTAAGACGTAACAAAACTATCATTCGCTGCCCGGGTACCTGCAGGGAACCTAACAGCTGCGGCGTGCCTTTACAGGGTAAAGTGAATACACAATGTTCCGACAAAAGAAAATATGTTAACGTGAAAAATCGTTTGAAACTATAAAATCAATTATGTTTCCCTCTGCGAAGTGTGTGTGTTGAATACATAACATGAATTTTGAGAAATATTTCATTACTAAAACAAAGCTCTTTTAGGCATAAGACATTTTACAGTTACAATAAAACCATCTAATGTAACCGAATCGATATCAGTTTAATATTTAAAAACAAAAAATATAAGAATTAAATTTTTTATTATTTAAACTCGTGCAAACGTGGGTAGTTTCAATTTGTCCTAACCACTTTGTCCGTATCCATTTGTATTCTTTTTATTCCTTCACAAAACGTGACATACAGCCTATATTTTTTTCAAAGCTATTGAAATAATAAACAACGAGAATTATTTAAAACAATATAACGAATTTGACGTAATTCTTATGTTGAATAACTACTAGTGATGAACTTCGAAAGACGATGTTTATTGGTAAAATGATCAATTTTATGATACAAAACCGTTCACGATGTTATACGAATTAGAGCTATAAAAAAAAAAAAATTATTATACTACTATAATAAAAGAAAATACGTTTTCTTTGTTTAGGAATTTGTACAAAATCACCGAAAACGTTAGATTTTTTTTAAAATTAAGAGAATTTTGTTAGATTTCTTAAGAGTTTTGTATAGGCTATTTTATACAATATTTTAGGAAATAATAACTTTTAATACTTTCAAGGTTGTAATACATTATTCATAGATATTATACCCTTTTTTTAGGTTTTTAAAAAATGTTTTCATGTTAATATTACTGTTATGACTCGTGAAATGTGTCTTTTTAGAGCAGTAAAATCTGTTTGAAAATTAATTATTCTGTAAACAATCGCAATAGAATGCGATTTTGTAGAGAAAGATTTCATATACGTACATTTTTGTTGATGTCGAAAATAAAATGTAGTATTGTAAACGACTGACTTGCAACTGGGAAAAAATACTAAATTACTAAAAAAAAATTAAATTAAACAAATTTTTTTTTGTTGCACGATCTGTGTATGAATGCTATTTGTTTGTAGGTACTTAAAGTGGGCCTTAGAAAACTTTTTGGGGGATGGTAAAGAAGTGTTTGGAAAGTTTAACAATAGTGTTTTGATGAAACCGGTAAGTGGAAAAAGGAGATATTTATCCTGTATTTCTAATAATAAGTTCACGTTTCACTCTAGTGGTTTCGTACCGTTTCGAAGTATATTTTGGAATTCAAAACCACATTTGAAATGACAATAAACTTAAATATATTGTTAAGATTGCGGTCAAAAGAAAGTGTTGCGTTTTCATTTGAAGTATAATTCATTGTGCATTCAAAGTCTAGCTTTCATAATAAAACCATAATTTTTAGATAGGTATTAAATTATTCTCCGTTCTCGTATTCGAACCATTCACAGGTGTAGTCTGTATTATAGTACAGTGTTTTCTTTGTTTCGTGTATTTTTTCTTCACCGTTAAAATACACGAGGGTCGCAAAATTATTTCTACCAGTCGGTTCATCTCCTGCGCCTGCACTTTCACTATTTTCTCTTTACCTAACACTCGATACGAAATACATCAACTAAATTTGACCACATCGCTATATTATATGGTAGTCTTTAAAATTGCGTAAAATCACACGTGAGTATAACGTGGGCGCGGTGAATGGATAGTGTTCGTTACAAAGGGCCGATGTAGATTTTAACTAATTCACCATGGTATTTCTGACACTTCCGTTCATAAACTTTGTCGTCCTGTCGGCGCAACAGTCGTTATAAGTTTCAAATTGGTTCACGCGTCCGACAAAAATGTTTCAACGACAGTTTTCAATCATTCTTGTGACCTTCTTTTCACGATACGTTGTTGTCAAACGAAAACCTAACACATAAAGTACGTATAACGACTGCACGCGTTCAATTCAATTGCGCGTACGCACGAAAATTATAACAGTTATAGTCAATTTAATTTTGGTTTGTTGTTGTTGTGGGAATTACGCCTATAGCTTTAGTCTCGAAGTGAATCAAATAGATTACGAAACGTGGAGAAAGAACGAAACGATACGAACCGTTAGTACGTTTTTGTGCCACGTAACATTTTTTATAAATTTCGAAACAAACCGATGGCGGCCCGTACAAACAACGCGTGTGTTACGTGCGTATTAACGACGATAAAACATATTAAAAAAAAAGTTATTGCGAATGATGATAATAATGATAATATGCGGGTTGTAACGGAGAAACGCGTAAAAATTTAAGAATAAAATATAATAATAATACGTGACACGTTCTTTTTCCGCGTTTACACGATACGCACACGATTACGAAAATAAACTAACGCGAGAAAAAATTTATTGTTTCGATGTCCCGTAGAGCAGTTTTCGCTGAAAACGGGTCCCGAATACATTTTCATTATTCGTAAGTAGTATTTATCGTTCACTTTTAAAAATTAGTTTTCTCGCGCGCCAAGCGGCCGAACAACACATGTGACCGAAATGACCGAAAACGTTTTCATCCCTTAACCCGCGTACGCTGTACAAGTCTATCTATCCTTAACGGTACATTTTTATACTGATTGGACTGTCTATTAGTTCAGAGAAGATGTAAATTTAAAAAAAAAAAAAACACCATCTGCTCATTTTTTGGATTATTTTTCGACCTTTTTATGATGATATTCATTACCGCTTGTCACCACCGTTTTACCGATGCGTCTGAATACAGTGTTATTACACTATACGTAGGTGTACGCGCGTTCGGTAATGCGACAAAACGTTTCAACAATATTGTAAAGTCTTTATTAGTGTTAGACTCCGTTCGATATTTGGCCGAACTGGTGGCCGACAAAAAGGCCTTGACGACGGTTAGTTGCAATTTATAATAAAAGAAAACTAAACGAATTTTTCTCGAGAGACCTTTTCAGCTCGATAAAAACATTTTCGTAAAGCGTAGGTATCATGTCGCTTGATGTATTTGAAAGCACTTACAAAAATGCGTCACAATATAATGACCTTGGCCGGAAGTGCCCGAATATCACGGGATACGTCGCGAGAACGGTTTTATCTCCAAATAACGTGTAAAAAATCGCCTCAAGGTCAAATTTCCGCTTATATAGGACATTTTAGATTCTGAGCGGAGCGAAAATAGCTGGGATGTGTGTGTTTTTTCATTTGTTTATTATAATATTGTTATCTTCGTGCCTGCATGTCGTCGAGCTCCTATCTAGGGAATCGCTCCGATCTTAACGGTCAAAACATTTTCTGACAGCGAAACCTATGTCTTTGGTTTATGCAATGTACATACTGCATGTCTCTCAAAATTTTTAATTTCAAGAAAGTTGTATCAAAAAAAAAAAACAAAATTTCGATAAAGACCGTTAAGAAATATCGCGGCAATCAAGATTTTCACATAATCTTATTGGTTATTAACGGTCATAACTTCCAAAACGAAAAGACCGGAAATCAATACAACATATTTTAAATATTGGTAAGATTCATTTTTGGTTATATCATTTCATAACATTTCAATCAACAACTTTTAGCATTCACAAATCGATTTTTAAATCCTTGTTGTTTTTTATGATTACGTTACATTTAAAATGTTGATACCACGTTTCATTTTAGAATTTTTTCTGAATTCAATGACACATTATGATGCTCAAACTTTTGTTTGTACACATTGGTATTTTTTGCGTTTACCTGTAGAAAACATATTAAGTTTCAGTTTCGTAATAATAAATTTAATCACTAACATAAACACAACATGCATTCGTGTTTGTTTTGTGCGAGTACTTAAAATAATAATAATGAAGAAAAAAAAAAGGAAACTCTAAAAATTATTAATACCTCGTCAGAAAAGTTTTCTGTGTTTGTACATGGCGCGCGGCATCAGTTAGGTATTATATCCAATCTACTGCTAATCTGCGTAGTTGAGCTGTTTTTTTTTTTTTTGACGATAAACTGTTGAAAAATGCAAAAACGTTTCTATTAAAATTCCACGGTAGCTGTCCGTTCGATTTGAAAAGATAACTTGTTATGTATATATATTTTTTTTTTTTGATAAACAATCGAGTCATAAAAATACGTCACGTCGATGATACATTACATACAAAGTTTGAAGATTAAAACATGTTATATTCGATAAAAAAGTTATTTGTTGAACTAAAACGTTAAAATATGTTCCCAAATTTATTTTAGAGGATTAATCACTTTCGTAACTACACGAAAAACGAGATAGTCTTGGCCGTGGTGTGAATAAAATAATGACGTTTTCGTGAATACATTTTTCAATTATATCGCATTGTTCTCGTACGAGCGCCGCGATTTGAGAGAGCTATTATACAAAACAGAGCGTTTGTAATATTTTTTATACGTTTTTGATTAATATTTTTTGTTAAATTAGGTTTTTACCAAGGCGTATGGATGAGACTGAGCTTGCTCAGAATCGTTTTTTTCGAATGCAATGATTTATCATTGCTTCCTGATGTATTAAACAATAACCACTGAAACATTGACCTACCCAAAGAAGTGACCCACTCCAAAGCGTAATCGTTACGTCAAACAACTTCTCGCCCGACCTCAAATTTACTCCGTATTTCTTTCCGCAATCCAAATCAATTGAAATGTTCACACACTACTAGAACGGCCGAATTAGAATCGTAAACAATTTTGACAACTCCTGAGTGTAGTGTAATTTTGAAATTTTCGTCGTGCCTTCCGAAACGTATTGTGACCGTCCGCGTCTCGTTACTATCTTTTTAAATGTTTCTTAAAAAAAATAAAAAATAAATAAATGAACAAAACTATAGGTACTGTTGTTTTTAAACATCGTAACAATACATGGGCGAAATGAAAAAATGAAAAGAAAACAGAAAACAAGCACACCCTCGAATTCTCGAACGACGTATTACACAAACACCACTGGGATTCCAGTCGTGTCGATATATTGCGAGTCTTTCGCTTTTCGGTTGTTAATTTCGCGCCATACCGTCGTCTCGCGATTTCTCTAAATTATTGTTATTATCAACGAGATTTTGTATCCCGGCGACCAGTGGCGAAACACGAGACGTATATAAGTATATATATATATATTGCACGCGTTTCGGATTTCCGTAAACATTTTCCACGTCTGTTTCATTGTTTATCGTTAGCCATAAATGTTCGATCTCGACGTGATGGCCTTTAATTGATACAAATGTTCGGCCAGCAACGGCCGTGATGGGACGTACGCAACGCGATCTTATTAGACCCGAAGGTCCGATTCCGGAATACCAAACAGAAGTTTCCGAGATCGATGCGCGTTTATTTGGTTCACAGTATTTGTTTTTTTTCTTTTTCTTATTCTCCCTGTCTGCATTCACTGCAGACGCATTACCGTTTCTCAATCATCATCGCGTTTCGTTACATTACGTGTAGTACAACGCAACGCGAACTTTCGAAATCGTCGTTTTCGAAATTTCCACTAGAAATAATTATTCTAGTGATCGAAATTTTGATCGACAGCGTGCTGTTTGATGGTCGCACGACGCATGGTCAAACCTCATTTTTTTTTAAATGGTCTACCGCGCAAACAACTAATTTAGGACATTTTTTCTTTTAAAAATATCCAAGGATAATCTTGTTGGGAGTGTAAATAAACTTAGAGAATCTCACCGCCCCCAAGTTACCAATATTACAGGACGTCCCGTATTAAAAATATCCGGTAAATCAATTTTTGAATTTTTCACTGTAAAAACATTAAAAAATAACAATTTTGGCACTTGGCCGAATGTTCTTCGTTGCACTTACGTAAATGGATGTTTTTTTCATTTTTGACAGTGTGTTTGGAAGAAACTACCGACTAATGGTCTACAAATAAAATATTACATGGAGAGGACAGTTCCAAATAAAACTTTTTTGTGTGCTCTGGCATTTGTACCTCCCGCTTTTTGTTCATTGAAAAACGTTTTACATCTCGGACCGAATAACAAACCGATACCGGGTCGTTCTTTAAAACGAATGCGAGCGTTTATTTTTGCTTGAATATAGTTGTTTTTCCATCATCGTCGACGACATAGTTATAACAATGAAAAAAAAAAAAAATTTTACTACCTATACATAATATTACTATCGTTCACAATGTCGAGGCTCGAGTTCACGACTACTAAAATAAGATCGATGACAAAACGTGATCATCAGCTGCTTATGGATTATTATGTGAATTTTTACCGAAAGAAACCACACAATTTCTTCAATAAACGCATAGTTTATGCCACTGTGTATAGAAAAATTTCACAAAAGTATCGAAGTGATTTTTTTTTGTACAACCCGGTGAGATTATTTGGTTTCAGACTATACGTCAACGCCGTCGGTATGTGGAACAACAATGTAACTAACTCGTATGGATTTATCACAACCCCGTGACAACGAAGCTGTACAAATATTTAACATAAAGAAAAAAAAACAAATCAATAAAATTAAGCACTAACGAGGAACCTACTGGGAAATCATTATTTTCTTACGGCAGTCGAGTACAGGATTCCGCGAGGAAATCCCAAAACTAAACATTGAAAACGTTGTAATATACGATAACTGTGGAGTTTAAGTCGTGAATGTATTGATAGTCTGTAAATTTTTGAATAGGTAGCAAAAAAAAAAAAAAACGTTTTATAACTTTGTTTCGGATTGATAACAATAATTTTGTACATTGGTTTTGTGAGTTGTGAATGCCATTTTGAATGTATACCTATTACGAAACGGTCTATAAGTGCTTTTGAATTCTTGGACTTGAAAAGTTTAATTTTAATTTTAAGAAGGACATGCATTAAATTTCAGATTCAATACTAGTTAGAATTCATTTTTGTAATATTGTTTTCGTAATCGAACTGTGTCGATAGAAGTTGTGAGGTGGTTCGTTAAGTGAAACAAATATTGAGAATTCTCAATCGACGGTCGTTGAGGTGTATTAAGTTGATTGTTTACATATGAATTGAATAGTGATAATTATTTTGATTTACAGCATTTCTTGAAAGTTCATCCCCTAGAGGAAAAACTCTGGATAAAAAAGAACAAAATATTTTAATGATTGTATTTTTTTGAAATTCAGGAGAGTCGACAAATATAGAAATACGCATATTATAACGTTTTTCAAAATTCAACCTCAAATAGGGGATTTTTTATGATACCCAACGATGGGTGCCTGCTTCTGGATAGCTGCTATCTAAGCTTAGCACACCACTAAAATTGGACATCGTCGGGTGATGATGATAATAATAATAATAATCAGCTAGTTACAAATAAGTATTGAATTTATTTGCGTCGAGGTTCAGTGCCCCAGAGCCCTTTGTTTTTAGAGTTTTTTATCCACTTTTTATTTACCATAATAGGACAATATTATTATTAATTAAATTTCGGTAAAAAATATTAAAAAATACGCACGTTTCTTTATGATTTGATTAATTTTTACACATTGTGTCTGTGAGTTAATACCTTGATGTTCGCACACAGTGTTTCATAATCAATTGAATTTGTATAGTATGTATACTTATATTTATAATTGAAATTTTAATTTAAAAACTGAAACCAATAATCAGAAAGTTTGGAACCCTGCTTAGTAGGTGTATTGTCATGATGTGCGTGAATATCTTAAGTATTGAACAAATAAATAGAAATAACGTTTAAGTATTAAAATATATAACAATAAATATTTCAATAAAGAGTAAACACGATAGAGATTAGCATATACATTTTGTAAAATGTTATAAAATCTTCGAAAACCGTCGTCTTACACGCAAAATCCACGTCTAGAACGAAACTTTTATAATATTCGTACAAGGATTACCGAAGCATTTTGAGTAGGCGCTACGTAATTTTAAATTTTAATCTCCTGGGTACGTTTTAGATAATTTTTGGATAATTTTTGGTTCCCAACGAAGCGCTTTTTTCTATAATAATTATTGGGCTGTGTAAACACTGGACGTTTTGGTTATTCTCAAATTTTACTTTCAGTTTTCTTTATTAGAAACTGTAGCGAATAACACAGACTTAAATATTTATCGTAAACATTGTATAGTCACTATACAATGTTTACGATAAATACACTATACTATAATGTATAAACCTAAAGTACTTACACGTCATGGTGTCAATAGAATGGCCGTGAGCCGTTTCTCTTGTACGTACATACAAGTATGATAAAATCGTTTTGAATAATCGAGGTATTTTATAAATCGTCTTTAAAAATATGAAAATATAGTTTCTTTGATTTTTACATTTATTTTTAGTAATTCGCCACGTGTCTATTATATCCTTTAATGAAAACTAAAATTGTTGAATTACGTATGTTAGTTTATTTTTATTATCTGTTATAAACAGCACTAGATGAATCATCCAGACAAATCGAATCAAGTTGTATTAGAAAATATTTTGGACAAACAATATTCATCTAGACAAATGTACCTAGATATATTTTATCTATTTAATCGGTTATTCTACCGTCCTAAGTAGGTCCGACAATCAGCTAGACTAACACTTTTACGATTACTGTTTAAGTATGACTGAACTACAAATATCATGATTGGATTCAGTCTTAATTTTTCGAGAAAAAATGTCTGTGTGACTGTTAGTCTAAGTTTTCGCAATAAATTGTGTCTGCTATTTTATCTAGATAATCTCAAGTAAATTAATTTTTATCGTTATCGAGATAATATTTTCGTTATCTGGGCTCAAAACTAGTGATCAACAGTGCTTATAGACGTAACTCAAAATGTGATAAAATCAAAAATGGAAACAATCGTTGAAACGTAGCTAATTTATTAATTTATTGAGGTAACGAAAAATACAAAAAATTGAACACCAGAACAAAATCTTTACATTAGTTTATAAAACTGCAATTAATAAAGATAAAAAAATAATTGTCATTTGTAAGCGAAACAAACAATTTAAAATGTTCATCCGCATTAAAACAATTTGTTTTCTGTTGAAAATTAAATCAGTTTGTCTGAATCAAAAAAAAAATTTTTTTTTTAACATTTTCAAATCGTAAATACAGATAGAATAAAAATGTAATCAAGTTCATTTAAACGTTAATCTAAAATATTGAATCCCTATTAGTTTAAAATAGTTAAAAAAAGTGAAATACGCAAAACTGAAATTTAACGTTAGAAAACTGTTCAATTGTATTTTTTTTTTAAATCGCTAAAATACAAATGCCTTTTAAAATCGATCGAGTTCGTAGAAACTACATACGTGGTCTAGAAGTTTATCTAATTTAGTTACCGTTTGTATGAATTCACGTCACGTGTCGGTAGGTAACTACAAATAATTTAAAATTAAATCAGGAGATGTTATTTTTTGTAACTCTGAAATCGTCACGTATAACTGTGAGACAGAATCACTTTATTCGTCTATTGTGACGGTCGACCGTCCGTAGCTAACTTTCGTTGACACACCACATGGTCCCGTAATCGATTTATTTTTACTAAAACATAGTTTGACGATAATAATTTTCCTCTTCGAATACCAGAGGAATCCCAGGAGTTCTAAACACGGGAAATAACATGGTTTTTTATTATTATACTCGGATAGATATTGTGTTGAAAGAGTCAAGTATAAAAAAGAAAAAACTAATGCTGTGTAGTCATTTTTTTAAAATTGAGAAAAATAGCGATTTTATTAATTTTTTTTGTTTAACCAGACAAACTAATGAAATTACCCGCAAATAACCGCGTAACACAACTGCTTAACATATCGATTCAAATATATACGTGCAACACGTCTATGATCTTTTTTCGATTTCTAAATGAATGATTTTGTTTATAATAATGGGATGTCTATTATTGACAAAGAAGAACGAAAACTATTCGATCGGTTAGTATGTGACAAAAATAATTTAGGATAGTAAAAAAGTCCACTCAATGATATATATTCTTTAGTTCAAAATTTGGATACGTATTCCGATTTTCTTTGTGTCACGTCGGAACAAATAAGGGCGTAGTTGTTTTGAGATTTCTATGAAATAATATTTTATTAGTATAGTAAATTAATAAAAAAGATCGATAGTAATCGAACCTGAAAAAAAAAAACCAACTAATCGATAACGACTTTTGTCGTGATTGTTTGTTTCAATATTGTTATTTTACGCGTATAATCGTTATTGTGGTTCTTCGGTTTTAGAAGTTGCGTTACGTGGGTACCCGCTGTGTCGTTTTGTTTTGAAAAATAAAAATTTAATAAAAATATGCCGTACGGGATTGATAAATGTTTACGAAAAATATCGTATATTGTCGTACTGTTCAGCGTGAAAGAATAGAGGCTCTGGGGTGTACTTATGTCGGATGTGCATGGATTACTTTACAGATGGAAACCAAGATGAATCTTCGCGTTCGAATTTGTGACGTTCGTCGTTGATTTTGAAAAATCGTGAGCACACACTAAAATGTTTTATGCGTTCTGTTCGAAAATAGCTCGCTCGCTCCGCTCAGAACCTAAAAGCAGAGCCTGGCGGAACACTACGGCGGTGGATCACTGTTTTGGGTGGGTCGCTGATTCGGAAGAACCGTACAGATCGACGTTTCGGGTGTATTGCGAGACTCAAAACAACGATACCGAAAACGAGTTCGGCGAATAAAAACTTCTCTGCTCGGTTGAAAAATCGTCTCGGAACTGTTGTGAAACGCGACGTGTTACGTGGGTACTCGATTGTCGTTCTGAATTTCCGTGGTCAGTGAAAATGTCGCGCACCGTTCGAAAACGTTTTCGGTAAAAATTTTTCCGCGCGCGGCGATCAATTTTTCGAACGTTTTAATAAAATTCTATACACTTTAAGCGAATTTCTCACGAACGATGGTCAAAACCAAAGTGAGATTCACGGTTTTCGATAAAATAATACGATCGTCGCTAAAGGGTGCGTTCGATTCTACGGGGAATCTTCCAAAGTGGACGCTGCATCACCAGCGCTACTATATAGCTGCACGCGACAGTTGGCGGAGATCGACCGACCGGAGAATTCGCGCGCGTCGTGTTCGGGGTATCGAAATCATTACGGTGTCGAAAACAGTAACGTTTTTGCGCGAAAAAGCGACTACGTGCCACGTCATTCCGGCCAAACGTCGTGCCGAAACACTCGGGGCCGTGATGTAATGTAATCATTTTCTTCTTCTTCTTTTTTGCGCAAAAAAGAACAAAATAATAATAACTCGACGACGACGAATCGCGAAAGGTTAGAAAATCAGATTACAACGGCGCGCGCGTTTCGCATCTGTCATTATCAGTTTTTCCGTCGTTTCTCTTTGACGCGGCACACGCACTTTTTTCGCCGTTTTTTTTCTGTTGTTGTTTTCGTCGTTTTTCAAACAGGAACGCGCGCGAGAAACGGTAATTCAATATTATAGCAGCGGCGCTCTTCGTGATTTACCGCACACAGGCGCTAAAAGGGCCCACACGGGGACGGACGAGCAGGCGGGCGACCCTTCTTCTCGGAGGGACGGACGCTGTTGTTTTGATCAGCCGTTCGGTCAAAGAACGCGGCGGGCATCACGGTCGGATAACGACGTTTTCCCGTGCGCGTGAAACCCTTCGAAAGCCGCGACCTCTCCGTTATGAGTGGAGAAAAAAAACCGCTGTAACACAGCGTAGGTTATAACGTTACACGTAAAACGTATGATCCGGGAAAAGCGCACTACTACTACTCGGTTTGTCGTGTAAAACTCAATTTCGGAACGCGCGAAACATCCGTATATTATATCCTATAGACTTGTCGCGGTCGTTCGGCAATTCGTTTAACGTCGGCCGAAAATAATGGAAGTTCGTAATAATAATAATGTGTTACCGATACGTTATTATTACGTACCTACTGCCGTCGTCGAATCGCCGGTCTCGTCGTCACAGGCGGAACAACGCGTTGCGCGTTTTCGTCGTCCGGCGGGACCCTTCGCTTCGGAGACGAGAGAAAAATCCGTCGTGTTCAGCTCGGCACTACGGTCTTAGGGTCTGCGGGAAAAAGACACAAAGATCGCACGACAAAAACAAAAAAACGTTCTGTACAGCATGACATGTAGTTGTGCGCGGTATTACAAGAACAAAAACTATCTTTAACGATGATTTTATGTTGAATATTTTCGTTTGCCAACATTTCGTTTACGTTGTTTACACAGTATTACCGCGGTCGGTGAGCCAACGTCGAACATATTAAATGATTTCTGCGTATAAAACGGAGGAGTAGCGTAAAAATTATCAAGTTTTTACGCGATCAAGGTTGTATGATACCTAAGGAACTCGGCAATATCGTCTCCGGTTGTTCGTATTCACGATATCAACATATTATCCGACACTGTGTAAAATGCGATTGGTTCTGTTGCAGACGAGATTTTTAGATACGTTTTGCTAGGTGTAAAAGTGGTTAAAGTGGTAAAAGTGCTTAAAGTGGTTTCAGCGACGTGTTTACGATTTTATCGAGGGCGCGTGGACAAAGCGATATTGAAAATATTTCGAATAGAGCGTTACAACGTATGTAATATGCATATTTTTCATTTTTTACGATATTCCCGGTTGAAAAAAAATACATAGTTGATCTCTGCCTAAAACGTGGGCGCGTCAAAATATTATTCGTTTCCGAAATCGTAAAACGAATAACTTTACTTTATGTAGCTATAAAACCGAATGACAAAACACAATAGTATAATCCTACGAACAACCGAAATCAACTAGAAGTAGAACATTTGTCGCACCAGAAATACGTATCATACAACGTCTTACAGAATTACTTTTTTCGACTTTTTACGATACGACCCAAAAAAAAATTATTATTTTAACGGTCGACGCGTAGGATTGTAACGAACGTTGACCCGGTTCAAACAATACCTTAAAAAAATGTCAAGACTGTCGTCGCGTTTGTATTCGGAAACCAAACGAATGCGCGAAAATTGTAAAAATCGTTTGAAATAATTCATACTCACTTTTCATTTGAGGTACTTTATTGTAGGTATTATTATATTTCAATTTCGCGTAGGAGTTTTTTAAAGAGTTTATATGAAAAACAAAAAAAATTTAGGCAAATAATATGTTGTTTGGATCGTGTTGAGAAGTTTCTGAACTGAAAACGAAAGATTTTATGAAACAACGGGTAATTGCAAAAAAAAACATGTTTTTCTTTTCACGATTTTTGATCGCGTTTTTGAGGGAACATTTTTTCGGAACAGAAAAGCTGCCCCGATTTTTTAACGTTACCTCTTCAGACTTCAAAGATAATGTATGTGAATTGGACCGAGACGTTGAATTACCCGAAGCAATTTCTTTTTATATTTTGTGAGTGTAATGGTTCAAAAAAACATAATAAAAGTCTACATTTCTCGAAGTGTTTCAAAAATTTTCACACGCCGTTGGAATGGTGAAACAACAATAACGATTTCAACGATTTCACCAATTTTCAGCTAAATATTGAATCGCAATCTTTAACTTTCAATTTAAAGTCTTGAAATAATCGTAATACCTATACAAGTTACACGACGTATTTTTCTATAAGTGGTTGAAACATTTTCGTATTCATAGTTGGTTTCAATTTTTACGTATTTTCGTAAATATCTCTTCCAAACATTTTTCAATTTAAATGTATCCACGCTGTTTTACAGGTGTTGTGCCAACGCGATTAATTCTTTGATTCACACGACTTTTGAACCAAGTATAGAATTTTGTAATTTGCTATTCGTGTAGTTATAATTCCCTCAGAATCGTGATTTTTGTAAGCCAATGTGCATGCGAATTCACTGAAAAACGTTCTCAACAGTATCTACTTCACTCACGACTCGTTACTATTTTTTCGTTTTACACTATTGTCCGTCCATCTTGATTGATTTTATTAAATATAATTAGAACAATTAAGGTGATTTCGCGCCGATCACCCTGTCCGATCGGATCGGGTTCCACACAGACGAGCAGACCTTTTTTATTAACGTTAATTTATAAAAAGCTATATCGATGCATTTTGGGACTATCGGCGTTTAATCGTATGCAGTATCGTACACGTTCGTACATTGATCGGTATAGTTTCAGCAGAGGTACGCGATTTTCGCGAATAGAATGATAATCGCTCTTGTACATCATGCACGATAAATAATTATTTCTGTTGTGTTTTACACGGTTTGATCGAATTCGAGTGAAATAATATTCGACCGTATTGTATAAACTGAATTTCTAAATTATGAACTCGGTTATTTGCTGTCAAAGCCCGACGGTACTTATTATACGTCATCATTTATTGAGTATCCAAAAGTTTCACTAATTACGTCTAATCGCTCTGCAACACATTTTGCGAAAAATAACAGATGACGAAAAAGTTCGTTTATAAAAACTACAGGACGGCTCACGATAAGTTCCTAATTTAAAAATAAAAGAAACCATTTTTAAATTATAGCTCTAATTTCGTAGAAATTATACTTAGATTTTACGCCATTGTGGTATAATAGTACTACTTTTACGAACAGTTCCTGAAGTTATCGTTTTAACGGATTTGACAAGTTATTTTTTCTCGTCCCTTTAACCAATGTTTGGAATTACTTAAGTTATACTTATTATATAATATAATATTATACGGTAAATCAATTTTATATAAATTAATGTTTAGATTGGGCGTGTACCTACGTTTAAATTTATGACAATATTATGCGCAGGTTAAAAATTATTGATGAATTGTTTCGCGCGCGTAACTACATCTGTACTCGACTACAATCATTATTTTCAAGAGGTTTTTCGATTTTCAACGGGGCGATTTTACAATGATATGTATGTTTTTTTTTTTTTAGATTCTGAGCGAAAGCGAGGAAACTATTATAACTTTACAAAGGTCGCGTACGACAGACGGATTCCGCTTTTGTTGGGAAAGGATGTAATAAAATATTAAGTTATGCGCACAAAACAACCGAGATGCTGGAAAAATAAAATAAATTATGTAATTATTTTGCACATTTCGTGATTCCGGTTGGTCGCATAATATCGGTTCTTCTGATTAATTTTAGTTTGAATCTTTTTGTTGTTGATTATCTTACATTTTAATGTGTAAACAATTACAACGTATACGATTCCAAAAATGTTTAAGACATTCATTTTTATTATTTAACCTGTTTGATTAAACCGTTAGTTAATGGGTTTATTCGCAAAAAATTATTGCGCAACACGAAATAAACCGGAATTCATTAAATTATAATATTATTATAGTTAAAAGTAACTAAACCATCTCCGCGACCGGGATAGGACATATTTTGTTTCGTAACAAACTTTTTCCGTTTCGCCCACGTTCATGTTTCGTTAAATTAGGAATATTTATTTTCCTTTGTTTGCACAAAATCAACAACACCTTTTTTCTCCGACCATTGTGTTTTGGAAAGCTTTTAGGAGACTAAGTCCGACACTATACAGGTCCGGACGAAGAAGAAAAGCATCTCCGAGTTTTCATTCTTAGTTTTATAGTAATTTACACGAAACTCTTGGTTCGAAAACCGATGTTGACACACGTTTTTAAGGAAAATATCGTGCGTCACCACAAACACAAAATTTAATGAGATAAAAAAAAAAAAATATCTGTGATCAGAGTAAAAAAAATACGTTTACATTATTTATCGTACTGATGAAACAACGTAAAAATATTGTTCGATATTTTGATGATTTCAAACAACGTTAAAAGGCCAAGTTCCCGCAAAAGTTATCTAAATTTTCCTCCACTCAGTAAATTAGCGTTTAAAGTTTAAAACTCAAGAAAATCTCGTATTGGACGCGATCAGCTGGAGGTATTAAATTGTTCGACAAAAACTATTGTAAAATTTTCAACCCCCTGGCAAAAATAGTTTTTTTATCGTAAAAAACACTTTTGGCCCCTCCAGCGTCTCAACACACATTTGCGCCTTAAAACCTTCTTTCACCACGTATAGTATCGCTGCGCGTCCGTCTACTCAATCGCTCAACGTCGCGCGCTGAGTCCTTGTCGGTCGACCTTCCCGGCTACTGCGCGCGGATCCGCTTATGACGGATCGGTCTGGGCGCCGTCTCGCTCCGAGATTTTTAAAATTTTTCGCGCACTTGATTTTTACAAAAAAAAAATACCGTTTTTAGATTCAGAGCGCAGCGAAGAACGCAACGCTCCCGCACCGACATAACGATATTTTTCTTCCGTGAACATTATTTTATGTAGCGGAATCGCTGTACGAGTCCGCGAAGTAGGCCCTCAAACATAAAACTTGGTGTTTGAAACCTTCCGAAATTCGAATTTCAGTTCGCGTTAACCGCGAAAACTGGCTCGAAATTATTTCCGATCAATATTCGCAAAATGTTCTCGTCGGTTTGGCGGAGATCAGGCAACGTTCGAGGGGCGAATTTCGATACCGAAATAAAAAAATTTCAATCTTATAGATAACGTATTCTTAGTGACGATATCCATCCGAAGGAGTGACAGATTTCACTCGTTACATAAAGAGATTTTACTTTAGAATAACAATCAAGGAGAATAGTTTGTAAACGTGGTTGAATCTCCAGATCCACTCTTTCTCATACGACCTCATGGATATTCCGCACGTTCACTCGCCGTGGATGATCGCGTGGCACCTTTCCACCACTTTCCGCGTTCGACTGACGAAACGATAACGGATGTACTCATAACTTTTACGAGCGATTTCTGCGTAATTTTCCTGTTGTGAATCTGCTCGATTCTTCGATCCCAATCGAAAAGTCTAAATCATTAGTGCAAATAAATGTGACATTTTTTTTTTTTTTTTTGGGGTAGGGCTTTTTTTGTTGAAAAAATGCTCTTATTACTAATCTTCGCAGACGGAGTGTAGACGGAATTTTTTCCGTTTTGGAAGGGCCCGGGTATAATGGTTCCTCCGGCTTCTCCTCTGCAGTATGTGCCTGTACAATATGGTCTAACCAAGTGTAGCCCGAGTGTTGACCGCCGTGTGTGATTTTGATATATGTACTTACCTACTTGCTATTTTCGATCAAATTTGACCTAAATTTCATACTTATAGCTGCCAAGTAAAAAAAAAAAATCCGACCGATAAATAATGTTTTCCATTACTGTCCCCTTATAGGAAATTTAGAAAATTCCTTCTTATCGGTACTCCATAGTCTATATTATGAAACAAAATTATCGACAACATTTTATACGCATGGTTTCAGTGGTTAGTAACGAATTGGTAACGAATTAGTTTCCACGTTTACCTCATATTTTCGAGTTGACGAGTGAGTGTATCGGACATCTTATTTTATGTAAAAATTTAAATAAAATTTTAGTTTACCCGAGTTAAAATCGAACGGTACCAACGTTAATGAAAAACAAATCATAAAAGTTCACAAAATACTACAGCCATTATGGGGAATAGTTTTATTCTTTAAAATGTTTGAACTTACTTTGTGGTTTTTATTTGTTTCCATAATTGATTTCCTTCAAATTTCACCGTTTTGGCAATAAATTAATACGGTTTCTTCAAGTTTGTAAAGTTCGTTCAAGACATAATATAATTGCAGTTTATTCGCGGAACGAATTTTTCTTTTTCGATTTGCGAACACGAGACTAAACACGTTTGAGGTCTCGACAACATAGGTCGTTAACACCACGCGATTCCCGCATCACCGGAGAACTAATAATAAAAATACACTATAATAGCGCTTATAGTTAAAAATCCATACAATTCCTCGTCGGGTTTTTTCTGTTAGATAAGGCGATACGAAGTACAAAATATTAACTGCAAATTGAAAAATTCTATTGAATATTCATTGCTATTCAATGACTCCGAAATCGTACTATTTTGATAATTTTCCACAGACTCTTGCGTTTTTCGGCAACAAGTTTAAAAAAAGAAAAAAAAATCTTCCAAACACGCCACTACCATAATATTATGTTATAGTCATGAATTATAAAATTACGATGTAGAAAGAACACTTTTACGCCTGCTTTAAAGGTCGTTTTTTCTCCTAATTATTTAGTGACATTGCAGTGCCGTGCTTGTAAATACAAGACGCGTTTAGTAAAAATGACGAATCTAACAGAACCAGCATAAAGAGAAAATTGTCATTGATGAAAACGCACATTGAATTGCAACGGTAAAACATTGTGCTTAACGTTGATAAAAAAAGAAATATGAAGCGTGTTAATCACTCGTAAAATTAATTAATTTATTTTAAACCCGTGCGAACGTGTAATTTATTTGATTACAATTTTTTTCTAGACCAAAGAATATACCTCTTAAAATGAATATAAGTTTCACATAACTTATGCGTGAAAATGGTACAAATGAAAGTAGTATACGTTCGCTGTAAGTTAGATTTTTATTGATTTATTCCTCTGTATATTTTCAAATCACTTTTGTCCCTCGTCTCCATATATCTACGACCAGGAAATTCTCGTGGTTTGTTAGTTTTCAATATATCCTTATGCGGTGTTCGCTCGCGTGAAATCTGAAAAAAATTTTCGGAACGGGTGTGCGAAATTATTATACTTATATAAAAAAAAAAAATTAATTTTGGTGACAAACAACAGATTTCGTTGCACGAAAGTAACGGTCACTGCTAACTAGATACATTTAAAATTTTTTTTTAAAGTTTACACGATCTTTTTTTATGCAATTCTTGACTCTTATGAAATGCCGTTTCGCGGTATTTCTACTCGGTCAGTGCAGGTGAACTATTGTTTTTGGAATAAATCCGAGTACACGCTTAAAGATTGAAAAATGTACGCGCACACGTTACGTGATTGGTTTGAGTCGATCGGAGGAAACATTTTTTTCTACAAACGATTAAGTAGTTACGGTTTGTAATATAAAATAGCGGAAAAAAATCTTGAAAGGACCAGCATGGAAAAGGTCGAGACGAGCGCGCGAAATCCTACCTTGTAATTTTACGAGCAAAAAAAAAAAATATTAATTAGACGGCAGCTGTGCTGTACAACAACAATACGGGACGCCGACGAGTCGTGAGTAATTTTATTGATTTTTTTCTGATAAAAGAATACATCGATTCCAAGTACTTCCAGTTAGTTAGACGCGTCGGTTTTTACACCGCACTCGAAATCGATTTGTGCGGATAGGCAATATACATTATCGACAATGTAAAACGCGATTATTAACGCGTTAAATGTTTTAAAGGTGTTTTTTTTTTTTTCGCCGTTATAACAATTATTCGCGTTCATAGTTTTGCATTGATCTCAATGTCTCTTCAAATAAGCAGGTACATAATGACGCAATCGTATGCGTATTTTGACGGCACCGAGGCCATATTATTGTGTTGCAAAACCGTGACGCAGACGAGTCGCTCAATTTTTCGATTGTCGAACGGGAAAACCACGCGAGTGAAAAAAAACAACTATACCGTAAGCGTATTGTGCACCTTCGGCGTTGAGGTCGCACACGACGGACAGTAAATATTTTTTTAATTGCTCACATGCATCGATCGCACAAAATCGTACATATAGGTAATATTAGTTTTATACGTGCGATACGTGTGATCGACACCGTGTACAATACGACATTGGTTCGCGACTCGTTTGTAGAGGAGTACGTTTTGTGTCCCGTTTTACAAACTTTAGTCTCGAAACCGTTGAAATCAGTTTTTACCGTTTCGATTATCGTTTTTTAGCCGTAAACAAGTGGTGGTCCTACGTGAAAACGACCTGTTAGAAAAAAATCGAAGAAAACCTAACGGATTTCACACGGAAAACACAATTTTTCTTTTTCATAATACGCGCGCGCATTACCCAGAGATGCGTGCCATCGACGTTTCCGGTGGCGCCCTGACTGAACGATTCGCACTAGCGTTGTTGAACGTACATGATGAAATTTACTCTCACAAGCTTTAGCAAAGGCTGAATTTGGGCACAACGAGTAAACTACGCTTTAGCCTTTACCGGTTGACTTGCCTGAAATCATTACATTTACGCTTAGCCTCACAGCCCTCAAAAACTGGGTGTAACCTATTGCCGTTTTTCTCACGATATCTGTATATTATTGTGTCGTCGAGTTTACGATAGTGTGTG
The DNA here is from genome assembly GCA_017140985.1 of Hormaphis cornu. Lineage (NCBI taxonomy): Eukaryota > Metazoa > Arthropoda > Insecta > Hemiptera > Hormaphididae > Hormaphis > Hormaphis cornu. The sequence continues at coordinate 30,981,387 of CM029360.1, forward strand.
TTCACGAACACTATGAAACAGACATTTATTCGAACGGTACGTGCGTCGTGCGCACAAAGGTCCCGTTAGACTTTTGATAGTTTGAATAGAAATTTGAGTAGCCACCAAGTCATGCGGTAATTTCACCGTAAAGGCTATACCCAAGTATTATGCGCGAAAAAGAATATTTTTACTGACCCCCGAGAATCATATTTACGTCTTCTGTAATTAGGTTTTTTTTTGGTGATTTGAAAATTGTTCAGTCTAATCTACGTCCTCGCGGCTCTCTAGACTCTGATACCACCTTAACGGTCACCGAATCGAACGAGGAGTATAAAAAAAATATGTTCGACCATCAGATTTCTTATAATTTTTACTACTGTAAGTAATTGAACACTGAAATATACACGAGTACAATTTTATTCAGTTATAAAGCCGCCGTAATCGTACTAAATGTTATAGTATTTAACACAGTGAAACAACCAGTCGTAGCATCAGTAGGTAGTTTAAAAGTCGTTCGATTCGCGCAAAAAGTAATTCACACTACTTACTTGGACAAATTCGTTCCAAACACACCGAAATTCAACCGTCACGATTTTAAACCGTTATCGCTTGTCTGTAAACACACACCATACACTATCGATCGGTGGCCATACAGTATTATGTGCGGTTTTAAAAACAGTAATTTATCGTTAAAATCGCATGCATAGTTTTCTTAAGTTTTGAACATCCGTGGGCATTGTTCGCTAACCTATTACGCGAATGTTCTTACAGACGAATACATAGGCACCATCGAGAATAATATTTTCATCCTCTGTATTTAGGTTTTTGTTTTTGGTGATTAAACTGTTCGTTCTAATTTTTAATCAACGTAGTCCTCGCGGGTCTCTCCGATTTAACGGTCGAACGTCTATCGCGTTTCAAAAGCGTTTGACTTCGCGAAACGCGCACAAGCGCGTAGCTTAATTGGATAGATTTTCGCTGATGAAAAATCGATTGAAGATTACCGAAACGTTCTCCACTCCTGAGAATATTCTCCAGAAAGACTGTATCGCATGCGTTATTATATCCATCGTAATTATTTCCACTCGTTAACGTAATACTAATACGTATTATAACGACGACGACGACGACGATGTGCTGCCCGTCAAACGCGGAGAAATCTCGGCACAATACCGCTGTGATTGAGATGATTGGCGTATTATTATAAACCAGTGTCCGCGCGAGTAAACGGCGCCGGCTGTATTTGTTTTGAATCTTCGGAGGACGGACACACAAAGCACTGTAAATTGTAATAATAATAACAATTATTATGATGAAAGGATGCGATTATTGTCTAAACAATTCGTCTCGTTTATAATCATACGTTTTCGAAATAGCCGTTGCGGTCAACGGGTGTCGTTATGATAATTACTATTTGTCTAATATTAAAACGATATTGTAGTAAGTAGTACTACCGATATCAATCACGAAACGACGACGCACGATGATGTCCCTATAGGCGTGATTAATGATATCGTAATTAATACTTCGATCGGTTGCGTAGGTACGACGACGGCCGTCCGCATAATATTTCCCCGATTATCCGTCATTCTGCGAAAGCCGAAAACCGGTGCTCGACTCGGATAAAACATTTTTTTTTTTCGCCGAAACACGTTTCGATTATGACAATGAAATAACTACGAACTGTCGCGCGATTGTTACTTAAATCCTAATTTAAGCAGCTGTCCGAACGATTTGAAAATTTCATACGTTGTTCAAATTGATACGCGGGTACAACTTTCGGAATTTTACGACCGTTCTCTGCAAGACGCCTCTGAAAACATAACTTTCAAACAGTAGGTACGTACTAGCTCCGCGGTGTTCGATATTTTTTGTTGGTTCTTTTTTTTTTAGTATTAGTTTTAAAACGATTTTCTCGCGATGATAAAGTTAAGATTTCAAACGATTTCGACAGTTTTAAACTTTTTTTTTTTCACCCTTTTCAGTAATTAATACTTACGAACTCTAATAATGGCCGATTCTTTTGTTATGGCCAAATTTTCACAGGGAAACTGCATTGCTTACTCAGAACCGTATATAACAATATGCAACTTCTAATCAAACCTCGCAAAATTGTGGCCAGTCGCTATCTATACTCCGTTCAACCCACGCGACTTAGAAATTTCCGGATTTTTTCATACTACGGCGGCCCCTTTATTTTATTTTAACAGTACACGCGTCAATTCTGTACGTTTGATTACGTAATTTGATACGTATTTTATCGAAATTTTCGCTGAAAATGACACATTGTCAGTCGCACTGCTACACTAATGAAAGCTGAAAAGTACTACGGTTGCAACGAAACGAGTGTTCTTTGTGAAACGACGTTAAACAATGCCACAATTAAAATATATACACTATAAGACGTACTTTTAGTCATGTTATAATATAATGATTACTCACATCAGGGATGTTCGTTTTCATTTTACAAAAATAATCTTATTAAATTTAAACAATGGCTTGAAAAAAACCTTTTTTTTTTTTTTTCACACTACCCATCAGCTTTTACGAGGTTCAAAATACACACATTTTTTTGTCGTTTGTGGTATTTACGAGAACGAGTTTGAAATCCCAACGGGGGCTCCAGTGTACTCACAGTTTACGTATGTATTGATTATTGTTGATAGGTGCGTAAATATTTTTTTTTTTTTGTGTCGTAAATAGGTACTTGGAGGTCAAAACAATTTTTTTTAAGATAATCTATGTACCTTATACTGTGGCTAAAAGTAATTAGATGGATCGCATTATTATTTTTGCCCGCCATCGGTAGAAACGATAATCAAACTCGCAACGTTTACCGGGTTTTTAATACGCGCACAGATTTTCGTGAAAAATTGTTTTTCGAGTACCAAAATTCACGTGAGAACGAACAATACGTAAATTTTAAGTAAATGTTCTTACGTGTGTTTTCTTAAGTTCTATACGAATCAACCGAATCCCAATTGGTAATGAAACATACGCATTTTGAAACGAACACATAACAAATTTTTGATAGAGGATGTTTTTTTAAATCAATAATTTTTAGACGGATATTCCGAACTCATAATATTTTTATGATTACGTCTGGTAAAGACTGAATGAAGTGTTCGCGTGCAAGTAAATGTACTTTAATAGAAGCATTAACTAAACGTCTTTTAGTTATTAGGTCAATGTTCAGCATATAGTAGACATTTCTTGTTTACATTTATGTAAAATAATATTTAATAACATCTTTGTGAAAGTAGAACCAAACAACTTAACAGAATTGAACTCGTATTTTAGAATTATAAATTTGACATACTAATATACTACCGTGGACACAAGTCGTGTACATATTATCATCTATATAATACAATGGTATCTACTTTTAACATCAATGAAACTTCAATGAAAATAAACAATGAAATCACTTAAGTCCGAAATGCATTTCAAAATTGCTTATAGTTGGATCCGGATTAAATTTTTTTTTATAGTCGAATGTTTCGTTTTTAATGCTTTTCAAACTTCCGTTTTCGTTTCTAAGCTTCTATAATATAATTTATGTTCAATCGAAAATCGCGAGAACAATAAAAGTATTATTTAATAAATTTCAGCAGTATTAAACACTGCAATAGTGCAATGAATAATAAACTATCAAACAAGGCTGGCCGAGTCGACAATTTTTGTTTAACTCGCTAAGTCGATTTACAGAGCAAAAATTAAATTTTTTAGTTAGCCAACGAAAAGTAGAAAATAACTTAACTTAAAAAAAAGATGATCGTTTATATTTTGTTTTGTACTAGAACAATTTCCACCACTCCAAACAATATTTTCCGTATTTTCTTTCGAAATTTTTATCTTACTAACATACGTTTCATTTAATGTTTTAAAAAAAATTTATACTGTTACAAATTAATTAAAAATTAACACGCGTAAAATTACAAAAAAAATATATCGAGTTATTTAGCTCAGTTACAATTTACTTAATTTTTTAACTTAATTTTAACTTTTAACGAGTAAACGCCCAGCCTTGATTTTCGACCGCCCACTGTTGGCGATCAAACGACGTAGATATATATATATTTTTTTTAAACTAGGTATGTCGAATTTAAAACCATCAAGTTAGTAACAACATGTTTTTATTAAAATTCTACATTACAGTAAAATCAATTTGCTTCTGTAACGTTATGTGAAAACAAGTTTCGACACCTGTTGAAGAACCAATAACCATATAGGTACTGTGTGTTGTGTGCGGTATTAGTTTTGTAAATCTGTTTAGTGCCAAAAACCTGTTGGTCTGTCGGAAAAGCGTACAATTGGGTCAGTAACAGTCGTCTATAGTTTCACGTGCATACAAATCAATTAATATGAGCGATGGAAAGCACATTGTACTTTAAACAACTATTTTTTTTTTTTACATTCTCAATATAGTTAGTTTAAGCGCAAAGAAAACAATTACAAAAACCTGCGGTTGTATAAGTTTTAACGGTTATTCACGTGGGAGATTCGAGTTCAATTATCGATCTTGAAGGGAAACTTTTTTACCGTGTTCGAACTTCTTGTTAGTTTTTGAGACTAGCACGATTTCCACTGATTATTTGGTTTTAGCACCATCCAGCTAAGGTTCGGGGGAATTCAATGCGATTATGGGTCGAACGCGGAATTTCAAATGAAACAAAACCGTAACGCATCAGTTACCAAAGAAACAAGGCTCGGGAAAAAATTAAAAAAGAAACAAAAGCCAAAAATAATAATCATTAAGTAAAACTTTTTAGTGCAACTTGAAATGTTTTTTAGTAGGTTTTTTTTTTTTTAAATTTTTTCTATTTTCAAATTTGTAACGGTTGAAGAGTGCGTAACGTAAAAACACAGCATCAACATTTTATAATTTTAAAAGCGCTCGACAGCGTCCGAGTAATTCAGTAACTTAGTAGTTGTTGTTTTATGAGTAGTTTCGCTTTTTATCTCTAAATGTTTGCATAGGTTCCTGATGAAATTTATATCAGACTACTCTAAAGGTGTAGATTTTTGATAGAAAAAAAAAAAAGAAAAGAAAATCATTGAATTTTTTTGAAGAATGGCAAAGTTATAACTGTGATCCATAGGAAAAAAAAACAAGTTCATTAGTGAATTGAAAACTTTTCGTTTGTAACGATCGCAGGAGATTATCTGAAAATATTGATTTTTCATGTATTTTAGATTGGTTGGAAAATGATATTACGAGGAATGTAATTTTTTTTATTTAGTTCTCTTAAATATGTAAGAAAAAATAATTTTTCCCAAAGCAATGAACAATTTATGATATGTTGATTTCCTTTAAGCCTAAAAAAAAAGTAAATGTTGAAGACTGCACTTATATCTGCGCGATATTACTGTTTTATTTTTTAATATCTTATATTGTTATCTTATATCAAATTTTATGATTATCAGGGTTCAAAGACATTCTCGAGAACTCCGGAAATTCGTAAAAATTGTGTCTTGTATATTCTGCGTAAGATCAGGATCACGTCGGTAAAAACGTAATATTGTTGTTTTGCATTTTGCAAAACAAAATGTTCTCAGAACGTGTGCAACACGCTCGGAGAAAAAGTAATATTAAATCAGCATATTATTTTTTCGGCAGAACCTGATTATGTGTTACTACTCGTTAAAATTTTTATAATACCTAGGTATTTCGATATTGATTTAAGTAATACCTACTTATACCGTCGTTGTAATCAAAAAAAGGATTTTAATACTTTTTATAGTGATCCGTGTTAGTTTATCAAGACCGGATTAAATAGTCTCGGTTTAAAATATAATTATAATTAATTGAGACAAAATATTTAACGAGTATAATCCACGGCCGAGTGCGCAGTTTTAAGCGATTCAGCGCGTTAGCGTGTTAACGGGCGATCCGTACTGACAAATTTAAAGAAAATAAATTACAAAACATTATTAAAATCGTTGACGGATATCTGTTAGAACATTTAGTGGAGCAATTTTGTCTCGTGGAAATTGATTCGAGGACGGGACAATACCTAATACGACCAATGACAAATGAACGAAATAAAAACGAGTGAAAAAAACGAAATTTGTAAGCGTATGTTTCAAATCGTATAAAATTAAGTTTCCATAAAAAATGTTTACACAATTACAGGCACCTAAGTTTAAGTGATTAATTTTAATAGTTGATATACAATATAACATATTTATATATAGTATATTTGTATTTGTTACTCGCAGAACTCCATCAAAAACTGTGTTGATACTTTACACGAATAATTTGATAACGACAGCGGTTTGGCGAGTAACCCTTAAATAATTCAAACAAGTTAAATCTTCTTGAAATAAAAGAAGTGAGGAAATAAGCTATTTACATAAACAGCAACGGATAACAAATTTGAGACCACTGACACAGTGTCAACGGTCCTGATTACCTTAAAAATTATGATTACCAAAAATCAGTTCCCGAACTCCTTATTTACGTTTAGACTATACTTATGAACGATTTCGCGTCTCAGTTCACTATCGCAGCGTTCGTGATATTATATGGTCGACGTTTGCTCAACGACTGTAATGAACAAACGACTTGAGCGAGGAAATCCACTGAAATATTTTTGGGAATTCTAAATCAACTTGAAACAAGGTAAGTTTCATAAAAGTAACACTCAAACACGAAGAAACGTTTCAACTTTGAGGGAGACATTAAAATACTCGGGGGAACTAAGCCCATCCACGTACTCACTTCTACGGTTGGTCATTCAAACGGCGGCTATCGTATATATTTTCATTTCAAACGTCGTGTACCGTCCATTATCCCCTTGGTGAAAATACCATTTCAACAACAGACGTTCGGCACGAAATTTTTCTGGCTCGTTGGAGAACTCGCCCCTGAGGCCGAAATTATAAAGTGATATTAAGTAGTTCATCTTACTGCAGTCGATATTCAGCTATTTCCTTTCGTTAATTCTATTCATTTTACGTTTATCTGGAGGCACGTCGATTGCTGTTTTGACCGAATAATTATTACTTAAGCGACGCACACATTGTTTTGTTAAATTAAAACTATTTTTTTTACTGGAATTCGCAGATTCTAGATCAAATTTCTAGGTTTATTTGATAAAAATGAAAAATGTTTTAATCACATTTTAAAGTTTTACGGCTTGTTTTTGGCGGTGCGGTTAATCCACTAGATTATGTTCTAACGGTCTTTGAAGGCCGACACGCGCACACTTTGCGCGTGTTTTGTCGCTCTTCGGTTTCATTAGTTAAGTACCCGTGTTTTTTCACATTCGACGAGAATCAAATCCGGTTGGATCCGGTGCGTTCGCCCGGAAACTACCGCGCGAAAGAGGTTATTTTGTGAACAAAGTTTGTCGGGTTCACCAAACGGTTTGCGTGACTCGAAAATAAGCAAAAAAAATAACAAAATAGAAGTTTAAATCGAATATTGTCGAAACGCGTGAAAGAATAGAAATAACGTCTCGGCGGATCATATCTTAGAATATTATTTTACTTATACCGGAGATTCGAAAACTAGGATGTACCCGCGTTGAAATCGTGCTATACTAAAACACGTTCGCTATTGAATATATTATTATAATAACGTACGATCCGAAACGATGTTCAATAGTAAGGTTCAACTGTCCGCGGTCGTTCGAGTGTCCGGCCTCGGCCTCAAAATAAAATGCGTCCGTGATCCGTGAAGCGGTTATGATTCGCATCCAAATACGGTAAACGGTGTATCAATTTATTCCTATTCGTAACTTTTCTCGGAATCCGAAAGATATCTAAAAAAAAAAAAAAATTTGAACATTGGCTCTGATTTTTAGATTTTCGTGTTTCATTTTGCATGTATACACGACCTATCGAATACTTTCCCGTATCGACTCTAAAGTAAGTTTTCGAACCGCGGTCGGAAAACGTATTCGTTTTTATCTGTTCAAGGGATTGTCCGTCCGTCACACGCGAGAACCGTAGGACGATTTTAGCAGGGGCTTGAAAAATTTACCGTTCGTGAATTCCGCCCGGAAAACAAAAGTTCGGGTTGTCGACTTTAATAACCGAACTACGGCAAACGTTGAATCGATAAACTATATTTAAATCGGTCTGTACAGACTGCGGTGAGCACGCTGCATTTACTGCCCGTCTCACGCGCGTAAAAACGGCAACCGTTCGGGCACACGTGAATTTCGCCCGGAAAACAAAATTTCGGGTTGTCGACTTTGAGGACGATTTCAATAACCGAACTACAGCAAACGTTGAAGCGATAAACTATATTTGAATCGGTTAGGTTAGGTACAGACTGCGGTGTCCGTCGAGCACGCTGCATTTACTGCCCGTCTCACGCGCGTAAAAACGGCAGCTCACCGCGTCCGAGCGTGGAAACAGTCTTTTACCGTAGTAAATAATTATACGAACTTTCCGTCTTTTGTAGCCACCGGTTTGTAACGGCGAAAAAGAAGCTTTCGTAAAAACCGTTCGTTTTCGTACATCCATTTCACCGTTTACTGGAACCGATTAGTCGATCGGTTACGTTCGCTTCGTTACGCGGTCACGCCTGTGAGCGAAAGTCGGCGCTCTGCGTTTTTACGTACTTTTCAAGCGCTCTAGGAACTTGCCCCCGGCGTACCTGTCTGCGGCCGGTATTAACGAGTAGAGAATTATGTCACCCGTTTCACTTACCTACGGTAAACGAGACAGTGGCCCCGTCGCCCGTCCTAAACGACACGCGACAGGGATCTTTTCCGTCCGAAACACGGCCGTAATAATAAAAATAAAAACGGTTTTCTATCGATAAAACAGTATCGAGACGGTTGTAACTTTTCGAGAAATCTTCGTGACCGTTGCGTACGATCGAAACGAATCCGTCCGGGACACCACCACGTTCGGCGTGGGGCGGCGGCGGCCCCCTACCCAGGCGCGAGGGGGAACGGCGCGCGAGGGGGGAGAGAGGCCGGTCGCGATTGGCCGCGGATGTCCGTGCGCTCTCTGGAAACGGCCGCGCAACAAGTGCCGCGCGAGAGTAGGTGTCGTCGCTACTCCGGGGGGGAGCTATATAACAGAGACCGCGTCCGGGAGCAACGCCGTCTTTAACCGTTCCGACTGCACCGACCGACACGCGCGCGCAAACGCACGCACGCACGCTGCTGCACCCGACACGCTTTCCCGCGAACTATCGAGTAATATTCGCACGCGAGAAACGCGGCCGTCGAACGTCGAAAGCGGAGGACAGCCGTCGAACGTCGAAAGCGAGCAGCCCGGAAGAGAGGTAAGCGGACACTATTTTTTTGTTTGTCGATTCGCGAAAATCGCGATTCAATCGTAGGAAAAATAGAAAAACGTCCGTGGGTCGCCGTTCGAGGAGTCCAAACGCGACGGTACGAAAGTACTCGGCCAGTTCCCCGCGCGCCCGGTCGAAACCGAACAATAACGGACTTTTAGTTTGTTAATACTGAGGATGGAAACATAGTTTCCGAAATACGTATTTGTTTCAAATAAAAACAAAATTTTTTGTAGAAAAAGGGTTGTTATTTATATGTATAATAACGGACTGTCGTGTAACAGTGCGCGCGATTTCATCGTCATTGCGACCGAATCGCACCGTTTTTTTCCCCGTACGGGTTTTCCGAAGTTTTTCTCGTCGGACGGAAAATCTCGTCTCACGCGTAACACGAAATCCTAGAATGACGCGTTGCCTTACGAGTGTCAAAGGTACATAACATGTTCACGAACGTTTTCCAACGACTGAAAAAAATTACACGCTCGTTGTCGTGTTGAAGTTTCGAGACTGTAGGAAATCGCATTTTCTACCGCACGTAACCTAACCACGGAGAAGAAATTTTCGAAAACTGTTCTGTTCTTTACAAGTTTGAAAATTTTCGCTTGTACTCGGACGAGAGAGTTTCAGTTGATTCCGCCGACGATTTTGGAAGTTATTGCCAAATCGGTTATGTCGACAAACGCGTTTGCCGTAATTTTCAACGTTTTCGGTCTAGTTTTTTGACCATTTCATTTTTGAAATTCCTCAAAGTACGATTATTAGAGTCCTTTCGTTGGACGCAAAAATCGGAGCGTTCCTTATACACCAACAAAGATGTTCACAGAGAAAAAAAAAACATTCTTCGCTGACGAAATCTAAGATGTAAAAAAATTTATAACAATAGTCGGCGTGTTTCTCGGTACGCGTTTGTTCCGAGTCAGTACAACGTTAACGACCGAATGTTTGATAATTGAAGTTTTTGATATCCGGAATCGAAAACTCACTAAAGATACTGCTGTAGCGTCTGTTATTAGAATTGTGAGTTAAAGCGTCAACATCAAATTAAGCGAATCGAACTATTGGTCGGAAAAAACATATTTTGGTAATCAAGGTGGTATCAAAAGTGGTTTTTTTTTTCACTACGTACCTACCGACTAGAAAATTAATCTTGAAACGCCGATTTTCGGGTCTAAAAGTGCATTTGAAACGAATAAACGCTGAAGTTATTATGCTTTTTGGTTATATTTTTAGAACACTATGTTTTTATTTTACGAAATAATGCACACGTCATTCCGATAAATCCGGATTTCAAATCATTTTGAATCTCGTTACGCGATGATGTAGAAAGGTTTTAGGTTCATAATTGGTTTTGAAAAGTTTTGTTAAATGCTGTGTAACGGAAAATCGACGAGAGGTGAGAACAAAAAAAAAATAAATGTATGAAAAATTACAACAAAACAAAAAAATTAATTTATGACCATTGGTAAATGATTTATGAGAATGTATTATATGTTTATGTTATTCGTTCGTATGACGTATTTTACAAAACAAAATGGATTAATTACAAACACAAGTTAAGTATTTCAATTTCCTTGCACAATGAAAACGTTTCCAATGGCCGACAAAATACTGTTGACAATATTTAATGTATTTCCTTTTAATACAGTACAAATATAACTTTGAAAAGTTTTTAAAACGAAACGCTCACTTTGGAGGAACTAAACGTACCAAACCTTTTTGAAAATGGACGTTATTTGACATTTAATTAATTTTTAAAACTATTATAATAAACTAATTGTTTGATGGAATTGTGTTTGGATTCATCAATAATAAAATTTATGTACGTCGTTGTAAGAAAATACGATAATCAAGCAAATTTAATCAAATCAAATAAACAAACAATTTCAAAATCATAGGACTTTTACATCTTAGCCCTCAGGTGACCTGCAGCTTACGTTTTTAAGGTAACGTAATATTTGATATTATTAATATGCGTGTGAATTTCAATAAAACAAATAAATACACAATTAAAAATAACCAAGTTATTTTAATACTTATAAATTGTTTTAAAACAAGTAAAGAGTATGTCTAATACACACCAGATTACTTAAATTGCAGTTGATAAAAATCTTTTAAAAGTAGTTATTACTTAGGTAAAGTTATTTAACGGCACTTACTAAATAATACAAAAAAAAAAAAAAAATGATAGAACGATTAACATCCAACACTATTATTACTCTCTGAAAATCGACATTGACGTGATCGTCAAAAACGTTTGAAAGTCTACCAAATCGACCGAGAAAACAATAAAAATGTATTACTGTTTTACAGGTTATTGCCAGCGAAAACTTAATTAACAAGTTTTGTCCAAGTGAATTTCTTTGGCGCCAATAATCGTATTAAATCGAGTTTTACCTTAAATTTGTATAAATTCTATAAAATAAAATAAAAACGATTTTAGATTTAAAAAAAAATCCGTTGATTGACTATAGGTCATTGAACTTACAAAACAAACAATAATCATTCACGTTTTATGTTGAACCCACAATGGTAACTTATAACAAAAATTTCTGTTACACAACGCTTTTTGCGTGCTTTCTTTTTGGTTGATTCGATTAGGACACAGTATTTTTAATGAAAAAAATGTACCGATAAACAAGAAAGATGTTTTATCAAAAATACACAATTTACTTTGCGATCGAAAATATTATGATTAATGCATTTTTGAACAAGACGGATTAAACTCCAGAAAATTGTGTTACACAAAAATGAGTTCTAACGTACGTACTTCTACTAAATTACATTCATTCGGTTATAAGTTTACAACGTCAAATTTTCGTTATATGTTATTGAATAAAACTTAAATTACCCACCGCTCGTTCGTGTAATCTTGGAGAGTAAGATTCAATTTAGAAAAGAAAAAATGATTCTTTTACGTTTCATTCGTTACGTCAGGTATGTTTTTTTATTTTATATTTTAATACGCGAATTATGTTTTCACACATTATATCTATACGTGATTTTGACATAATACATATGAGAATCAAATTATAAAAACTTAACAAGTTAAACCGTGTACTCAAATCGTTTAATTCATCCCGAGCTACGTGAAACGTTTGGATTATGTTTGTCATTTTGACGATTTTCGTTTCTCTCTTAATTTTTCGTTTGCCGTAAAAAAAAAAACGGAGCTACCCACAACCGTAACAGCCATATCGCGCAGAGAATTCGGACGATTCGCAGTTGAAAACACGCATATTTTATAAATTTAAACACTTCCGAGCCGACTTTGAGAACGATAGTTCACTACCACCGTTGATATACCTAAATGAAAATTTTAACTCTTTTTTTTTTTTGTTTGTTTGTTGGCGGCGTAATACATAATGTTTGTGATATTTAGGTCGATATCGACTACAGTAGCACGTGGTGTTTTCGGTCGAACGACAGCATCGTATGTATTATGCCGTTTGAAAAAAATACTATAAAACCCGCATGAGCCAGGTGACACAGTCGATCGCGCGTCATAGCGGTGACGACACACCACCACCGCGGTGAAACGAACTCGCGAACAATAACACAATTGTATTTTTATCATCAAACTAAATCGAGCGAAATACGGTCAAACGACGAGTCGTTTAACTGTTAAAAAGGAAAAAAAAAAGTATCGCAGGCTTTTCAATTAATAATAATTACGATCGGGGCGATTTTTGTTGTAAAACGTTGATGGAGTCTTGTAGTTTCTTTACGAATTTCGTAAATCGGCGGCGTTTGAACGTTTAAAATGTGAATAATAGTTAAAAAAAAAAAAACGTAACTAAATATTGACATAAATGCGCCAGTATCGACTAAAAAATGAAAAAAAATGATTAAACTTATTTTATACTTATTTCCATTGGTCGATTGTGTGTCGTTATAAAAATTAGAACCAAATATTAAATTTTTTTTTCAGTTTTTGTTTGTTTACATACTGTTTTTAACTGATTTTTCGCCAATAACGATATTATAGTACACATGTCGTAAAAACTTTTACCAAACGTATTTACGTTTTGCCAGAAATTTCCAAACGATCGTCATACGCGTCACCGTACTTTCTCTGGGCGTTACGTCATGAATTTCGATGAAAGACGCCGGTTTAATTTCGTCTAAATAACGTGTACTTCAATTGAAAAGTACGATTCATCCATACCGTTGTTTTAGGACGTTTACAAAACAGAAGAACGTGTTTGGGGGCGTTAAACCACCACTATTCGTTCACAAGACGTTTCAACGCAATATAAATTTGAGTTGTTAATTTGAGTTTTGTTGATGAAATTAAAATTTCAACTCTAAAAAACACTCAAGGCCTGATTTCGTTTCTATTGTATATCGAACTAAAGACGAGGTAAAAAAAAATTTAGAAATAAAAATTTTTGCTTCCTTTCTAAACATACAATTTATTTTCATACGAAATTATTTACAAAAAAAAAAAATCTCTACCATACGAAAAATCGTAAATTTACAATTGGTCCGACGGTTTTTGCGTTACAACATCCTTCGGTTTCATAATAAATACAGATTACTCTAGTGGAAATTTTCAAAATCAATTACGGTTCGTCATGACTTTCAACAAATAGAAATCATCAACGATAAGTACTGAGATTATGTTTAACGTTTTATAAAACTTGTAGTTCTATTAAAATATAAAATGTAAAAACAACGTCTGGAGAATCGTTAATATTAATCGTATTACGATGTTGTACGACTGGTTCGGACAATCGTCAAAACTTTAACTAATGATCCTCGTACAATAGTTTATTCAAAACATTTTCATAGTTTAATTAAAACTCCGATTGAATATTTACTACTTGAACAGAAATCAATCGTTGATAATCGCATAGTGTCAGCTCCACGTTTACAAAACTTTACGACAATAATGAATAGCGTATAATATTAAAATCCAGTTTTGATTCACTCGAAAAACAGCCTCTTTCTATAACTAATCAGAACGCTTAGACTGAACAAGAGTAAAAACAAACAACATTTATATACTATAAAAAAAAGTACTCGAGAATTTACCGCAAACATAAGATACGTTACTGCTAAAAACAGTAGTTATAAAACGATTTCTCTCGACGTGAAAAGTTTGTAATTACGTTTCTAAGTTGCTTCGTATAAAAAAAAACTGTTGACAGTAATTTTAGTTCTAAAGAAATTAACGAAATCTTCAATTAACTGTACATATTAGTAACATCTTGCGTATTTATATACTTTTTTTCGTATATTTTACTTTGCGAGCGTGACGTGGGGAAAAACGTCTAAACGTGTGCGTTTTCCGCAGATCATAACGCGAAATCGAAAGTTCCAATAAAGTTTCAAATGAAGTCTGACTTTTGTGCGCGCGTATATCGCACGCGTGTAGAATCTCCTAAAGCCGAAACGGTGATCGCGGACAAAAGAGAGAGTCGTTATGCGAAATTTTTAAATGTTTTTCTAACCGTAACTCGAAAGACGGTGAAAGTTTTCAAAAAAACACCCCTCGACCTACCGTTTGGGTCCATAAACTCGTGTCGCGTTACAGACCGCCGGACCAATCGACCGGAGTCCGAGAAATGTGCGAATCTCGTCGGGCAAAAAACGGGAGAAAAACGTCGTCGCAAAAACAGATAACCGCGTACACGGGCGCCATCGTTTCGGAGGGTGGTGGCTAGACGGGGCCTTTCTCAAATTTCTTCAAAAAAATACCCTTCTATAGTGAGCGGGCACGATTGAACCCGGAAAAAATGTCAGCCGTTCAAATCGCGCCCACGTTGTTGTTACGGTCGCGTTGCGCTCAGAACTTGCGTCGAAACGCGTACGGTGTTTGTACGCGTCAGCGGATCGCGGCGAACACCCGTCGTCGTTGAAGATTTCAACAACAGACGGTTGTAAAAACATCGCGAACGACGATATTGCCTACTGTCGTTGGCCTAGTTTCGCGTGTCTGTGAAACGGCACCAGTCAAGGGCGCCCGCAGGAAACGAACTGGACGATAAAGACGCGAAGGACGGCGTGATTCGTTCGAAGAACAAACAATCATTTCTGTACGCGCGTGTGACCTTTACAGTGCGCGCGACGGTCGTGTGACGCCGTCTCCGAAACGGTTTTTTTTCCAGCCGCGGAAGGGCACCTGACCGGGCGTTTATTTTTGCTCGGTCGAAAACAGTCTCGCATCGGTGTAGAAAAAATGCGAAAAAATGCGAAAAAATGCGAAAAAATGCAAAGAACCACCCTAGGTCGTCGCGCGGTTTGACGGAGTAGCGGCGGCTGACTGGCTCTGCTGGACTGGTTCCAGTGGTTAGTTCGTGTTCTGAAAGCAGCGCGACCGACCCATTTGAGAACGCGACGACCGGGCTAGCGTCGTGGCGAAAACTAGCAAACTCTTACCGAACCTGCAGCCTTCTTCCTCTGTTTTAGCGACAATGTAGAGGTTTCCGATTGGACGTTCCGATCGAAACAGTCCAAATCGACGCGTATAAAAGATATATATAAGATATATAAGAGATATAGGTACACGCGACCGCCCGGAATGACGAGCTCGACGACGAAACGACAACGCGATATCGAAATCGCGCGTACCGCCGAATTCGTTCACCGCATCTGTGAAACTATCGCGCGTTCGTCAGAGGCTCGAACCAGAGAAGTCTTACGGAACGACAACTGCCGCGATGAGTAACGAATTGGAAAATTTCCACGACCCACTTAAAAATGATCGATCGAGTTTGCAGCGGCAATCTCGAAAATTTCGACGTTTCCGTTTTCGGCCGGAAAATAATCGTAAATTATTCGAAAAAACGCTACGAACGATCTCGAATCAGTATTGGAGGTATACCGTACGTCAGGGTGGCGCTGTTTCTACTAGAAAAAGCGATCACAGATATCATCAATCTGAGACACTGTCCGTTCTAGTGCGGCACTAAAATCTCGGGGGTAGCCAGCTAGTATAGTAACGATTTAGGCCGCGTTTGATTTTACATCGATACGATGTGCACTATACCTTATATATTAACTCTCGTGTAATTAACCGTGACGCGTTAATGCCCTTTGTGTAACTTAATATTATTTTAAACCTACGAAAAAATTTTGTCGAGCGTTCTTTGAAATATTATACGCTACCTGCTGTTACGGAGAACTTCTTAAACACGTACGCGCGTTCTAATATTATTGTTTCGCATTCTTTGCGGAGACACGGTGTTACACGGTTGCCGGTGAATAATAACGGTAATAATAGAACAGCCAAAACAAACTTTTCGACTACCTACCGTACTTATGGGGGTGTATCGCGAAAAAGTCGCGTTCGGCGCAAAATATCACGTTCGTAAGCCGAGACGGAATAAAATTTTGTTTAGAATTAAATTAAAGTTCGCGAAAATCGGACGCCGTCACGCGTATCGTACGCAAAAAATTGTAAAAACTGGATCATAATAATACTAGTCGCTTTGATATCGCATTCGAAACCGCGGCTGATCTCGCTGTTCTTGTACGTTTCTTACTCTTTGTAAATGTCCCGGGAAAATTATGATCGCTTTTTTCGTATTCCAATATTAGCGCACGTGTGTAGGGGGGGAAAAAAAAACAAAATATCTCAAAAATAACATTATTTTTTTGTACTTAAGTAAACCTATATACACTTATGTATAGTATTTTAATAAGTGTTTACACGGTTTAACGTATTACGCACGTCATACACCTAATATTTACATTTGATTATGTCGTTTCTCGAGTTTGTCCAATATAAATATAAAAATATTACAATATTATATCGCGTTGGCGCGCGCGTTTAAGTGTGCACGTTCTTCTTACGCGTACTATCGTTCGGCTGCGCATATTAATAGAATTTATTATAGAATTTAACGTACGAACGCGACAATACATAGTATGTATATGTAATTTCGTTAGCCTTTTTTACGAATATAGCGACGTTTCGGCAAAACGATTGACACTTATATCCGAGAATCGAATGCCAATGGAAAGAGGAGAATGAGAATAAGCAAAAAAAAAAAATCAAAAATACTTCGACCGAAGAATTTAATAAGAATAGCTGCGGTATATACGGGGTTTTTTTTGCAAAGAAAATAATCCAGTATCCATCTTTTTGGAGTCGTCGTAGGTTTTTTTTTTTTTTTATATTGGTTTCTATTATATTATTTAGCACGTATTGTGTGGTTTATGCGAGATTACACAATGTTTTTTTTTTGCAACCGAGTCAACCGTTCGCCGCCGAAACATCGATAAAATTCCGTTTATTAAATGTTTCACTCGTCTGCCGATCGCGAGTACAAAGCAGCGATATTGCGTGGTGATACGATCGAGAGAGAAAAAAAATTATTTTACAATATCGCATTAAAACTAAACGTAATAATACGTAGCGTTTGTTGTAAAAAAAAAATAGCAATAAAGTACAGTATGTACATTTTACAATATGGTTTATTGCGCAGCAGTGCTGTACGGTATAATATTTTAACTTGATTTGTATGTCGATCGATTATTTTTGTCCTAAGTTTTAAGCAGTTTTATAACTCAACATAACCGGTAGGTGTGTAAAACCAGGCCTATGACATTGCCTACTTATCTTTCAATGTTAATTTTTTCAAGGACCTTGAGCCTCAGAAATAAACAGCTGTCGAATTTCTTTTTTTCGCGTTCGAAGCAGCAATCGTTTCAAACAATATTACTACGATAATTGGGTATTATACTTAGATTTTTTTCCCCAAGAGTTTAATATATGTTTAGTAAAGTCGTTGGCATTCGAGCGCACTCGAATCCTCTCTACAACTCTCATATGATATTTTTTCCAAACTTGAAACCACCTCCCAAAATAATAAACGATCGGTTTGGTATCGGTAGGTACACAGTACGATTTTCTAAAAGACAATTGTTTTCGATAAATTCGGGTTCCGCCTTTGTAAATTAAAAAAATACCATATAATACGTGCCGTTTGTTATTTCGCAAACTCACCGGCCGCGTCAAGACGATCGGTATGATGTTATAGCAATATGCGCGATTCGGTGATTATTTTTCGATAAGAATCGTTATTACAAACGTCAAAAAAAAAAAACT
Source organism: Hormaphis cornu (assembly GCA_017140985.1). Lineage (NCBI taxonomy): Eukaryota > Metazoa > Arthropoda > Insecta > Hemiptera > Hormaphididae > Hormaphis > Hormaphis cornu. The sequence goes on from CM029360.1 coordinate 30,999,686, forward strand.
ACATAAAAAATAAAGTACAACTGTGTTCAAAAATAACTATTTTGACTTTGTAATAGGTTCCGAAATTATCTAAAAAACAAACAAAAACAAATCTTCACTCGAGTATTTAAACAGGTATTGTATTGACCGACATAAGTCGACTCTAAATTTCTGTGGAGATAACCGACAAAATATAAAATGTCTCGTTTACCGACTGCAGTCTTGGAAAACGATGGATTTCGTAGTCGGATACTGATAGTTCCTCGATGCAGATTACGTAGGTGACGAATAAACGTGCGTTCGTCGTCACAATATTATTACTTCGATTTCATCGTAAGGTGTACACGTCAGATTTTTTAAATTTAGTCTCGTCATTATCATTAACCGTTTTTATTCATCGACAATCGTCGGCCCGCGCGATTAGCCACCGGCCTTCGAAAATAATAATAACAACAATAATATTATTTTTGTGTGAAGAACATACGATTTTTAATAATACGATAAGAGAGCTTAGTGTCCTGTTGCGATCTGAGTGTCACCGGTAACCTCGATCTTTGGCTCCTTGGCCTTGGACCATCCGAATCAGCCAAATCGGTCGGTGCGTGTAGTAGAAAACTCGTCGAAAATTCGGAATTCGACTTGAACAGCGAACGATAGTTTGTTAAAAGGAGTCGTATTTTTTTATATTTTTTCATTATACTCACAGCTAGCAATCGCGTCGGTATAGAAAAGTGTTAAAAAATTGGCTACGCGCGCACTTACGCAAGTTTCGGTAATTTCAATAACGATTACGACAGATTTTCGAAATTAAAAAATATTTAAATCTAACTGAGTGATTTGTTTTATATTAAACGGATTGACCTTATAGTGTGAAACTACAATGAAAAAAAAAAAAACGGTTAATTGTTATAATCTTGAACAGTATGTACCTTGATAGTATTCAAAGATAATATTTTATTTTAACTTTATAAAACATTTTACAAGATTACCTATCTACTTCCATTCTCAGCATGCAGGGTACTCGAATCGTATTGATCAACTGGTTACCAAAAAAATTTACTATGCGTTCACAATCAAATTTAATAAAAACGATGAATCGTTTTGTGTTCGGATTATCGTTCTTACGGATTAAAATAAAAAAAAAACCGAATGAATTCTCCGTGTATTATTAATTTTGTAAAAAGCGAAACACTCGGACTCCACCACGAGACAATAAACATTCTTTTAGAAATTTTAACATACGATTATAGACCAAACATTAATTTCATAGGTACTAGTAATTTTCGCATACTTATATCGGTACATATAATATAATTGTTACCAAAATGTCTACAGCTCGCTGCAGTAAGGCCAACGCCGAGTGTTTTAAAAAAAATAAAACAAAAATACGCTACGTGCAACACGCTTCGGAACGTAAGAATTTCAAACAAATATTTTGGTCGTTCGGACGTACATTATACAATATGGTATTTGAATATTTCATGGAGTATACAATTATCTTGAAATATTTCAAATGACTGAAATATTCTATGACAGAAAAAAATCAGTCGTTGGCCGCAATTGGAGTAAATCAAAACTAATTTTGGTGGGTTACTGGATTGAATTAAATATTATTTATTGAGCCGAGACATTAGACACGAAATGAGTCGAATAGGACTGTTTTGTTTTTTAAACGGGTCGATATGTGAGAATCGCGTGTAATTTTAGCACTTTTGAAGTTTTTAATTGTTTGGATCATAATTTAAAAAGAAAACAAACAGATACTTCAAACAAATACCGTCCCGAGGTATCTTATGAAATTCTATACAATAACACTGAATCGATTTTATCAAAAAACAGGCGACGACCGAAAAGAACACAATCATCGCAATGTTAACAGGTACTAACAATTTAGTTTAATATTACCTAGTTCAACGATAGTACAGCAAGCAAAACAAATTTGAAACTACTAATCAACAACTAACAACAATTAATATTTGAAAATTAATATTTCACACGAGATATTTAAGATTTATTTTGACACGCATTTCGGTAGGAAAGTCGGTTTCGAGGGGTGTAGAACGAAAACTGTTGTGTCCGAGAATCGCCCGGCGAGGAACGCTGACGGTTCCGTGCATTTGTCATGTTTAAGATTCGCCGACCGATTTTGTGGTCGCAGTTGTATCTTATAAACACGCCTGTTCGGTAGCACGTCCTGCAGGGAGGCCGCGAGAGCTCCTCCCGAGTTTCATAAAAAATTACATTTTTGTATGTTTAAAAATCTCTTGGGTTCTTTTCAGTTTCGGCCGAAAACAAAGTATTTTAGCAATACCGTTTATCGTACAGTATATCCGAGAATTATTTTATTCGTTATAAAAATATATGGACGGTTCGAACCTTAACGTCGACGTCACCAACCGTAAATTTATACATATTTTTTTTTGGAATGGACGGTATTTTTTCTAGGGTAATCCTCTTTTTCCCTACTGCTGGACGAATCAATGTGTGGACCAAAAAAAAATCCTGGATATGTCACTGCGTCCGATAGTATCGTATCGCCGGTCCAAAACTTGTTACAATCCTCGAGGTCCCTCTTGTTCGAACGATTCGCTCTCGAAATAAGATAACGGCGACGTCGAACTTTTCCCGAGCAAGTTCTCCCGCCGGCGCGTGAAAAATTTCCCGGGAACGGCTCGTGCCCAAATTACGGTCTCGATTCAAACGTCGCGCTGAAACTTTCAAACGCTTCGTCGCGCCCGGCCACCGAAGATCGTGTGTCGGAAAAACGCGAACTGTGTATTATCGCCATCAATCATTATCGAACTAATCGTTTTTCCGCACACCGCGGTTCAAAAGGACGCGTTTCGCTCGATTATGTACGAAATGAAATTCTAGACCGTATCGCCGCTCACGGTTTACAGTTTTTGGAACTCGTGTTTTCGTACCGTTTAAGTTTCGTCTCACGGGGTTCGTTTACGCTCGAAAACGCGTGGATTCCACGGGAGGACCACGGATCGACGCCGCCTCCCCCTCGTCGCGTTAGCCTTTGCAGCGTGAAAAAGTCTACCGGGTCGTTATAAACAATTTCGCGTGGATAAATGAAAATTTTTTTCGCCACAACTAACGCCGGTCTATACGCACGTTTAAGGTGGCCGCACGCTTGCGATATTTGGACAACGGCGACGGAGAGGAGGGTCTGAGACGATTGGTAAAAATGGCGAGAAATCTGCGGCCCGGACACGAGTAATTATATGTGAATACGGCGTGGAAAATACGACAGCGAGAAATTATGCGTGATTGGCATCGGTAAATAACATCATCGAAGGTCGAAGAGTTCAATGGCTAGGTCACGTCTCGAGAAGAGAAGGAAAAGACGCTCTAATCAGGGTGGGTTTTGAACGAAGTAAAACGATCATGAACAAACGCTCTAAAAAAAAAAAGGCGGATTCGACGATCGGCACGGAATCGTGCGAGACAAAACGGTTGGATATTGTGGTGACGGCTTAAGTGAGAGAGTAGTAGTATATGGCCAGAAAAATAAGAAGGTTTGTCAACGGATGTGCAGTGTATACTTAATCAATGCCTGTAGGTAGTTTGTATATTTTATCGGTTAACAACTACGTTTCAATCACATAAACGCGATGTAAAAACTGTTTTTATTTTTGATGGTCAACAACGTTTTAAAGCAAAACGTAGTTAGTAGGCAGTGTCACAAGTGCAGTACAATGAAAATAAGGGAAAATGTAACAAAAGAATGATTATCGTAGCTAACAATTATGTGGTATTGTACTGTTATGTAATATAGTAAAAATTTATGTATAGAAACACAATACATTATTCCTAAAGGAAAATGAATTCGTACAAAAAAAAAACTATTAATCTTTCGAGAACCAGCGTTTTATTTTAATATTTTTTCGTTTAAACCGTGTACGAAAATCGGTCATAAGTCGTATATTATACTCGAAACATTTTTAAAACCGCAGTAATATGTGTAAAATTACTATAGCTCGTTGTGTTTTATTAAATCTTAACCTCTTAATATATCGATGTAATTTCTTTTTTTTTTTATTTTTTTTACGTTATATCTACTGAAATAAACGACGCGGTACGGAAGCCGTGAGTTTTCGTTTCCGCGTATTGTGTTTCTGCGATTTTCAACAAACGATGCGTTGTTGGCTTCGCAAAAATTAAATTACAGATCACTTCAGTTTGTATCCGTACAACAAACCCGGTACGCTTCCGAGTACAATTTTCTCCGTCTGTACCTATATTACGTTGTTAAAGATTTAAAAACAACACGTTACTTACCAATTTTACTCGTAAACCGTTAAAGACTTTCAGCGTTTTTAGATTACTTCTCAAATTTAATTACAAAAGAGAGACGAGTCGAGTTTTATGATTTTCACGCGATAGTCCGATTTTTCGTTAGTATCGCGTTACACTAAATGTTATTTCTGTTTTTAATCTCATCGATGCACATTTTTATCTAATTGGAATTTACCAATCAAACGTAAAATAGTATAACCCCCCATTATTTTGACTCGAGTACGCACGCGGTGTGCGGATATTTTCAACCTAAAAAAAATTCAACGCTTTTATCTTCGATTTCGTTTAATTATTGGTTCCACCACGTTCGTTAAGCCGTCCGTTTGGAACATCGGCGAACAGATATTATATAAAATTATAATTTGATACGTTTGATCGATTTTAACTGCGAAGACCGCGTGCGATGTTTTTTAAAATTAAACAACGTCCTCAGCTCTTTTCCGCATATTGACTTTTAATTTTTGAACAAGTTAATCTATACGGCACATTATGCATATATATATATATATGATATTACACGCAAACTGTTTTGCATAAAAACGAACGGAAGGACTTAGCATGTTAATCCTGAAACTCATCGTGTAACCGAAACAAAAAAAATTAGAAAAAATAGTAACGTATTTATTTAAAAACGAAACTTACAGCGTTTTTTGTACGCGTTTTGTTAGTTTTTTATTTTTGGTACGACATACGAATGAAAAAAAAAAACAAAGGTCTAACGCAAAGTTAACCTTAAACTGGAATAATTAACAGCCACGATGTATAATTTTATGTTTATAATAAATACATCGTTTTTTAGTTTAGTAAGCATCGGTTAAATGTTTCGTAAGATCTTCATTTGTTCGGCAAAAGTTATTATTGATCCGTTAAGTGGTTTTTCTTACACATAACCGAGTTGCTAATAATGTTGAACACTTTGGCGTAATTATTTTAGTTTTGAAAGTAAATTTTCCTATACCTTGCCCAAATACTTCTCGGAACAATCAAACTTAAGCGATTGTTTAGTTTTACCGAACCGAATCGACCTTTCAAAAACAAATATCACAATATCCCGCAAGAATCTTTAATAATAACACCGATTACAAATGAAAAAAAACTTTTAAATCTCCCATCGGAGTAGTAAATAGCATACGGATTGTCACTTTTTTGTTTAAAAACAAAACTAAAAACTAAAATTTGGCAAACTTTTGGTCGATAAAACGATTTTTAGTAAAATAATTTTATTTTTTTTTTATAGCGTTAGAAGAATGTCTTAAGTGTTATTCCATTAAAAAGTACCTGCTTATTAGTCTTTAAGTATGAGTACATAAAAAAAAATAAGTAGCTTTTTTAAAATTAATTCAAACAAAAAAGGCGATATAAAACTTGATCGTTTAAGAAGTCGTTTGGTTCGTTAATTTTTTTTTTACCAAATTTCTTTGACCTAAAAGCGGGATATTCTTAAAATGTCTATGTACATAAATAATTAGACGAATGATGAATAAAATATTTTGTACTACAGTAAAATTTTAATTTTATTTCATATCATGGTTGGTAAATAATTTTTTGTTATAAATCACGTTCAAGCTGCAAGAAGTATTTTTAAAATCTAAACATCAACTATAATATTTTATGTCAGAAAAATACATTAAAATATTTAGCGAGTAGCTCGCCTGTTTGTTTAGCGTTTTTAAACATTAAAATATATATATATATTGTACATAGTTTTACTTAGTTTGTATAACGTAGGTACCTAATATGATTCTGCTCTAAAATCGATTATTAAAATCACGCTCAAATAGCGTTGTTTTGTTTATTTAATTTTGAATAATAATATATGCGTTGAGGCTTAAGAAACAATTAACAATCATTGTTCCCGTAAATCGGCCACTATAATAATTACTGTTCGGAATGCCGACAAACGTTGGCTTTGGAAATGTATATTTTTGCGTGTTGTTTTATTAAATTAGTGAAACGCACAAAAAAATGTCGTTTAATGATATACATTTTTGTGACGACCATGATATTTTGATTAAATTTAGATTTCGCGTTCGAGGTAATCAACAACGATAGCCGACTCGTATAGTATTCCGAATTAAGTATTCAGAATACTGTAGATATTCGAAATACTTTTTAAAACATTCCGCATACAAAATACTATGCTTTTTTTTTAAGCATTCAAAATACTATTTTGAAAAGTACAAGCAAAAAATATTTTCGTGATGATTTGTCGGTTGTCATATTATAATAAATATTTTCATTATAAGTGGTGCTTGTTTAATTTTTCATATTTGGTTCAAACATCAAACCTACATAGTTCTATGATTTAAATGATTTTTTTTTTTTTTAAAGTATTTTGATTACTCTTATATAGTACTTACTCCAAAATTTGTAATCGTATAAAATTTGTCGATAGTATTCCAATATATTTTCTCGGAATACATTTTTTTTTTTGCAAGTATTCCAGTATTTTTTCCATACATATTTTAAGAGTATTTTACCAAAGGCTGAATGATAATCGATGATATTTTTAAACCATAGATCATACGCGTATAGTATGAGATTTTATTTGAAGTCCGGACTCGTCCAATCGAAGTTTATTTAACCGCGTGTTATTCCGTTTCACAATGTGTCAATGAAGGCGTAACATGAATCATTTTATGAACGACACAGCCGATAATGATTTATAGTGAAAAACTCGTTTTCCAGATGAGCAGTGGTGCTGAATTTATATAACGACATTAGCGGCTCGCACCAAATTCAAAGTACGAATTTTTGTATTCAATAATAATTATTTTATTTGTTCGCGTTCAAAACAAACTGTTCACAAACGAATTAAATATACTTGCTCGGTCTTGAAAAAAAAAAAAAAAAATACTTTTCTGTTTTTCGTTTCGAGCGATAATTATTACAGAGGTAACGCGAGACACGTCGCGTTTAATGTCTCCGAAAGTTGTCTTTTGGCGCGATTCGTTCGACGAATCCGACACTCATTTAGTGGTCTTGAATTACGGATTTCTGAACGTTTTGCTTTTTCCTCTCTAGTGTGTTTCATTTTCTGACTTAATGGGCTACCTAGCTTATGTTCATATAAAATATTTAGTTTCACTAACCGTGGAAAGTGTAGGAGTTCATTTCGTTACTCGACTTTGTTAATATAATATAACTTTTACCGTTCTTTGACGAATCAAAAGAAAACTCGAAATCGTTATTTTTTATATCGAATCGTATAAAACCATCTCGAACGGATTAAAATCTATGAGCAGCAGTTTAATTTTTATTACATAAACAAAAGAATGAAAATTTAATTTCACTGTATTTCCACCGTATTCGAAACGTTTATGACATAATACTACGTCATAAACGTTTCAATCTTTCAAAAAATTAATAATACATACGATTCGTTCGGATAGGCAATAAAAATGTAATTTTACCGTTTATGGTTTATTTTATTACAATAATATAATAAATAATTGTTAATCAACAATACAATTAGTACAATAATTATTTTACGTCGTGTTAATAGATGTATTTGCGAAATTCTGATTTTATTTCATCGTTAAATATTGTATGACACGATTCACAATAAATATACTAGGTACAGTTAATAACTACAATAGTAATTTCAAATAAAAACACTGTATGTACTGTAATACTTTAGCTTACATTGGAACTATCCACCGATTGTCCGAGAAAAACCACCGAAAATTCATTCGGTATCAATCAATATCTATTTCTGCAACGACCCAGACAAAACAGTCGAAAAAACACTAAGAATTCCACTGCACGTACAAACGTAAATACTATGGAAAAAGCCGTTAATTTTTTCCCGAATCACCTCGGAATTTCCATTGTACAACCGTGATACTTGTTTGTTATACTCTCACGTTTAAAATTGTAACATATTATTATAATTAACACTCGTTCAACCGAAACGGCGATTCCTGTTGCAGGGTATCATACGTAAGTACCCACGCTATTTTCGTTTAAATTTCGTAAACATTTTCAGCTGCCGATAAACGTCCGACAAAAGTTTTGAGCTGTTTTAACGAAACATATCATATTACTTAAGAATTCGAAAATGGTTACGATAATCAAACGCGTTGTTAAAAAAAAAAAAAAACTAGTATTTAAAGACGACTTATCGATTTTATTTTTAATTGAAAACGTTAACGCGACGACGCTTTACTGCTTTGTGCGTTGAACAGCTGCTGGTACCCGTAATAGAGTGAAATTCGAGTAAAATCTTAAGACCGGTGGTACGAATCTGTTGTTATTTTTTGTGTGACAATTTGTCGTAGTTTGGTTTATCGTACGCGTCACGTGTACATACGATAAAATTAATAATTTTTGCGTCACGCGGGGTATTATTATTATTACACGGTTGTTTGTGTCGTAACGTAGGCTAGTTTTGAACTCGAGATGAATATTTTTCTCTTTTACTATAAATATGTATATACTTTTTTTTGCCGGAAAAACCATTTCATGGTGATGCGTTTGGGTCGAATGAAAATTTACGCACGAACGTTTATCGGACGAAAATTTGCGTTCCTTTTCCGCCGTCTCATACCACGCGATCGATCATCCGACCCAAAGAAACTCCTCCATTAGCGTTCGTTATTGGCCTTTTGAATTTTTAAATTGTAGGTATTTTATTATTTGTTTGCGCGTAGAAACCAACGGACACGTCGCTTTTTATAACGTTTCGTCTATAGCGGCCGCGTATTTTGTGAATAGTACTTTTATTACGAATTACATTGTAACGCGCGTATTGACGGATAGTAGTCCATAAACTACGCACGAGTGGTTGGACAAAACATTGCACGTTCCTGTCGGGATGAAAAAAAAAAAATAAAATCGACGAAAAAATCTTGATTGCAAATTTTACTAGACTAACTGTGTATAAAGTTAACTCCTACGAGTAGAGTAATATAACATGTTAAGAAAAAAAAAAAAAAGGTAAAATGCTTCGTAGTTGATTTTGATGCGTGTCGATACAATATCGTCTTACAAAACCGTAACTGCAAAGTTTAAAATGTACAAATTCAAGTTCAACACGAAAAAAACGACAGACGTACATAAAACGGAGCCCGAAAAGTTATAGTATTAATTTTGTAAATATTCTGGAAAAAAAAAAAAATATTGCAAAAATAAAATTTAGTGAGCATAAATATTATTAACAACCCGCAGAAAACGTACCCGAGAAAACAGTTTTTAGAAAATGTCTTCGATGTTCCAACCGATTTTGACGTGTTTTTACGTTTAAAGCAGTGTTTGTTTTTCGATTTTTTTTTTTTGCAACTTATTCAAAACGGTTCGACTATTCAGCCGTCTCCCGTTACTCGATTGTATACCTACTCGGGAATCGTCTTCGAAATGTCGTTACACAGGTACCGGCCGGCGACTCATCTCGAGTTATCTTCCGCGAAATATCGCAGTTCAAGTACACCTACTCGACGACACTCTGGCTTGTATTTTTTTGGAATCGCTTTGTTCGTAGGGGAAAACGTGTCTAAACGTTAAATTTCCAAATTTATCTTTGGGTCTGTACGGAGCACGAGCACGAGCACGTGTCATTTGGAGTGTCCGAATCGCGATCGCGTCAGACGATTTTCCGCAACAATTTTCCTTTGATCCCTTTTCCGCAGACAGGCCATCCACAACACTCTGCACAGGCGTATCGCGTTTAGTCGATTTAAGTTTTCGAGAGCGCTCGCCTCATCGCGAAATAATTTAATTTAAGACGAATTCGCGGTTTTCGTCGCTCTCGCCTAATAAAACGTTCAGAGGCGATTCGATTAGCACTGCAAAAAAAAAAAATTACCGCGGCCGGTTATACGGTTTTGAATTTCAGATTAGTAAAAAAATATGCAACATTTGTAATTAGGTACAACCGTACAAAATAAAACGAAAAATTTGATAAAAATTAAAAAAACCGATCTTTCAGAAAGGTGTTGTGTTTTTCGTTTGCCCCGGTAGACTGTGCGGAATGTTCAAACCGCAAAATAATTATTATTTTTCGGGAAAAAATACAACGAAACCGCCTGCATCACGCGTTAAATTTCGAATCGATTTACGACGTTCCGCTGGAGATCGTTTGAAACTGTACAGTAATAGTTTTCCTCTCTACTCGTACGTGGGAACGAGAGTCCTCAACAAGACTGCACGAGTTATTTTTTAGATCTGACGGCATTGATAGAAGATAAAACAACGGTTTTGCGTATATTTGGATTCGTTTTATTTCCGAAGTCTTCTAAGAAACGGCCGTTGTCGAAGATTCGTTTGACTGATCGATACGATGATGAGAACTGATTTAAAATTTTTAATTTTCCAAACTGAACTGTTTCGGAAGTGTAAATCGAAATTTCAAGTACAAAAAACTCGTGCGCATAAAGGTTCCGAGATCAAAGTCATAACTGCACGAGCAACGAGTACACATATTATATAGACTTTAGCGTCGAATTATTTTTTAACTTTCTGTTTTGAATTCATAAACAAACACAACATCTTAAAATCTAAAAATTGAATTTCCATCGAAAAACATAAATTAAAATCCCAAGAAAATAGCCGGCTTCACGAATAAAAAAAAGCGAGTGAAAGCCAGTAAACGCGAATAACTTCGAAATCAAAACAACTGCGTTGTGTTCAATAATTTTAGCGTTTCGGTCCTGCACGAACCGCAAACGTTCGAACGTTTCTCATAAAACCAATTTAAGCGTATTGAACTGAAATGATAGAATAATATCGAACCCGTGTAGGTACCTACACCCGTTCTGAATAAACGTAAATAATTTCGAGTAAAATATTTCCGAAACCGACAACACAAAATCCAGATCGATCTAGACACTTGTAAATCGTAAAACCGATCTTTAGTTAAAAACCGTATTATCGTGTCGACGTTTTACGAAAATTCGTCGTTCCCAAATGAAGCGGTTGAGCCCGTTGAACCGATTTAAGACCGTATTTTGGCAGTCCAGAACGAACAAGACGACTCCCGAGAACGGACGAACTTCGAGAACGATTTCGACAAAATTCGACGAACCCTCGAGAAAAAGTGATACCGGGCCGCCCGCGCCCGACTTGACGGGTAATTTTTTTTGTTTTCTTATTGACGGAAAACTCCGTCGCGCAATTTTCCCGCGGAACGCATCTGGTCGCCGCCGTGCCGCCGTACCGCGGTTTCTAATTATTTGAGAACATAGCTAAATCAGTCTTGTAACAATATAATAAGAAGAATTCCCGGACGGTATAATAAAGCCGACCGCAAATTTAATCAAACCCGCTATTACGAAGCCGACGCCGTCGAGGCCTATCCCCGGCGGTAAAGGAGACGCGGTGGTCGATAAAAACTCGTAAAAATAACGAGGGCACAAAATTTTATGTCTTTGGTGGCGTGTAATATAGTAACATTGCGGACGGATTGATATTTTAATACAATATTGTATAATATTATCTGTACATTTCTTCTGTCCGTGCGCCTATTTTAACTCCTCCTAAACAGCCGGACTGATTTGTGTGAGAGTTTGTGGATGCGATCAAGTCGACTCGAGAATGGTTCGGATTCACGACGATTCGGTCGAAAATTCCGCCCGAAACGGTCGTCTCAAACACGGATTCTGTCGAAAACGCGACATTTTTTCGTTTTGATATGGTTGCTATGGGTTACACGGAACGATGTTTTAGTTGTTTATTCGGGTTTAACAGTTCAAACGTTCCGAAGAGACGGGATAAGAAAAGATTTTTCAAAATTCAACCGTTAAGGAGACGTAGGTATCAAATATCAACCTCGAAGGGCGTTAAAAGAAGTCACAGAAAGAGGAGTTCAAAATAAAAATTGGTTTTTTTTTTTTTGGTCAGATTTTTTTTTTTAATTGTAATACACACAGTCTATAGTTAAAATCAAGAAAGATTTTCTACCGCATTTTCCCAAATTAACCTCCTCCTAAGGGGGAAGAAGACGTAAAAATGAAAAACACTTTTGTCGGTCGGATATTTTTGAAACTCAGCATACATGTTCTGTAATAGAATTTACTGTCGTGAATATTTTGAAAAACCGATGGTATCATTGGAAAAACGTTTATGAGGGAACGCAGAAATATTTCTAGGCATAAATATTCCGTTTAAGCCAAGAGCCGAATAGCCAAAACGGTTCGAGAATTTCTCTCGCTAAATTGTCGCCGTATATGGTTTTTTTTAAATATTTTATCACGTGTTTTTTGGCGGACCGAATCGGAGCAGATGGTTCGGGATTCACGTGTATTAAACGCACTGTTTTATTGTATGTATATGATTTACTCTCTACCGGGAACCTTTTGTTTACTCGTAATGTTTACAATAATTCAATGTTTGCACGGCAGAATAAAACGAGTTGTGACAGTTGGAATTGATTGATAGAACTTCGAATCGTGGTCATAAATAACGTTCGACCCCGAACTCGGCGTGTCTCTGGGTATTTAAATAGTGGAAACGTTAAAATACGATGAATAACGTGTTTTAGGAAATTTATCGTCGTGACGAGAACCGCCAGATAGAATTCGATATTTTTTTTATAAAAGTGATTATTTCAGTTATCTCTTTTACTTTAAGTGTTAAATTACGTTTAAAGATGATAAACCGATGAGGAAGTAAACATGTAATTTCTGTGTAGTTGTTGTTTTTGTCTCGGGGCGAGATTTGTTGATACTGCCGATGTTTCATAAAAGTTTTGAAATTGTTTTCTTATGACCGTGGTGGCTTAAGTTACACTGTTTTATAGTTGTTTTGATAAATGTATTTGAAATAAAAAAAAATCGCTTTGAAACAATTAACGCTCGACAATTGAATTAGTCGTCATGAAAACTGTATTAATATGGCGTTACGTGTAGGCAATTTAGGTACGCCGGTGCGTGTACCTAAAATGCCCTTTTATAAGGTTACTTTGTTGTTCAGAGAACTTTTTGTATATCCCATTTAGAAGAAATATTCGTGCTTGGAATACCTAATTTCAGATAAAATCCGTTTTTGAGTCCTTGTGAAATGAACATATTTACGGTATTATGTTTTCAGTGGTTGGACTAATCTTATTTTAATTAAATGAAGTATAATAAACTATGGAAATAAAACTAAATATGGTTTTTTTGTAAAACGACGAAATCGTTGTTTGTCCTTATTTGTGTGTGTGTGTGCGTATGGGATAAAACTGTCTAGGGTCTGCCTGAAGTTTCGGTAATCTGAAAAGTTTTCGTCAGTATATACGCCATACGGTACGTTATAATCACCGACATTGAACAGTTTTTATTTTCATGAGAAATTTGTATTCACGCCAGTTTTAATTATACAAAAAAAGTCTACTTAAACGGGACATTTTCGAGAAATTAATAACAAACTTATATATAACAAACACCATATAACGACGCACGGTGAAAAATAAAAAAAACAAAATGTTCTGCTACCTACAGTATGTCGTGTGTGATCTAAGCAAAGTGTTAGTACCGTGTGGATGACTTGATGACTATACCCCATAAAATAATTTGTCGCAAACCAGAACGATTTTGTTAATGTTAACATTATTACGAATCGATATTTTTTGTTTTTCGTTATTATGAGTCACCGAAGTGGTAATTTAGGACGTTTATTAATTTTACACAGCGCGAATCAGTTTAAAAATTGTGTACCGGTTTTAAGTTTTGTATTCATAAATATAAAAATATTCAGATAACAGCCATTGGAAAACAAAAGATCCGGTCCATTACAGATTCTCGTTTGAAATACAACACAAATCGTCGTTCCATAACGATGATATTTAAAATGGTTTTGTTTCGCAGAAAAATCGTTATTTTTAAACGCATCAAAGAGTCGTGTTTCACGCGATCTGATAAATAATCGCGATATCAAGTATAATTAAAAGTAACGTGTGTCACGTTTTTCCGGTACACGATAGGCCTATTATGAATAGGCTGTTAATGTAGGAATCCTATCAAAATATGTCGTGACTCGCTTTTCGGATGAGTTTTTGTGTGAAAATCGAGGTCGACGTAGGTCGGTTTGAAGGAAATGCGTATTCTTTCGCGCCGCGACACCAAATGAAAATCTGCTTCGAATATCCTCGACGGATCGGCCTGGAGGAAAATTAGTTTTTTGTGTAAATATGAGGTGAAAAAATTCACAGTTCAACCTGTGCAAGTATGAACTATTGTTCTCCACTGTTTTGTTTTTGGGACAGGGTTACCGCAGGGTTTGCGATCGCAGATCCGTAAGGGTCTTCTGAAAATCCTGGCGAAGTGAGAGATTGCAAACGAACGTAAAATTTCCATTTGAATACCTCGAAAGTATAGGATTGGATTGTAGCGCAGGATTGGTGTCCTCGTGAGAGCTGAGAGTAAACATTTGCCGCGAACGACCGAACGAAATTCGTAGGAAAACAAAAACAGACCGGAATCAATCAACAATATTATTAATCTCGTTAGGACCGTGTAAATAACATGTCGCTCGCGTGGGTTTCGCTCGAAAAGTTAAAACACAACGCGCAAAAGTCGCCGATTTCGGTCGAATGGATACTACTATTATACGTGACAATTATTCGGAGCCGATTCATTAAGAAGATTGAAACGACCGGTCCGGCTCGCAGTATTATGTCTCGGTGTTATTATTTTTGGGATTGAAAAAAAGAAAAAAACAACAAAGCAAACCCTAACTCCGCGAATTCACCGTTTTTCCCTGTATCGGACTCTCGAAACAGATTGTTTTTTTTTCCTATCTCGCACGCATCTCGTTTTTCTCCATAATCTTTTTCAATTTTTAAATCAATACGTTATAAGTATGTAGTCAATTATTTGATCGGGACCGAAAACGAAGACGGAAAAAGAATCGAAGGGTTATGAGACTGATGTTTAGACCAAAAAAAAAAAAAAAATTCGACGTCACTCGAAATTTGTTCTTTATATAACTAAGTGTTCGGAGAATATCTCGGCAGTTAAACTAATACGAGTTCCGGAGACGAATCGGATTTAAATGTAGAATTTTATTTCATGATATAGTTAAGTTCTGGGCTAAAGTCAAAACATTGCGGAAACGTACAAAAAGTGTTATAAAAGTTTGATTTCATACTGATCAATTTATGAAATTAATTGCGATTCATTTTTATGATATTATATTTTAAAGTACTTTCTTACTCTAAAAGAGTGGTTTGAGATGTTACACTTTTTTTTAATAAATTCATCATTAACGTACTTTAGCAGTTTTGTATTTTTTGAATACGACAGTTGTTAGCGGGCAAACAAAAACAATTTTTAATTGATAATTTTGACTCCTTGATGATATCGCGTTCTTTGTTTTAAAACACACTGCCAGAAAGAACCATAATTTACTTATTTGTGGTATGAAATCGAACTCATTGATTTAAAAATTGAATCAAATTCCTTTTTTAAATATATGTATAAAGATTGTTTGAGAACTTCTTCTTCTTCGCCCTTCTCTCAACTATTCAGGGCAGACACCACCCTTGTACTACACCTCAATATTTCGCGATCGTTCATTTCCTCTGCGCACACACAAACAGTCCTCGTATTCGATTGTTTTTCATCCATCTCTTCTTCGGTCCTACACCACCTTTTTTTTTTCTTTTTCCTACAACGTTCATTTTTATAACAGGTCTTACCTACTGCTTAAGTTTCCTATCTCCTCGCCACGTGTCCAGATCATCTCGGTCTTTTTTCCTTATCTTGTCCCTTACCGATCTAACGCTACATCTCGCATATTTGTTTCTTGTTATTCCGCATCCAAGCGTCCTCATCGCGCCGTACAAAGATATTTCAAAGGTTTTTTTTTTTGGTAATTTTAAGATTCTCGTCTCGATGTCGAATATTGCAAAACTTTCGGTTCTGGTGAAAACCGTTGTTGGTTCAAAAAAAAAAAAATCGCCGTCGGGGGTGGCACGACGTCACGAAAGACGTCGCGTATAAGGGTTGGATTCGCGTTGCGATAAACGTTCGCGTCGGCAAGTACGTTCTAATCCGGTGGCGCGACAAGAGATAAATTTCGCCGATTTCGCGTTTCCGTTTTTCCACGTTTCGGTAAGTCGGTGTTCTCGGCCGAATCGAGTTGAACACTATCGCTTCGGTTTAAAATGTATTTTGTTTTCTTCCGAAATCGCGAATCCGAACCCCGCAGCTTCCATACGAAAGCCGAGCCGCTGAACGTATCGCGCACACGGTTCGACGTTTATGCATACATTTCGTCGACTGAAATCGTTCGTCGGATTTTCTCGAGATTTCGCGTGTTACAAAACGTGTAAATTTATATTTTTACGTTATTTCTTTTTTTATTTTTTCCATTCAAACGTTTGTTCCATGTTTTGGCGTTTCGGCTGTTTTACAGTTGATGTACAATCGGACGACAACAATGCGTTTAATAAAATATCGACGTAAACACAATCTCGACGATCGCGTCGTTTTCGTTAGGCAGTAACGTCCGTTTCCGGATAATAAAGCAGTGCCGCGGAAGCAAAACATTTACTATAAAAGCCGCGGATAAGATGATGACTATACCCCCTAACAAGAGTGTTCTTGTTTTCCTAAAATCATTACGGATATTTTATCTGTTTTTAATTTTAACGCGACAATAGTCGACGCATTACGATTCAGAGTTTCCGTGTTACCTCTCGTCTCTATAACGCGATTATTTTCTTCCGCGACTTTGGAACCGTCTTTGGTGGAGCTTTCTCGAAAAAAAAATTATATATAATATAAACAAATAAATGTACATTGAAATACGGCGCGTAATGTTACACAACTAAAAATGTTCAATTTTAACCGTTTTATATTTTCCCCGAAAGAATTATCAATAAATTGTGTCTTTTTTCACGTAAGATATGATAATTTTTGTGTTTTTCGTCCTCGGGAGACGTTGCAATCTTAAGCCTATTGTCTGGACAAAATCTTTTCGAAAACGCAATATAATCGCTAGACGAACGTCTACATACATACGGTGCGAAATGAATGCACGTTTATTTTTTCATTACTCTGACGTTTGTATCGTGTTGTCGGAATACCATTTTTTTTTTTTCAAACAACCAACAAAAAATAACGAACGTTCAACAACAAAACGCTTTGAATATTATTTTCGACCGCATTTTTGTCGGCAGAGAATTGTTGCAATAACATCACGAGACAGCGTGGTGACGTCCGATCGGCGGCTGTACAATACGTGACGGTTTGTTCGTTCGCGGGGATAATATTTTATTTCGCTACACGTGTCGGCGGCGAAACGACGGATATTAATTTCGGGCGAGACACGTTGCTCGCGGGGAAACTCGCGAAAAGTACGAAAACGGAGTGCAGAGATTAAAAACTCTTGTAGCCTCCGGCGTGGAGATTACGACGAATAACGGTTGAATTGAACGTGCGATCAAAGTTAGAATGAAAAAAAAATCAACAACAATAACGTTCGAGCCGAGAGATGTAAGTCTTCGGGATCACGAGGATCAAATCATTCTGTCGTTTCGGAAACATGACGCGGTTATTAAAACGCGGTACGTTATTTTCGACAAACGAACGAACTAACCTCACCACGGCACACAAACGGCGGCGGGTAGGGCTGAAAAATAAAATATCGCGATATTGTGTTTAAACGCGTCGCGAACAGACGACAAAATTACATCGACAAAAAAACATTACGTTATTTATATGCATGTTCGTAAACCACAAACTCGGTAAACCGCTCGAGAGTTCACGTTAATGTTAGTTAGCGGCGTTGATAACGAAATCGTGTCGGCGAAATTAAAATATGAACGTAAGTCCCCGTCTAATGAACAGCGATTTATCCACACATCTAGTTTTGCCCGTACCGCGGGACGATATCGAAATTAACAACAAGAACGGGGGAATCAACATCGATCAATCCCGCAAAAAACATTCGATCGACTTCGGATAAACCGCGTCGGACACAAATTGTTTTTGCCGGTCATTTTTCACGCGAACCGAATTCATTCGGAAACGCTCACATTTTCCCAAACTTTTACCCGGGCATTGTTCTTTCGTTCTCGTTCCGCAACCGCAACCGTTACGGTTTTTTTCGTTTTCGCGTTTCGTCCGCGGTCCGTTCGCTGCACGACGAACAACACGTTTTTCCGAGCAAAACAAAAAATCCCCCTTGTTCGGTTCGTCGTGTTTTTGTCGTACGTCCAACTGTACTGTTGTACACACAGGTATCAGCCGCTTTCTGCACTGTGCGCAATATTATCATACGCGGGTACAAAGCGAGGACCGCGGATATGTTGTTTGGACGACGGAATGACCGCGCACTTAGAAACCGTTTCGATTTTTCCAGAAAATGACCGCGCACGTAACGGTACTGACGAGCGTGGCGATGCTGCTCGTCCTGAGCACGTGCGACTGCCGGATAAACAACCTGCCCACGCGGTGTATGCCGGCACTGTTGGAGGACGCGCCGCCCAAGGTGCGGGAAGCGTGTTTGACGCTGTCCACCATCCGCACGCTGTCGAACGCCATCGAGACGTTCATCCAGGACAAACAGTACCCGATGCCGTGTGAGTGTGAAATTATTTTTTGATAAATAATAATAATTTATGATTTTTTTAAAGACGAACTTAAAAAAAAAAAAAAAAGAAAGCGCCGGGATCAGTACGGGGGCAGTTCGACGTGGTAGCGACTACGAATTTTTTCGCTGAACCCATTTTTTTTTTAATGACACGTATAGATTTCGAGTCGAACCTTTTGGAAATTTGACCGTTTTTCCTCAAAATTTCAAAAAACGCTTCAAATAGAGAGTACCATCCTCTGATCGGTTGTCTATTGAGGTCTTTCGAGGTATCGCGCGTTAAAATCGCAGTAGCGTTCTTTCTACTAGAAAAACGGTCCACCAAAAAATCATGTAAAAACAATACTAAAAGGGACGGAAGTGTTCAAAGTGGGATAGGAAACTTATCGAAACTGGTCGCAGCTTTAGGCGCGGGTCGAGCTTGTCGCGACGGAATCGGTTTTAAAACGTTCGAGAACGTTTTTTCAGCGTTCTCCGCAACCGAACACTCGTTACGAGACAATAATAATAGTGGTGTTATCGAAAGGGGCGAGGGCGTTTTAACGCTTCGAGAAGAAAAATAAATTAAGTCGAATTCCACCGTGGCGGTACCTTTGAATTTTGACTTTACCGCGTTGAGGCGCCTCAGGTCTTTACACAACTCCATTTGGAGATTTTGATACTTCGAATTTCTACTTCACGTGCAATAATCAAAACATCCCCTATGAATCGCCCACCCACACAGATATCGTAGTGTACATCTCGGCTGACTCGACTGTTCTGTTTGCAGACGCCAGAATGACGGACGGGCTGGTGGACCCGGCGATGCAGAACGACAAGCGCCAGGATCTGGACCACGTGTTCCTCAGATTCGGCCGCAGACGACGTTAGAAAAACGTTTTACACCCGCGCGTATATATTATATTATTATTACACAATAATATTATGACATTACTTAAGATAACTTCCTTCTACTTCTCTTAGACCCTCTTAACGTAAAAAAAAAAAAAAAAACTCTATTGTGTGTCGTATTATGTAATATTATGAAGAATAAACACAGACGAGCGCGTAATTCGTCATTACAGTATAATATAATATTATACTATAAATACAAAAAAAAAAGCAGTAGAGACATAGATATTTTCAAACATCTGAACGAAAAAACAAAAAATATTACACAAGGCTAACATCTCCGTCGTGTTTACGTTTTCATCACCCATTCTATATGACTATATAATATATTATTAATAATGCCGTTCGCTTTTTCAACTCGTTTTACTTTCGCGTTGTTGTGTGTCGAATGCGGCGATAGTCTTGTCAAACGTTGTTTGTATTTTTTTTTTTTTAAGACTTTACTTATTTTTATTTTATTTTTTTATTTATTGTACGTTTTTTTGTTTGTTTTGTTCGCCTACCTCGCTAGGATTCTGCTCATGTTTACTTAAAATACCAAACTAGTCTCCTGTAATTTATTTATTTATTTTGTTTAATCGACATGGATTGTACATTATTATTATTATTATTATCATTACTGTCATAAATTATTATTATACTACGATATTTTACGATTTTTTTATTTTTAATTAAGCCTATTTCGGCACATCGAATAGATCAATTGATTTGCTGTTAACCGTGTAATTATTAAAAAATTACTAAAATACATTACGTTTACGATGATTATTATTATTATGAAACTAAACGAGTGTTATACATTATACGGCATAATTTCGTATATATTAAAAGGTACATACATATGTATCATTATACGAATAAATAATAACAACGTGAAAAATTCTTCAGAAACAATCTCACGAAAAACATTGCGTTGTCGCGTTTTTGGCAACGTCATATTTTTCGTCGTCGTCCTTCCCGTCCGCTAACTGCGTCCGTGCGCGATGATCTTCGCCGTGGCAAAAAATTGATTTACCAAGGCAAATATAACGCCCGATCTTTTTTCGGCCACGGATTACCCGTGTTCGTGACAGGTGTCCACCCAGAACGAAACGAGCATAGGTGCTACGAAAAACTACGTACGTTCGAACATTCTTTTTTGAAGAGAATTCGCTCTTGGAAACGGGAAAAAACAACGATGAGAGCATCGTATCGAAATGTTTCGCGGTGCCGATGTTTGGTTTACACCGAATCGCATTGTTACGTACACGCGTACAGTGAAATATCCTACTACCGTTGTGTTTGTCTTGGAAAATTGATTTTATTTCCACGTGTATTTCGAGCACTGCACCGGTGGTGTTTATCAACAGAGTTTTATACGGATTTTATACTCGCTTATCTACGCAATGCGTCTAGACGAGTTTTGGCCGAACAATTATTGTCGGTTACGAAGTGAAAAATGCGCGTTCTACTACTGTTTCCGACGATTAGTGGAGAAAGCGTTATGTAATTCTAGAGAAATTTCCCCTTTTTTCAATTTTGGACTATATATAATACGCACGAGTAAAATTTAACGATTTCGGTCCGATTACGGTCCATCTGCGGAGGGTTTCGCGCAATGGTCAATCAACCAGAAGATTCCAGAAAAATAGAACACAAAAAAAAAAAAAATTAAAATCAAAATATTATTTCTTCACTACGTTCGTAACGATTTTGAAACCGACAATATTAAATTTTAGAAAAATACGATAATTTACAAAATAATAATTGGCAAAATAAAATTTTGTGCCAATACACACGCGTGTTCGATGCCCGACTCAAGTTAAACAATAACGGTTACACACATGTTGATAACACCTGAATGCGTGTACACGTGTCCTACAGTTTCAAATATTGATTTTTTTTTATTGCAGAACTGACGTTTAAAAAAGTCTCGTGTCCTAATACCATCCTGAAAAATATGTTGCGTTTCGTGGTTGGCGGTTATACATAAATTGTAGTGATATAATGTCTGACCTAAGTAGTTTTGCGTTTTTCTATATCGTTTCCTTTTTTATTACAATATTTAATAAAATTTAATACACACAGTGCTACATAAAAAAAAACTAATTATAATACATTGAAGTTTACGAGTCGTAATGAAAATTCTCAAAACAATATGAAAAAACATGCAAATCAGTAATCATTTAGTAATTTGAGCGAAAACGAAATTAGTTGTATACAATATCATTTTTTTTTTTTTTTTTTTTGTATATTACTCGCTCTTTCAATACTAAAAATATTTCAAAGTTATTAATTATATTTAATTGAAATTTTACGTCTAGCTACTGCATGTTACAGGATGCATTTTTTCTCATACCTAATTATTTTTAATGCGTTTTGGATACAAAACAAATGAGTTCGCTTGACTTGATAACTATGAAGTCATAAAGATTCCAGATTATTTGATCTTGTGTAATAATTAGTAAAATCCATTGTATATAGATATTTGATCAAAAAAGGCTGTTCAATAAGAACAATGTAAACAAAATACAAACAATTTTAACGAAAAAAAGATACGTTTGAATTATTAGTACAGAAATCTATGATTACATTTCGTTAAACAATTCAATGTAAAAAAAAAAAAACGCCTGTAAAAAATTGAACTTCTCCTTTGAACTTTCAAAATTAAAATATCGAAATATTTATAATTTTGAAATTCGTACGATAATTTAATGTAATATTTTAATGATAGTCAAAGAATTAATTTAAATTGTTTTCTTTAAAGTGAACAATTTGATAAAAAATCAACAAAACGTTTTTAACTGAAAATTGTACAAACGTTTCTGAGAAAAAAAATCTTAGGTACACCTAATGGATTTGTTTACACAAATGCGTCTTACTTCATGCAGTACCTTAACTAAATCTTTAAAGTACATAGCCTATGCTGTTTAAACAGATTGTTTGTACCTACTTCAAGTTATATAATATTTTTCGTGTTAGTAATGGTTTTGTTTTTCATATTGAAATGAAGTACATAAATTTAAATTGTATATTACATAATAAAACGAAGTCTCCAAAAGCGTGTTTGAAGAAGAGACTTAGTTTTTAAAAGCGACAATGTAAAATATTATACTTACACTAAAACGTTTTATCTAACATTTATCGTAATTTATTCATCTTAAGAATAAACAATAAAAACAAAGAATAAATTGAAAAAAACGATAGTAGGTACATTTATGTAACACTATTTGAAACAAAACAAAATGTTAAATTTAATTTGAATTTTGTCATTGATTACATTTTTAAACACATCAAACGCCTTAAAATTACAAATATCAATTTATAAGGACCTGTTTAAGCGTTTTGAAGTTGAATCTCTAAATTCATATTCAGTGTGTTAAATGGTAACATTAAATATTTCAACCGGATGATCTTGGATTGAAATGGGGTTTCCGGAAAAAAGAAAAAGAGTATAAAAAATAAATATTTTCGGATAAATGTTGTAGTGTTTCGCTACTTGCATGCGCTATAAAACTTTTTTTTTAAAGACAACACAAAATTTTTCCTATATACTCAGACAGAATATTTTCTTTTAAACAATTTCTGTGAAGAACGTTTTTTTCTAGCTTCAAAGTTGACAAAATTAGAGCTTTGAATTAACTCAAAATTTAGCATATATCTATGTGCTAAATAATGTTCGATTTTTTATACTTTTAAGTATGGATTACATGTAGTTTTTGGAATCGGATATAAACCAAAACTGTGTGAACCAATTTTTTAATCACTTATGTAAAACTATCATGTTTAGATTGTATTAAAGTTTCGAGACTTAAACATCAAAACTAGAGGTTATTTATGGAATGGTAACTGCCATAAAATAACTAATTCAAAAATTTCAAAGTTCCATAACTTCCTTAAAAATGATAAGAATCGATTGAAATTTTAGCAGTAAACTCATAAAACCTTTCTTAATAAGATATTTAAATTTCTAGTCGAATCTCAAAAATTTAGACGTTTTCGTTTTTTCCTCATAACTCTGAAAATAATCTAAATTTCAAAAAAACGTTTCGGATCTCGGATCAACTATCTATCTTTTGAGGTATCATACGTTTAAATTGTAGCATTTTTTCTACTAGAAAAAGTGAACACAGAAAAAAATAAAAATCATTGTAAAAACAATACGTTCTTCGCTGACGCGAAATCTTAAAATGTGTACATTGCGTTGATTCGGCGATTTAAGTTAAGTTGGTTAATATAACATTATTTATAAATACCAACAGAATTTAGAGTCAGAAGTATGGATTTTGACTATCCTCATTCCTTGGACAGAAATAGTGCAATTTTTGTCGTATAGTCTTTGGGAAATGACTTTTTTTGTTTTTACTCTTTATGAAAATCCTAGAAAATTCAACTACCCAAACGGTTAACTATAAAATTATTCTAAAATTAATAAATTTAGGTAAAATGTACATAAAACATTTTTCCTTATAAGTTTAACTGTTATTTTAAAACAATTTTCAGGTTGAAAAAAGGATAATTTACGATGAAGTGAATAAAGATTATAAGTAAAATATAATACTACACCATACCTAGACACTCAATTTGATTTAGAAACAGACTATATTTTTATGTTTAAGATGTTAAAATATTTTCAAGTACACAAATAGTTTATGTACTCCATTATTTGTTCATTTCGTATGAACTTTATGGGTCAATTACTTATTATTGAAATAAAATGGGAGATGAATGTAAAAATGTTTTATATTCAATCGATATTGTTGAATCAAATTACCAGTAGAAAAGTTTTGTGATACAATTTTTATTTGTATGTTTTAAACTCCAAGCAAAAAAAGAAATGAATCGTTAAATAATATGGTTTAGTTTTTATTACCTTGAAAACAACTTGTCGGGTTCTTTTATTTAGTCTTTACTTTAAAAGAGATAATTGGCGAGTGATGGAAATTCGGTGCGATGTGTAATTATTATAAAAAAAGTTGTGAATCGTTATCTAAAAAGAAAAACAACGCAATCCCAAAATGATCTAAATTTTAAAAAGTCGCTGTGATGAGCAAAACTATAATAGAAACAAAATAAGAAATCAAAAACTGAAAACTATGTGAAAATAACTACAACGTATGAACTAAGATCATGTTAACTTATTTCAGAACATTTTGTGTTGCATAGGTACATTGGATTTTTTTAACTTGAAAATAAAAACTAATACATTTATGAAACAAAAAATTGGAAAAAGTAATACATTTTGAAATTTTAAAGTTCCCCGAATCATTCATAAATCATCCAAGTCGATAACGATGTGATAAATAACTTCGGATCTTGCGCAGAATCGTAATTTACAAAAACATTAAATTTTAAATAATTTTGTCCTCAAAAATTTTGGGACTAAAAAGTTTTATAATTTCAAATTTGATACCTTTTTTTAAACAGTTTATACCTCTATGAGTAAAATTGGCAATGTAATTAGTATGAGCCCCTTAAAAATTAAAGTCTTTATTAAAACGCTTAATTTTAAAATACATTAAAATAAAAAATTTGTATTATCGGGTTCCGAGGGCAAAATTGATCCGTATTATTTGATCAGTATGTCTTGAATGTTTCTCAGTATTTATTTTGTACCTCAACTTACTGGCCGTATAGTTAATCTGCATTTGTTCAAACACGTTCTTCAATAAGCACCGAAATTTAAACGTAATTGCAACAATAACTGTTGTAAAGAACGATTTTCCATCAATTTTTATAAGAAAATTCATGATTAACTTGTTTGAAAGTTGTGTTGTATAGGTATTAAAATATAAGTGACGTTTTACATCACCTAACTGCCATTTAAAATCATTTAATCGACTTTGAATTGTTCTTAGAACGTCCTTATAATGCTGATGTTAACAAGTTATCCGAGGGTTTTCTATTTATCATAAATTATATTAATTATTTTTCCTTTTCATGGGTAACTTTTAAAAGGGTTTAAAATCAAAATTTTAAGTCAATTTTTAATTGTAAGACTTAAAATTCATACACGTGATTTAAATTACGGTTCCTCGATAACTGTCAAAAAAAATCTGAGCGATCGATACATTTTTGGAATCTGTAAACACATTTAAGTAAAATCAAATTTTAATGTTTTAGACCGGGAGAGAAGAGATTTGGGGTGGAAATTATTTATCAAACGTTTACTTGATATACTCTTTTGTTCTGCAAAATAGTAATAACAAAAAGGAATTGTAATTCATCCGTCATACTACTCGGTCTTAGACAGTAGTTTCACTTGTCATTTGGGTTTTCAGAAAAAAAACTGTTTTTTATCATGTTTGGATTGAAATTGAATTTTTTTGACCTTCTTAAAGAGTTTTTTTTGGGGGGTTGGGGTAAATTAATAAATCTGCAAAAATCTAATTTTTTAAATTCATACCATCAAAATTGATTCTATCATAAGGCATATGAGACCACAATAGTGTTTTAAATTTTTTTGTATATGATAAAATACAAACTAGTATTGAATATTAAAAATATAAAATTTTTTTCGAGAACAATTTAAAAAATAACCAATATATACGCTTTTGGTAGGTAATTCGTACGTTTACCAAAGTTGAACAAATGCGATTAATAAATGATTAAACACTTGTAATTATTTTCACAGAATAAAATGTCTCAGTAACCAAACGCCTTTGACTATTTGCTTTTGTTACGTGTTTTTTGACGATTTGGCTGTTTCTTCGCATGTAAAATTAAAATGAGATAAGGCATAAAATGATAGTGAGTGGTACATTATTTGGCATTAATCTACACTTAGTGAATTAAAGAACATCTCGAATACAACAGGTTTTTTAGTAGTAACTCGATAATTATTTAGAAATATTTTTGAAGGAAAAAAAATGATCATGGGTCCGTCGATAAAGATATTGGCATGTTTTGTTTGTCTGCTTAATATCTTTGTTGTTGCTCCAGGGTCTGGTATGCATTTCCAATTTTCTAATTCCGTTAAAATAATCATTATTCGTTTTTTTCCAAATCACTATGCATTATTAATTATATTTTTTATTCATTCGTGTTTCTATCGGAAACATTTAGATGAAGATGAACCAGGTTCAGTCCCAGGTAATTATAAAATATGCGCCATAGTTGATAACTCCTAATAAAAATAGATTCGACAACTATAAACGTAATAAGTAGATACACTGGAAGTGTGTGAATAACATATTCGTTTGAATATAAAATTATATACCTGTATGGAATTTCGTACGGTAAAACGTTTACTTCACTTTAATGGCAAAGTCAAACAATAAACTTTGTTTTATTACCTTTAACGAGAACAAATCATAAAAATAGCCGGAATCAATCTAGGTCACGTGGGTAATTTTACGGAGTAGCGACAACACTTTGGGTGGGTCACTAGTTTAGTAGCTGTGGTTTAAACGCATTATTTAATATCTGAAAGCATCGATAAATCATTGCCTTCCAAAGTACGATTCTGAGCGATCTATAGTATACGTAAAAACAAATTTAACAATAAAAATTTCACGGTAGTGAAATCGTCTATAAACCAAAATTGTGTTAACCAATTTCCTAAATTTTTTAACCACATATGTATGACTATCTTGTTTAAATTGTACTAACGTTTTGAGACTTAAACGTAAAAACTAGAGGTTTTATGGAACAATAACTGCGTAAGATAACAAATTCGAAAAGTTCTTGCTCGCTCTAACTTTTTTGAAAATGATCAAATTACATTGAAATTTGAGTAGTTAGTCCATTAAACCCATCCTAATGACATATACAGCTTTCAAGTCAAACAGAGCAATTTTGAAAATTTTGACTTTTTGGTTTTTGACTCATAAATCCAAAAATACTAAAAATGTCAAAAAATAAAGTACCATATACGAACAAATAAATAAAATAATAAAGAAAAAATTAATATGTCATTAGAAATCTTAAAACCAATATTGGTGGATCAAAAAATTTTGCGACTTTCAAAATTTTTGATATTTAGGGAGAGTAAGGTACGACTGATGTTGTGTTTAAATTTCCAGTAAAAAAAACTCAAAATTAACCTATTTATGGATGAAAAATCTCAAAATCTAAATATGGCTATAAATAGCCTAAGACAAAAGTTGTATAATACAAAGATACATTGTCTAAAATGTCAAGACTCCTTGATGATTATTTACAAAATTATGGAGAAATAACTGTACGCGTTATTGCCAAAATGCTGTTTTTAGCGGTTTTTCGCAATTTTTTGATGGTTTTTCCCGTCGCGTTAAAAAACTATTGAGAAAATCGAAAAATGACATCTTTTAAGTACCATAATGATCCAATTTGCTAATAGAAAAGGTATAGTATGTAGAAATTTGTGCACTGGTAACAATTTTGTTAACAGTATAAAAAAAAAAAAAAATAAATATCATTGTGAAAACAATACATTCTTTGCAGATGCTGAGAATCTAAAATTATATCATTAAAACCTCACTATAATATTTTCCAATATACACCATGAACAATGGACGTTTAATTCTAGTTTTCTAATAAATATAAAACTTAAATGCCAAAAACTTTGAAATGTGATACTTATTTAGAAATCTTCAATATTAATGTGTTATTGGTTTTAAATTATAATAGTTCCGCCACTTATCCGAAGATTGTGTAAGTACCGAAAAACAGCTCTTTATAACATTTGAATGGTATGCGAATAAAATAAAAACTTTGGACAGGTTTATTTTTTTATGAGCAATTTAAATAATTCTGGAAGTATTATGATTTTTGAAATTCATAATATAATCATAGTTAAGTGTATATATTATCATCAATTACGTATTTTATGATAATTCGGCTGCTTCTTCGAGTTAAATGAAAATATGATTAGGTGTCGAATGCTGGTGAGTGGCTTATTGTTTGGCATTTATCGACACTTAACGAAAAAAAATAAAAAGATCTTGAGTATAAAAATGTTTTTGGTACAACTCTATAACTATTTGGAAATATTAATATGGGTTCCATATCTCGGCGTTCCTATTTTGTTTGTCTGCTTAATATTTGTGTTGCTACTACTCCAGGATCCGGTAAGTATTTCCAAGGTATTGATTTTCTAAACCAATTATGAACGATTAATGTCTACATTAGAATAACCATGTTTTGTTCATATTTTTGAAAATTTTAACTGATTAACTAAACTTAAAATTTTTACATGTTTCTACCGGGATCGTCAAGTTCACCATAATTCAGAATCAGACTCAGAATCAAACGAACCTGGATCAGGTAAACGCTTAAAGATATCATAATAAATAACTAACGATAAAATATAACGTTTGTTCAAACGCAACAATAATCACGCAGTTAGAATATGGAAAAAAAGAATGTTATATAATAAAAGACCTATATCCTATATGAAATCCTATAGTTTATACAATAAAATGTTTGGTTCGTCACAATTGTTTGATCAAATTGTACACGCTCATTTATCTTACATTTAATAAGAACGAATCACTAAAATTTCCTTCAATACAACTCCACCATATTATTTTCATCTTGATATAGTGATGTTTAAGAAAAAAAACATTTTGATACCATCTTGTTTGTCTGTTTATTTCTTTAGCTATTTCAACTTTAGCTTGTGGTATGTATATTTTTAATACTAATTTTTTAAATCAATTATAGAAACAATAGAAATCGTCTGTTTTGCCTTGTTCACATTTAAAATAATTTAATAGTAAATTAATTGTGATTTCAATTTATCCATGTGTCACCGGGATCATCAAGTTGACGATGTTCCAGACACTCCATTAGGTAAATATTGAAAAATATCATTTTATACTTGATGTTTTATAGTAAAAGATAGATTAAAAAAGTTATAAAATATATAATTGAATATCTGAATGAAATTTAATATAAAATATTGTTCAATTCAATTTAATGATTCAGTCAAATAATTAACCACAATTTTATTTCACCTTAAGTGACGAAAAATCATAAAAAATTATTTTATTAGAATCACACTTCAATATTTTCCTACAAATATCTCGAATTGTATAATTTTGGTTAGTGTAATATGGTTTAAGTAACCTTCAACATTTATGAGTATCTATACTGGTCAATTTATTCTTCTACGTGTGACCCATTTAGGTCAATACGTTTTCTAATAATAAAGATCTTTAATCAAACATAACTATAAAAATTTAGGATGATAACTTGGATAAATTTTTTTTTATACTCCATTAATGAAAATTAAAAAAAATTTTAATATCTAGTGATTTAAAAGATTTATTTTGTTAGTGTTTCAATTT
The DNA here is from genome assembly GCA_017140985.1 of Hormaphis cornu. Classification (NCBI taxonomy): domain Eukaryota; kingdom Metazoa; phylum Arthropoda; class Insecta; order Hemiptera; family Hormaphididae; genus Hormaphis; species Hormaphis cornu. Next base: position 31,029,625 of record CM029360.1, read on the forward strand.
ATGCTAACATTAAACTGTTGATGTTGTATACCAGTTGATTTCATCGTTAGAAGTAAAATAGTTTTAACATTTTTAACCTTCAATATACTTTTTTTAGATCCATACACAAGTAAGTTTTTACAATTGATTGCTCTAAACATACATTTTTTTCTCCAACCATATGGACTACAAATTATATTTCTAATATTGAACTGCAACTACGTGCTTGTTTTTAGAATGTTTAAGTAAGTTTAAAAAATCTAAGTCAACATGTTTCATAATAAGCGTGATTGCTGTGAAAGCGTGGTCGTAGACGTAGAAGGGACGGTGATACATTGGATCCTCTCGTAATTTACCCAAATTAAACGACTAATTCAGAGACTTTTGCGGGGTCCGCGTAGCTTACGGTTGACCTGAAGTTTTTGCTTTTATCGTTTAATTGGATTATGAACAATATATAGTAAATGTAAATGTAATACAAATAATGCATTATATTTGGTTAAATAAAATTTAAATATCTATTTAGTATTATATTATTTTGACAGTAGGTACAATGTTAAGCAACATAATGTGGTTTTAAATATAATTGATTTATTTTTACTTGTATAGGAGACGTATCGTTAGTTTTTAGAAGTACGTACCTATAAACGATGCCTAAAAACCTTTTGAAATCACGATTTATTAAATTAATAATTATTTACGCCTTATTAATGTTTAGACAACGTCCGGTATTATACATTTTTTTTTTGTGTTCTGCATTTTGAAACAGTGTGATGATAACAATTAAATGCGATGTATTGAGTTGTAAAATATGTATAAAAAAAAAAAAAAAATAATAATAAAAATAGCATTCACCAAAGATCGTACTTAGGTGTACGTTGATTGTTGTTTTTTGTTTTTAACCAAGTGTATTAAATAACTAACTTTAGTTATTCTAACAAAATAAAAATACTTACGTTTAACAGTTTTTGAACACATGCCACAGAAACTTGAATTATAAATAACAGTCCTGGACTAGAACATATTTTGTTGCGTGACTGAGTAAAAAAAAAAAAATTATCTTGTATCAGTGTTTTTATACTAGACTTTAAGATTCTACTTAAATAGAAAATGAATGCTAAAATAAAAAATAAAAAATATCATGACAATAACAGATACTTCATACCCTCACCCCTAGAGTAAAGCAATGGACACAAAAACTATAATATCCATTTATTGTATTATACGTATTTCAGGTGATGATCCTCAAAGGAACTTTTTGTTCGCACTTAAAGCATTAAGTGAGTCTACTCTTAAGTTTTCACACAAAAACATATTTTTCGAAAAACGGTTTTATGGAGTTAAAAAAAAACAAAATAGTTTTTTTTATTGAAAAATAACCGCGTCGACTCACGCTACATTATTTCATATGTGAAAAAAAGTGTACGGAAAATTGTGTACTTTAAGCTTTTCTCTTATTACAAAAATTAATGATATTAAAACGTTTTAAAGTGGCACTATAACTAAAGATAAATTTCCAACCATATAGATAATTATTAATAATTACGATTATAATTCACTACGGTAACATTAAGAATCATTAATAAAATATTATTTAAGCCAATAACCAAATGGAGAAATATATTTTATTTCTTTCGTTCCTTCCATAAATTCAATTCTTTCGTGTGACATTTTTTTTTTTTAAGATTTGGATTATTTCACATCTCAAACAAGTATGTTGATAATTGTATTCATTTAATAATATGTCATGACATTAGAACTTAGGTATGTTTTGTAGATAAAAATATCGTAAAAGCTATTTTTTTTTGTATTGAATGGTAATCAAAAAAACTTTTCGCTCACAAGAATATTATTGACAAGTTTGTATCATTTATACTGTAGATAATACTGAAGCTGCTTCATTTTATAAAGAGATTTACGACCGTCTAGATTGGCGTGGTAAGGCTCATGATTTTAAAAACGGAATTAATTACACTAAATTAAAAACAGAGATAAAAGAAATTATTACCGTTTCGAAAGGTACACGTTTTAAAATTTTTTTTTTTTTAAATATAAATAGAAAAATGTTTGATGGTTGGTTTTTTTTTTACCAGTATTTGTTTCCATAAAATTTTGAGTTGGTAAAATCATGCGTTTTTTGGCTAGTTTAAAACTATATTATAAAAGTTTCATTTTGTGTTTTAAACGAACTGTGCTAATGTTATTGAATATATTTTGTAGAAATATATTTAAAATTTGTAATCATTTGACAGTAATCGTAAATAATTAATCGTTTTACTAGGTATATTATATTCATACTATACTAAATTGATGCATTTTTATAGGAAGAGATGAGAATATATGGACTACCGCTATGTTTTGTAAAGATAAAAATAAAGAAAGCACTTATTATTGGACGAATGGTTTGTAAATCTCGGGTTTTTTTTTTTTATATCAGTATCGTAATAATTATATTAGTTTTAATTTATTATATTCTATGTTGAAACTGTATCTTCTCTTAAAGTTTTTAAAGACTAAATTGGTTATCTTCGTGATACAGTATACCTATTATATTATTATAATACTGTATTGATATCATTTAATAGAAGTTTTATTATGAATAGAAACGTGTATACTTTAAAACTAAACACACGTACGGAGTGAGGACACGACGGACAATTAATGTGTATTATCGAATTTAGCCACATGTTTTTCTATATTCTGTTAAAAAAAATTCAATTATCTGGTATTTTTACCATTATTTTTTTGTTCTTTTAAGTCGTTTAGTTTGACAGTAACTCTTCCAAAAATTAGTCCGAAAAAAACAATTAAATTGTTTATACTATGTACAATTATTATATACTCTATGACGCGTGTAATTAATAAATTACACGCGTATATAGTTTTTTATATATAATAAAAAACCCTACCAAACGTATAACTTACAAAATATGTACGGTTTGTTGAGTATTTGTTGAGTGTTTGACTCACTGATCTCAATCAGAATCATTACTTTCGAAAAACAGTACAGTCGTTAAGGAATTTTCGGTTATTATTTGTCAAAAGTGTCAAATATCAATACGCATGTTTTCATTATTGATATACGAAACGGTAAAATAATATAAGTTTACAAATATTGTTTGAATTCAATTTTTGTAACGAGCAGATATTATAAGATGTGAAATCACCATTCACGAGCGAATCTATATAATTCTGAAACTCTGGGAATTGATACGTTTTACAATACCAATAATATTTCTCAGTGGCGAACACAGGGTGTGGGTTTAGGGTTTCAAATCCCTCCCGAAATATAAAGTATTTTCAGATTTGTATACACATTTCAAAATTCAAATGAACCATTTCATGACTTTTTTTTTGATAAGGTCCCCCGAAACGTTTTTTTCTGCGTTCGCTCTTGATATTTCCGATTCGTGGTTTGTCATCAAAAACAATGTTTATGATTAAATTCATTAGTGTCATGCAGTGGTAGTCTAGTTGGATATTATAGTTATAGTGATATAGGCTAAAATGTAAAAAGCAGATTACAGAAACCATGTTGTTTGATATTTTTTATCAATGCTTATTGGTTAATTTTCCTGATAGTTCTGATGAAACTAGCATTAAAGTCTTTAAAATGCGTAAAGTTCAGTTCAAGGGGCATAGATAGGCAATTTAGTTGCAAGATTGTTGGTGTAGTTAGTAGTATGACAAAAGCTCAACAATAATTTGTTTACAGTTTTACAATGTATTAATAATTAAATTAACATTTAATATTATCTTCAATAAAATAACTTCGCGACTATGTGCTTCAGTACTTGTCTAATTTATCGGTTCTTAACAAAATGCCCAGACGGAGGCCAATTAAATCAATTAACTGCAATCAAACTGATCATAGACTTAATGTAAATAATATAATATTTATAACAGTATAAATATTAATATTAGTTTTGTAACTAGTAACATTGATATGTTAGTTATTATAACGATTAAATTATAAATTATTTTACGTAACAAGTAATGAAATATCAACAAAGTCAAATGCAATATGAAACAAATATTCTTTTTGCGATTAAATTCACGTCATTAGAATTTTTTTTTTTATTATCGTTTTTAAAAAAATTTTTCGATTCTATTTTGCAATCAATATGAAAAAATAACAATATTTTTTTTTTTTTTTCAGAATATTTTTGTATTGGTAACTTAAAAATAAATATTAATATACACCTTTTGCTATGACATTTTACATTTTAAACATAAAAAATTTGTTATGACAAAGATTTAGAAGTTTACATTCAAACAAATAGACCAGGAATGAGTTAATTACAATATGTTGTACAAGTTAAAAATCAGTGGTTTTACCAAAAGCGATGTAAACAATTCAAAACGCTAAATAATTTAACGGATTATTGTTAACATAAATTGGACAAAAGTATATATGTAGGTACTTTTTTCCCATGAGAAAATCACTGGAAACCTCGTGCAAGTTAACATCGATATGATATTTTATACAAAACGCTTATTATCCCTGGCCATCTCGTTTATATGTCTATTGTTCTGGTTCTGGTTAAGACTTATTGTTGTTCAAAAAAAAAAAAAAAAAAGGTGAAATTTTCCATAATTACCAATTTTGCGGGATTATTATCTTTGGACTCGCCTATTGACTGGATTAATTGCACAGTCAAACCAGTCTATAACTTGAGATCCAAAGTTCTTGTTCATTCGGGAAAAAAGCTGTACCCGACACCACATAGTAAAATGTTGTATAAAATCGAACGAAGTATCGTAGCGACTTGTGTCTCAATCCGATCTATACTTTGAAAGACGGGACTAAGAACAAAAACTTAAAATCTAATATCTACATACCTAATAAGGATTTTGTAAAGAACTTATGAAGTACCTAGTCCTGTTTGGTTGAAAATCAATTATTTTGATGGAGTTTATTGTAGACATTGGTTGCTTTCCGTAACACACAATGAGAAGTTTGTTAATTAGATTAGATCAAACGGACAATAGTTCATATGGACAATAAAATATAAAATTTCAAACGTGTATTTCATTTTACACGGTAGACAATTAGTTTACTAAATTAACTTGTGTAAGTAGTTTGTGCCATGCATCTATGATAAATAGCACCAATTTTGTGTTAAAGAGTATTAGGTCAGGTTTTGTTTTGCCATGCGTATAACGTAAATTAATGTAGAAGGTAAGGACCCTATAATTTTTCTTCTTCTTCTACTTTTTCCTTACGATTTGGAGTAAGCGCGATCCTTGTTCTGTATCAAAACTTGTCAAAACGATTCACATTCCTTACACGTTTTCACATGCAAATATGATGCAGTTCACCACTCAAAATATTCATACAACATTTTTTATTCCAAAAAAAAAAAAAAATAGCATCATAAAAAATGTTAACTTTAATAAAAATTGTTTATATAAAATTGTTAAAAAAATACCTTATTATAGTGTGTGTGTGTGTGTGATAAATATTTTACCAACCTATTTATAGACATGTAAAAGTAATCAGAGAGTTTGAATAAATTAAATAATCTTTTTATTATTATTTACACTAACAGCTGACCTTCACGATCTTCAGTATACACGTACGTACTTTAATTTTATACATATTCATAATGTCTATTATATTTTGTTTTACTTTCATACTTTATTAATGAGCTAATGCAAAAGTTTTATTGAAGATATCAAAAATCTAAAATTTCTTTAGAAAAAAAGATGACAGTAAAATCTTCAATATCATTGACTCTTCAATAAAAAATTTTATTTCATTGTTAATATAAACCTCAGAGCTTCACTAAAAGAATCGTTGATTACGAATTCAAAGCATAACTACTACAACTAAACTTTCCGAACAATTAACCTATTGGAAAGTCATAATCACTGCACCAACAAACTACCCATTCAACCTATACATTTCTGGGGTTTTTTTTCTAAGCTTTTAAGCGCAGCGATGGTTTTGGTAACAACGATGGTTTTCTTTTTCTGTGAACCCTATTTAGGGTTGAAGTTATGCACCGATTCTTAAAGTCAGATGGTCTTCTGATAGGTATATTTACTAGAGGGATTTTTTGAGGGAGTCTGAAATTCAAGAGTTCAAATTGAAAAAGTTTCAATTAAAAGACAAAGCAAAGTTTGAGGAAAATTTTTAAAAATAACAGCTAACGTGATTTTTGACGATAACTTCCAAAATAATAATCAGTACAAGCTGAAACTTCTACATACTATTAAAATAGACATGATAAATGTTTTGTACAAGTGTCAAGTGATTTTTGAAAAATATTTTAAGATAGAACTTTAAAATTTTTGAAAATTTAAATTTTTTTCGATAACAAATGTAATTTTCCACAAAATGTTTTGAAACAAAGTTGACAACATGTAAATACATAGATTTTGAATATCTATTGGGACGATTTTTTTTTTTGTAGTTGGAAAATTGTAAAAAATCGTTCATTCCTTTGACTTATTTTTTGGAAAAAAATTTGTAACCCACACAAGATTTGAAAATTAACTAAGTAATGTAAAATAACATTTTCTATCGGAATCGAAAATATATGTCAAATGGACTCTGAAAGCGTTAGTTGTAATTCTTCTAGCGTTAATAAAAAGTATTAATAAAACGGTTTTATTTTGATATTTTTAAATTCGGTTTTTACCGGAACGTATACTTGATAACTGAGATTGCTCAGAATCGTATTTTTCGATATTAAATGATACGTTTGAATTACAATTTCCAAACCAGTGACTCACCAAAATCGTAATCGTTACTCTATCACGCAACCTGTGGTGATTCCAGTTTTTTTTTATTATTTTTCTATAAAGTATGTAGAGGATCGATTTTATTTTGACTCGTTATCCACAACACGAGCGGTAATGTTAATTAATTCCTATAGTAGTATTGAGGAAATCAAAGTACGATGAAAATTGCTATTCAAAAAAGCGTATAAGTTTGACAAACATTCTACACTTTAGATAATAAAATACGTTTTTCGTTTTTAGAAAGATTGCGGGGAATTGAAGCATTTCATAAAATTTATCATGAAGAAAGTATGTAAAATAATTAGCACTTTTAATTGACTAGCGTACGTTCTGCTTAACATAATATCCGTACGATAGTTTTCAGTTATATATTTAAATTTTTACGTGTTATCATTATTTATACGATTGTTATTCTTAATTCATTGAAATTATATCCATATCTATTTAAGCACTGATCAACAGTAACGACATTATAGAATAATATAAAAAAAAAACAAAAAAAAAAAAAAATTAAAACATAACTAGTTAAAAAAGATTAAGAGCAATTATTTTGGTGATAGTGTTTTTCAAGGACATAACAAAATGGCGTACTACCTATTTGAAATGTAACCTCCTGAATGTTGTTAATTATTCAATATTGATGTAAGATAATTTGGGCTTTAAATTATTTTCTGAAATTTAGTTGTTAGTTCCACATTTTACCTGATATAAAAGATTAATTTTGTTCATAATGTACCTATTATCATTACTTTTTTAGTTTTTTCCGAGATAAGTACCAAACATAGTAAGTTGCCAAAAACATGAATATTAGCGTGTATTTTTAATAATAAATTTTTGAATACAATATACTTACACTCCGAACACTCTTAATTGATGCACAAAATAAATTGAAATTCTCAAACTTAAATTTTAAAATGTAGAAACCAAAAGATTTTGAAAAACCTAAGACCATGATTTTTAGAAATCAAATAAAAAAAGTTCATATGTTCGTCGTCAACCGAGAATGAAAGATTTCTGTTAGTCGATAATAAAGGCATATCTGTAACATTTTGGGTTTTAAAAAAATTTTGTTTGTATTTCCAATCGTTGGTATATTTTTAAAGCAAAGACATAGTTTTGTATGGTGATGAACTTAAATAATGTCGAGCTTCAAGAAATTTTCTCTGACAGAAAAAATATGAGAGCAAATTTTTTTTGTGAAATATTCATCGGCTATCATTTTAATTTGTTGAAAAATTTTACATTGATAAATGATTGATATAAATAACAATTTTTTAAAATAGATTTGACCCCACTTGTTGACAAAGTTCATGAACGAAAATTTAGTAAATATGAAATAAATTAACTATTAAACGACCAAATTATAATTTTTGACTGGTTTTGAAATGACTTTACATTCCACTGCCGCGTAAACCAGAAAAAAAATGTGAAAATATATTTTTTCTTTCAACTTATTTGGATGAATTATTTTTCATTACACCAGCTTGAAACGCGACCAAAACGTTTGATTTTCAATTTTTATTGAGTATAGGAAATGGGAGATTATTGACAGTCTAATTGTTAAATTACATTAGAGGAACATGATACGAGTTGTTGAATTTTGAAGTGAGAATATACGTACTTGAATGACTGTTAATTAAAATTAAGTTGAAATTTAAAGCTAATGGTAACTAACTCGATTTTTTTTTTTCATTTTATTTTAAATTAACAAGTAAACTTTTTTTTAAATTTAACGTTTTCACTGTAATAATAAAAAAAATTGTTTGAATTTTTTTTAAACAAAAAGAATATATTAAGTAAGAAGAAAATTAAAATAAAAATACGAAAAAAATCGTATGAAGTGGAGGTAATGTCATACCAGGTACAAAGTAGAAAACTATGTTAATTAAAAATATGTACTATCTTTATTTGAAAATTAGTCAATTTGTTTTTGTTAGTTAACTTTTAATTTCATAAATTTAAAATGAATAATATTAAATTTTAACTTAATTAATTTTTTTGCCTTTTTAATTAACTTAACTTAACGAGTTAAAAAAAGTTGTTAACTCGGCCATTCTCGATAATTGATAACATACTTTTCTTCCCTATCGAACACAATCATGTATGACAGTTTGTTTTAATAATAATTAAATGAATATCTTAGAGATTTTTCAGAGTTACTTTTATTACCACTTCGAAGTAGCTTTCAATCTTGGTACGTAATATTTTACACGTTTATGCATATGGTATAGGTACTTATAATTAGTTACAATATACAATTTAAAAATGTTTAAAAAGACTTTGTATTGGGAATACATAGCTTTGTTTAGGAAGAAAATACAATCCGGCAAAGCCAAAATCAAAATCAGGGGCCCTAAAGAGCTCTAAGGCACTGATCTCTCTTATACAAATAGCCCACTTCCCGTTGTCTTATCGAGCTGAGATTTCGCTCAGAATTGTATTTTTAAAGTTAATGATGTATCATCGCTTTCAGACACTAAATAATACGTTTAAACCACAACTTTCAAACAAATGATCCACACAAAGCTTAGTCGTGACTCCGTCAAACGACCGACGCAACATAAAGCGATCCTAGCTTTTTTTGTTTGCTTTTTACGTCATTAATTAATCGACCTTCTTATGTAGAATGAGTCTTTTCTATGCGATTATGTCAATCTGCCCTTTATCTGTTTAATACGAATTCTAGAATTTTCTACTACTATTAAAACTAAGAGATTTTACTGATATCTGAAGTTTATGTCCAGTTTCACTTACAGTTTCTCCAGTAAGGCATATTGGTTTTGAAGGAAAAACTGCTCGCGTGCAGGTCCCATTAATTTGAACAAGTATATTATATCGTAGCAAACCTTTAGTTAGGTAATAATTAGGTACCTATTATTCAATATATTAATGAATTTGATTTTATAATGAATTATTTATCTGTGTTATAGATGATGAATCATTTCTAAGCAAATCTCAATTTTGCAGTCGATATAAATGATACTGCGGAAATCAAAATTTAAAGTTGAAAACTAGTTTATTAACATTTAAAAATAAGTGTGAAGTGATTTAAAATAAAAATATATTATAATATAAGCCTTTAAATTAATATCATGTTTTATTGTAAATTATACATACTATTCTTTATTACATATTAAAATTTTTAAATAAACTCTTTCTTTATAAACATTATTATTGTTCATATTTACATTATTGTAATTTATTGCAACAATCTTTTGTACCATTCAGTTATTTAGATAATATTTATTGATTCGAATTTCACCAAACAACATTGTATGATATAAAAATGACTACAATTGATTATAGTTAATATAATTTATTTTTAAACGATTATCTAAATGTAAAGCGTTTTTTTTTCTTGAAAATTCTTAGGTAAGTACTTATTAAATATTCTATAAGTTGAACAATAATTACAGTTATACTTGAAACATGTTAGTTAAAAACAAAACTACAAATCAAACTAGAAATAAATACACATCCAAAATCTTTTCTGTAAGATTCAAGTTTTTATTTAACCAAAAACTAAAGGATAATGGTTTAACTAAAGGATTTTAAAGTTCCAAATTTTCAAATCATTTTTGAACCTACATCAGACCTGTACTTATGTTTACTTATACAACTTTTATTAAGGTTTCAATGCCTTTAATGCCAAAGTCGATTTTGATAAGTACAACAATTTTGCTCTAATTTTTAACGTTTTTTTTTTATCTATCCCGATACTAATTTTAAGTATTTTCACCAATGATGAGTTTGAGCACCGATAAACGGGTCTAAACGTAAAGATCACAAACAAATTTTTTGAGAAAAATGTGACAAAGTCATAAAATAATATTTGAAATTTCTAGGTCGGTTTGGTATCCGTTTATACATAAACGGTGCAATATAAATTTCGTCAAATGTGTGCAGAAAAAATGTGCTTAATCATTCTACGGATTAAAAAAAAAAGTATTATAGTAAAAAGGTTGAGATTCATTAAAAATATATGAATATTTTTTGATGTTTTTAGTATTAACAGTATGAGAAAATTATTTTAAATTTTTTATTAAAATAAACCAAAAAAAAAATATCGAAACTAAACTCAAATTATAATGTTCTATTTTTTGACCGTGGTCAAAAACTTTTTAAAAATTTCAAAACTTATAATTAGATTTAAAAATGTTTCGTGAAAATTTAAATTCAGTTAGACAATTATTTAAGTAACTATTACAATTTAGATGTAAACAGCGCACAAATGCGTTAGGTATTACACAGTAACGTTCTATCAATAATTTTGTGTTAGTTAGGAATTTTTTCTTAGAATAAATCATAGATTTGTCTTATTTTTACCAACTTTCTAATTTGACGACTGAAAATTATTAATGTTTTTTATTTAAAAATAACACTGTGACGTAAACCTTGTATTATATTTTCGAAGCTATTTTTCTGGAATTTGGGTTTATTATTGGAAAATATCATATAAAAAATAAAAACTAATATTTTCAAAGATTTCAAAATTCTAAGTTTATCTGATCCATTATTGAATTTCTTTGAAATTTGAATCAGTCTTTCGTCTTATAGCCACATATACAAACATCGAGTAAAACCAGCAGGTCTTTTCGATTATTATTTCAGAAGTCATGGTTAAGTTACAAAATAGATTTTCTCGAAATTACGTTTGCCGTTTTTTTTTTTACCGTTTTTACTTCAGTTTATGTTATTATTTTGTTTAATGTTAATACTTTTGAAATATTGAAAATTTGAAAACGTTGGCGGTAAAATGCACTAAAGGTATTATATCAGTTGAGATATTGAAAAACTGTTGTCTACACGTTAAAAGATTGTAGTAATTTATTAAGAGAAATTATTCGTCACAATGGCGCAAAAAACATATTTTTTTTTTTTGTAAAATCAATAGGTTCCTCTTTCCGCTCGAATCTAAAATTTAGAAAATTAGATTTTTTTTTTGTTTGCAAGCTTGTCACAAAATATAATATACGGGTATGATTCAAATGTTAAACCACTTGTTAACACAAACGTAATGATTTTGACGTTTTGAAATGCGTAAGTAACCCTACTTGCGAGTGACTATATCTGTACCTTTTTAGTTACGTGTTCGATAGTGATTAGGCCAGTTTTTGTTGAATTAAGATTTTACCAGGACGTGTTTGTTACCAACGTTTTGCATTTGGCTTTAATTTTTTCAAATTGGGTGAAAAGTAATTTTCTAATAGTCTTCAATCATTATTTAGTATTATTTTTTAGAGCAAAATAACATGGGTTCACTGCTGGAGATAGTGTCATTTGTTTGTATGTTTAATTTTATTGTTGGTCCATCTACCGATTCTGGTTTGTATTTCCATAGTACCTAAAAATTTTTCAAAATCACTTAGAAATAATGATAGTATCTGTTTTTTAAAATACAATATGTATATACGGCTCGTTTATTTTGTTACGAATTTCAATAATTAATTGATTTTAATATATCTGTACTGTGATCATTAATAGATGAATGGAACACATTACACTTGGACATTGCGTGTGATATTATTATTTAAAGACGCAATATTTGATAACTAATAATGAAAACTAAATTTAAAAAACTACAAACGTAATTGGTGTACATTTTTACAGTTTAATGTGATGACATGAGTATATTATAATAATGAAATTCTGAATCATATAATCTGTAATTGATTTTGTCATGTTATAAACTGTTTTATTCCTCCTCAGAAATTAATCGAAAATAATCTTACATACACGTCATGATCCTCTAGAGTTTAGAACATCAGCAGTGTTATACAGTTTTTTTTTTTACAAACATGATTTATTACGTTGTTTTATGTTTGTCTTAAAGTTATCAAATAAAACGTACACGATATTTTAGAATGTATTATTCTCAACTAATTGAGTTTATTTATTCTTCTTCATTTATATATGTGTACGTTATAGGTATACTGGTTAAATTATACGCATAGTAACTAAAAAAATCTAAAAATCCAGTTGAATTTGAGTTTTCCAAATATTTAATATTCAAGATGTATGGTTTAAAAAAAAATTTATGGAGTCCAATATGAGAAGCTCGGAGAGTTGCTGTTTTCTCATGGAAAAATTTAAACACTCTAACATCGAAAGATTTATTTTGTCAGTTCTTAAGGTATATTAAATGATAATTTTGTATACGGTGTATTCTGTATGATAAAAGTATTATCATTATTGACAGTTATAAATTAGGTTAGCAAGTTAGGATTACTAATTAGATTGTATTAAAAATCACAGTATCAGTTTTCCAGTTATGCCAAACGTTTAGTCAATTAAAACTTTAAGTAAAAGTATGAAAGGTTTTGTTTATTTATTTTTATAACGTTCTATTTACGATACCGTAAAATTCACATTAAAAAAATATCGTGTTCCATCATTTTTGTAGACACTATAATATTTATTTCATCATTATAATATAATTATAAGGGTTTAAACATTTCAAAATTTGAATCCACTCATTTTAGGAAGATACGAAAGTAAGTTTTACAATATTCATTTAAAAACCCGTATTTCTCTTCATGTGGATTATAAATTGTATTATTGCCATTGTTAAATCGCGACTACGTGTTTATATTTAGAATGTATGGGTGAGTTGAAATATCTAAGTTAAAATGATTCATACCGATTTGTGAAGAATGTTACTACATTTTGTGTTATTTTTGTTTTTATTGTAAGTTTTATTGATAAAATAGTATTGTAACTATATTATAGAAAATATAATTATATATGAATTGCTTCACGGTGAATAGGTTACTAAAATGGATTATTCTTGCTGATCCCTCATCTTTGTCCGAGTACGATTTATTTAGACCACCTTGAATGTATTTTCGTGTTATTTGTACACACCATATTAACCATCAATACGACGTAATTGCTCAATATTTCAAAACCCTATATGCTTAAAAAGTTTATGTAGTTTGCGCTAGTTCGTTCTATTCGTGACGTATAGTTCAACTATTTGTAATCATCACCAATCAGGTTTAGTAACCAACATTGTACGTGTTCAGAATCATTTTTTTCGGGTTCTTGCGACTAAAACAAATAAAATAGACTCATCTCTTGAACAACTCGCAATCGATTTTGGTGTTGAATCACTCGAGAATAGAAAAATGTTCAGTAAAGTGTTTTAGCTGTATAAGCTAAAAATTCTCAAACAGATTGCCCTGAGATATTGAGTCAAATACTTTTGAATAACCCTTGTCTCGTGTATCACTCACATTTTATTTACCCACGTATAGTCAAAATTGTAAACGACATATTACTAAGAATGTCTGATGCAGAGACAACATTACTATCTTATATTGAATAGTATAAAAATGTAGTAAACTGAATTATATTTGGTTAAAGCAATTCTAATATTTGATTAATGCATTATTTTGATCATATAAAATTTAAGCGACATAATGTTATTTTAAATTCAATCGTATTATTTCAATGCTATTAGAAGAAGTAACAGAAATGTTTTATAGTACGTATAATATACAATAACAATAAATATAAGTTTTGTTTTGTGTTCTGAAAATGTGTTTTGAAATAGAGTACTTAAAAATATTACATGCTACTGCAAGTTATCGAATATTTTGTGATGGTGTACGTTTATTAATGTTTTTTTTTTTGTACACCGAGTGCCGAGTACTTCTGCCGTGAATTTATAAATAAAATATTCCTGTAAAACCTTTATTTAATCACATTTAGTTCATTACAATGTTTAAAATTTATCAGTTATACAGTTTGTAACTTATATGAACTGATTGCCAATTAGTTTAGATTTATTCTGCTATAGAGACCTTTTAAATTATTCTATATAAAAAAAATAAATAAATACCAATAAAAATGTCAAAATATTTTTTACAAATAGAACTACAATAATTTACTTTTTTTTAAATTTAAGTAACAGACACAAATTTGACTTGAAAAATTACGTAGGAGAAAAACATCTTTGATTATGTGCTTATACTAAAACTATTAAGTATAATAAAAAAGAAAAGGAAATCAATTTAAAAAAAGAAGGGGTAGGTGATATAATAACCGACATTTATTAATTTTATTTTACTATTACCAGACAAGGAACCAAAAGATAACTTCTTGTATGCATTTAGAAGTTTATGTGAGTTTACGTATAAGTTAATTACACAAAAACATTTTTTTTGTACAAGTATCACAGAGCTTATAACACTTTTTTTTTTTTATCAGTATAATCATATTATCTACATTTTAAATTTAAAATCCAAATACTGTTCACTTACTCATTGCTATATTTATCAAAAACTACAGAACCTAAAATGAATTAAATTTTGGAATTTTGGCTCATATTGGAATATAGATGTGAAATATAAAATGATTTGGTCACCCTCTAAGTGAAATAAAATAGGGTAAAAATTTTTGAACGGAAAATGTCAGGTTATTTTTAAATCTGACTTACATAATACTTTTTAACACAATGAATTATGTATACGTATAAAATATTCCAAAATTCAGCTCTTGAAAATGTTGTTTAAACGGGCGTACAAAAGAAAGCTCTTTTTTGGCCAGATTTCCTTTAATCATTTCCAAGTCCAACGTGACCAACTCCAAGTGGTTAACAACTTTGGACTCCTGAAAGCTTATAACATGTGAAAAAAACATATAAAAACCTCTAAAACATTTAAACCTTTCTCATGGTGATATAGTTAGGATAGGACAAATAGTGGGTTTCCAAATAATGATCACAAATCCAAACCTCATCTGTAACTATTGTTTTTTTTTTCAAATATGATTTAAAAAAATATATTATAAGTTAAATAAAAGCTCATCTTTTTAATTGATGACTTAAACTGACACAACTCCGGTCATTACAGCCAGATAAATAATAAATAATTTGATCTACACCACATATTTCTTATAACATATAAAAAAAATGGAAAAAATATCTTATTCCTCCCGTTTCTTTCAAAAATAAAATTGTAATGTAAATATTTTTTTCCAAGATGATGGATCATTCATTCGAACAGGTTTGTTAATTGTGTAACGCATTAATTCAGCGTTATTGCGAAATAAAATAATTTGTTATTTATAAATTAAGTCAACTAAGACAAGACTTTTGGTATGTTTTCTAGATTCGAAACAAATTTTTATTTTTAAGAAATCAAAATTAAAGAATAATATTGTTTGCGTGTATTGTATTAAAAATCACTCTTTCATTATTTATATTTTAGGAAATGAAGAAGCGTTTAGATATTTTAAAGAGTTGAAAAATAATATAAATTGGAATGGTAAGCCATGGATAATATTATAAACTTTGAATTAATACACTAAATCGTAAAGATATTTTTATAACGGATAATAAGTTGAGTAGGCCATTGTTTTGGACGGTGTTTCATAGAGTTTTTTTTTTGTTCAATTTGAAAGCAGCGATAAATCATTGTCAACGAAAATTACAGAATCACCCAAAAAAAAATTCAATATTTATTTTTTCAATTATTCAAATTTAAAATAAACCGCAGATTTCTAGGCCCGGTCGCTAGCTTGATGGAGTAGCGATCGTGTATAGTGGGTTCACTGTTTCGGAAGTTTATTTTGAAGTTGTATTTACATTTGACATTTTGTTTTGCACCAGGATTATATAAGTTGGGCAACCGGAAAATAGGTCTAAAAATATAAAATCACACTTTGTGAAACCAATAGCTTAGTGATATGCTGTACTTAAAATGTAAAATTCTAAGACTTGTTAACATTTAAATTTTATTTTTAAGACTAACTCGTATATTGTGAACAAAAGTTATAAGAACTGTAATAGTATATCAATTCAAACAGAGAAGAACGAATAATGGAATGGGTCACTGTTTTGATTAAATAATAATAAACCTATGAAAAAAATAATGCATGGCAACATTTTACTATAGTTTTTTTGTCCCCTTTCAGGGACTGGACGGATATGTTTCTAAATTTTTCGTTTCAGTAATAGAAAGTTATAACGTATTATAAGTTTTCAAATCTTAAACAACAACAATGCATTCGTTAGTTTTCTGAAAAATAAATCACGGATAGGTAATACGACAATTTTTTGTAAATTTTGCCGTTTCATTTACAAAAAATAAAAAAATATTTCAAAAATTACGACTTACGGTTTTTGAAAACAATTTCGCAGTGAATTGTGAAAAATTTTACTTAAAAATTAATTATATAAGTTAATATTACAACAACAAACTATTATTTATGATAAGAATAGTAATCATATAAACAATATAATACTCATTTAGGATATAATCGTTTTATGCATTTTCACAGGACAAGAAATATATATATGGACTCCAAAAATGTACTGTAGAGATCGATATAAAAATCACGAGTTATTCATGGAGGAGGGTTTGTAAATTTGAGATTTAATACGTTTTAATTCAAAATAATTATTTTCTTAAATTAATTATCTTTTAATTTTAAACGGCATTTTTCTCTTACAGCTTTTAAACGCTAAAACGGAAACCATAATCACGTTTTACTAGTGTAGACATTATATAGACATTACATAAGCCACATAAATACGTATGTTTCAATGAATTATTAAAAATTTATCGTTAATTTTTTTCTTTATGCTTAAAAGCTGATTATTTAATATTGTTATTTTAAAAAAAAATATGTATCACGCAACTTCCAAAAACCACAACGTGTGCAATGAAAGAATATATGTACAAATCGTTTGTATTAATTTGTAACTCACAGATAACGAAACGTACAAGTGATTTTTTACGACGCTGATTTTCTACAAATCTATTTTAATTGTTTCATAATATTTACTATGGTGTTCTATTTTTTTATGTCGTGTAATGGTGATTTGTTGGATTTCCGCGTTGAACGTTTTGAATTAAAACATTTAAAAAAATAACCTAGGCATAAACAGATCAGTTGAGATTAAACCGAACATACGAGAACAAACCGATTTCTAGGTCGTTTTGCTAATTCACTTTAAAAAATTAGCAAATCGAAAAATTTAAAACCATATGTGTCCAAAAATTGATCAATAAACGTTGTATTAATATTTTTATGTATACGTATTTTACTATATATAATTATTACAATTAATGTTCATACATCAATAATACCAATTAATTTTTGTAACAAAATATAATATCAATAAATTCAAATGTAATATTATATTTTCAAATCTATATTCATTATTAGTACAATACCTAATTGTTTTATTTTTCAGAACATAATTGTATTGGTAATTTTAAAATACATTTTAATATTAAGCACTTCTGTTACATCATTATACAATAATTGTTGCAATAATTATTGAGATAATGAATTTTGTTCGTTATGTCATAAAGAAAATAAGGGTGATGGTAACCGTTCTAACCTGTTACTATAGTAAACTTGATTTCTTGGATGTTACACTTAAGAGTTGAAAATATTATGTAGAATATTGTGAATGATTTTTTTTATACGTCTTTTGAAAATAAATAAAAGGTTTGGAACAAACCTCACAAAAGAACATTTAATATAAGATGTCCTTTTATTTTATTTTAGATGTTATGATCAAAAAAATCTAAATCGATGTGTAAAAAACACGTTATCCGTAACTATTTGTTCCCTCCGTAAGAAATACACGGCCGCCAGGAGCGCAAGAAAATTTTATGTTGCATAACTCCCTTAAAAATGATCAAAATCGATTGAAATTTCAACAATAAACTCGTCAAACCATTTGAATGACATATATCAAGTGGAACGGAGCATTTTCGAAAATTTGACCGTTAAATATCGTTTTTTCTTTAGAAATTAAAAAATTATTAAAATTTCAAAAAACGATTCAAATTAAGTGCCATCTCGGATTAATTACCTATCTTTTGAGGTATCATGCTTTAAAATCGTAGTATTTTTTCCTACTTGAAATAGTGATCACAAAAAAAAACAAAAAAAAAATATCATCTAGATCGACGTGTAAATCCCGCTCATAAGAAATAGGTCCGAAAACACGGCCGCCCGAAATAACAAACATTTCAAAGTTCCATAACTCCCTAAAAAACGATCGAAATCGATTGAAATTCCAGAAGTAGGCTCATAAAACCCTTCTTAATGACATATATAAATTTCAAGTCAAACGGAGCAATAACTCTGAAAATAATCAAAATTTCAAAAAACGCTTCAAATAAAGTACAATCTCGGATCTATTATTTTAGGTATCATAAGTTAAAATTTGAGCAGTTTTTCTACAAGAACTTTTGATAAAAAAAAAAAAAAAAGATCTTTGTAAAAACAATACATTCTTCGCTAACACTTAGAATCTAAAAAAAAAAAAATATATGTATATCATATTAGCTGTTAGGTATGGTTAGGTGTGCCCAATAAAATTAAAATACATCATTTTATATTTGTGTTAACAGTTAACTTAATTCGGTTTAAATATCCAGGTAAATCCAACATTTTAATATGCATTTATATAGTGTAAAAACAAGGTTCTATTTGGTTTTATGCATAATATCTACGAATTTATTCATGTAAAACGTTTGAATATAATAAAAAAATACGTTTTCATAATATTTCTTTGATAGTTGATTGATAACTCATGCTTTAATCAGTATTTCCTCAAAAAGAATACAATAGTTTACATTTAATTTGTTACATAATTCTTTTTCTGTCACTTAAAATCATGTAGACCAAAAGTGTTGCCGACCTCAGACGTAGAGGACTGTTTTGATATTTTGCGTTAACCTACATGAATTAAAGAATAATTCTATAATGTAAACGATTCCTGTAGTTTATGAGAAATTCATTCAATTAGAGTTGTTATTTCAATAAGCATATTATAATGTGTTGATGAAGATATCAAAAAAAAACATTTTAAATTTGTGATGAAATGTTTTTATTTTTTTTTAGAAAATATGCCGGGAATTGACGCTTTTAATCGAGTTTATGACGGAGAAAGTATATAGATTAAGAATTATTATTATTTAAATAATTCATTTTTGTTGATATGAGAAAATTTTCTGATTGATTTGTTTTACAAAATTAAGTTTCTTGAATTATAAAATATATGATTCCCGACATACCTATATTTAAAAAAGTATCCACGAAATGTGTGCATTATTTCTTTTGTAGTTTACGATTTAATTGAAAAGGGTAAGTTACCAAAAAAATGAATTTTATCATTCATTTGTGTAAAAAACACATATTTTTTTTTAGAAGTATATCATACGATACCCTTGACTGATGAAAATGTGTATCATAAACTGAGCGAAATTGCCAAAAGAAAGGTTTACAAAACCTTAAAATAACTCGGTCTTTTAGAAGATCATTTTGCAAATTAAATACAAAACCTTTAACCAAAACATTTAACTAGGTACCTCTATATTTTATAGCGATTTGTAAATTTTTTTATCATAACCCGAAACACTCGTCTATCAATAATTCTATCATTCGTTTTTCTGATGAAAGTAAAATAATCTTATGTAACGAAAGATTATTGTATTAATTTCCAGTACTTATATCAAATAATTTATGCAAACAGATTTAAAAAAAAAAAATAAAAATTATCTGACTTTAAAATAATACCCATCTTTGGATATATAAATGTATTCAAAATACTGTCTATTAAGAAAATGAATGGAACATATCGCTATTGATGTAAATTAGTTATGGATTATCATTGCAATTTTAAATTTGTTTAAAAAAAAATTTATTTAATATTTACATAATTTATTTTTTTAAACTACAGGAAGATATAGTAAACGATTAATTGGTAAGCATAATAAAATTCACTGTTGAACAATAAAATAATAATTGTTGACTTGGTTTTGAGATACATTATGTTACTTTAATTTCAACACAAACCAAAAAACTTAAAAATAGCTAGGCACATTCAACTAGACAATCGGGTTTTTATTGCACCAAAGCAGCCAGAAAAAACTTAAACGTTCAATGAAAATCCTTGATAACATAAAGGATTGATTATATAAAAGCTACAGGATAAACTTTTTGAATTATTCCGGTTAAATTATCCAGGGTCCATAAAGAATAGCTAAAAATAAGTTTAATTTCAACCACAAATCCAGCTAAAATTAGTTAAAAATTCAAAAAAATACTAACACAAACTCACAGAAAAATCGTATAAATTCAAATTCGCAATAGTTTACACACATGACCTAGTATGCTAGTTAATAAAATCAAATAATACAGATTTTTCGATTAAAAACCTCAAAAATGATAAATATTATATTTTTTTGAAAAAGCCATGCAAACAAATTTTTTTTCAACGTTCATTTAAATACTATTCTAGAGAATGTTCAGGGTTACTTCAACTACCTCTACGGAGTAGCTAAAGATCTCGGTACGTATTATGCAATATGTAATATTTAATTCATTCAATAGTTTTCTACGCCACAGTCGCTAAATGTCATATATTTATTAATTTTAAATTTGTATTAAACAAATATATAATCTTATTATATAATGGTATTTGTAGTTTATTATTTCTAATAAACGATTATAAGTGTTTGAAAAATGACGTATTTGTTATTAATGTAAATGATAAAGTGACTTTTAAGAATTTCTCAATAGTTCTTCAATTAATGTGATTGAGTTCTTCCAAAGTTTGTTCAATATAATATTATATCTGTGATGGTATGTAATACAACATTTATAATTATTTAAATTAAATTATTTTTATAAATTTCAAGTATCTCTAATGTAATCACATACAAAATTATATAATGTAGGTTTTTTCATTATTTTTAAAATTAATGTTTTAATGACTTGAATCTAGAAATTCTTAAATTCAATAACGTCAATTTACTTTATGACAAATGAAAAATAACATACATACATATCCAAACCAACCTTCAATTAGACTCTTATTATAAAATATATATATATTATCTTTAAATTTAATTATAAAATGAACAATATTATGTTATAATATATTTTGTCTATGTCCGTTTCATATAATATGTTATAGATGCTGCACATTTTCTGAGCGTAGACGAATATTGCAGTAAAAAGACGATGAATTCGAAAAAAAAATCGAAAATTAATAATTAGCTAATTTACACGAGAACCGTTTGATGATTTAGAATAAAATTATGTAATCCTATTCATTTATATCATGTTTTATTTTAAAATACACAGAATTATACACATATTTTACACATCACCTGACACTTTACACTTATAAACTTACATTATTGTAATTTATTACAACATTTATATGCGCCATTCGATATTTGCCTATTATGATTATTGATTGAATTTTGACCAATCGACATTTTAAGATATTACTAATAAGACTCATAATTAATCGTATTTGTTTTAATATAATTTATTTATAATCGATAGTTGGTATTTAGTTTTGTATATGACATATCATATTAATATAGTCAAAGTGAACATACAGAACGATAAGCATTTTTTTATCTTGACCATCTAAAGGAACAAATATTTGATATTTGACGGTGAGTTTAAACTGTTTTACTTCAGTTTCACGTATCGTCATGATAATTACGTAGTTTCGACATAAGATGAGTGTGGATGTTTTTACCTTGTTTAGTATTAACTTTTTTTTAATATAACTATTGATATCACACCTAGTTATTGGATATATATTATTTTAGGGACGAGAAAACAAAACCAACGTCCGAAGGCTAGAAAGTTTTCTCTCGCCTTCGGTATGGTCTACGCGAAGCTTTCTCGTCAAGTTTTTCGAGTGTTTTCGGTGCGGGATATTTTTATACTCGCGATATTCGATGGCATTTTGTAGTCGTTGCTGAATATTCTTGTGACTATACTGCGTTATCCACTTCGTTTTTGAATCGAGAGTACTCAAAATCTAATCGTTATTCTGTAGTAGTATATCTCCTCGAAACCTACTCAGCATTTTACCCATATTATAATACGAAATAATATAATGCTGTATAATACGTATACGGCCGGGGATTTCGAGTATATTAAACTTTTCGGAAAAACGCGTTAGCGTTTAGAGAGAATTGAGAACATAAAATGATAGTGTACCCACACTCATTTTATATTGAATTGAATTTTAATAAAAATCATTTTAGATTAAACCGTCAATATTTGCGAACGTAAAAACGAAGAACGCTGTTATTGCCAAATACATAACAAGCGCCGCAATAAACGTTATTGTTTACTGCAAGAACAAATATTTATTTAAACTTTTATTTTTTACATACTGGCCTATTCTATTGGATACTATGGTATATTATTGGGAATTTCAAACGATTCCAATATTTTTACTAAAATTAGACGTTATTTATAAAATTTTAAGTGGTTGAGCGATGAAAATCCTAAAACGTGATGAATAATGATCAACGAACTGACAATAAATCGCTGTTCAAGTGAATTAAACTATGTAGACGATTGGACATTTATTTTTATTTTATGGTAGCTAACTCGCGCCTCCACTTTAAGTCTGAATTCGCGTGTTTTCGGATGAAAACTTGTTGAAATTGTGTCGAATAAGGTACAAGTTAATAAGTTAATTAGTCAAGTTTTTTTTTTTGTGCTGTAAAGAGCATTGATTAGAACGATCCTTCCACCCGACAACACAAATAGGTAATCGAATTTGGCGATATTGCAGTTTTCGTCGTTTTTGGCACATCACTCAGAAGACCATCAAAATATTTTTGAATATATTATATTTTAAAAACTGAATCTAAACTTTTTTTGTTACACTTATCGCAAAGATCAGTGCCTACCCGTAAAAGTAATGTGGAAATTTCGTGTCGTTTGCCGAAAATACAAAAAAAAAAAAACCATAGCTCAAAAATTAATCGAGATTTAATAAAAAAAAAAAGACTTAAAATAGAGTACCATCCAAGTCCATTTTTCACACTTTTTAGTACTTTGACGTTTGGCGGTTACACGCCAGTCGAACGACCGAAATCACTGACTTCAAATCTACTCCCTTTTTTAATGGATAAATATTTTTTATAAAAAATTCCAACACGTATCGTGCGTTTTACACTGAAACATTTTTCTCCACAACAAGCCATATCGATATCAAAAACTTATCCAAACGACGTTTTTCTGAACAGAAAATTATTTTTTACCTCACAGGCAAAAAATTGTAGTTTTTTAGAGAAGCTCGTTTTATACTTCAACCCAAAATCAAATTGGATTGGTAAATATTTACGCAGTCACTATTTCGATAACTCTATTCGTTCGCATTTTCACGCGATAGTTTTCGCCGGTCATCGCTTGATGAAATAGTAATAGTACATACATGTATGTAGATTGGACGGTAAAAATTCAACACGAATTTATTCTCTTTCATTACACACAGATATACGTATAAAACATGTTGTTATTGTTATTATAAACATGTATTATTTGTCTATGAACGTTATATTTACAGAATAACATCTTTAACCGTCAAAAACTGTAAACAAAATATATTTACGGCGATTTAATTAACTATCGTAATTTACAGTAAAAACGTTTTAAAACTGTGTACAATTTTATCCGTTTTGTAGATTCTGAGCGTTAGCGAAGAAGGCACTGTCTTAACAATAATGTTTTTTTTTTCTGTGGACACGTTTTTTAGCAGAAAAACTGCTCCGATTTTAACGTATGCTATCATCTTAAAAGATAGATAAATTGATCCGAGAAGGTACTTTATTTGAAGCCTAATGTTCGAGATTGCTCCGTTCGACTTGAAATTTACACATGTCATTGAGAAAGGTTTCATGAGTTTTCCGCTGAAATTTCAGTCGATCTCGATCATTTTTCAGGGAGTTATGGATCTTTGAAATTATTGTACTTTCGGTCGGCCGTGAATTTCTCACGGGGGGAACAAATAATTACGGAAAAGGTTTTTTTTTTACACGTCCATTTAGATTTTGTTTTTTTGTGATCACTTTTTCTAGTGGAAAGATATAAGATCCGAGGTAATTTTTCAAAGTGCTCCGTTCGACTCTAAATTTATATGTGTCATCATTAAGGGTTTAACGAGCTTACTGTTGAAATTTCAATCGATTTTAATCATTCTTAAGAGAATTATGGAACTTTGAAATTTTCGAATTTGTTATTTTACGGCAGTTATTGTTCAATACAGTTGTTGTTTGTTTTTTTCACATCAAATTTTACGAACTGTTTTTCTACAACGGGTACAATATGCAAAAAATCTTTTACAAAACCTTTTCCCGTCAATGTTTTAGTTTGTTATTTGTTTTTATAAATATATTTTTAGGAACAACAATTGTTCGTATTATCTCTGAGGAAAATTTGTTGTATAATTATAAACGAAACCTATTATTAAAAAAACTTGATTAAAAATCAATTTCACATAAATCCTGATATGCAAATGTCCATGAACCGGAGCGCAAAAATTCATAAAATTTCAAAGTATTCATAAAAAAAAAAAAATAATACCTAATAACTCAAAGTTTTACCTACATTTCATTATCTACAGTTTCTTTTGATACTCAGTACAGTATATTGCATGCGGTATGTTGAATTTTCAAAAATATTCCATCCGAGGATTGTCTAAAAATAGTAGAATTTTTTCTATTTAATATTTTACTAAAAGTGTTTCAAACCAATCTTAAATTATTAATAAATGACTTAACTATTTTTAAGTGAGGGACTGGACGAAAAATTCAAGTTAACTATTTTAAAAGGAGGAGATAAATTTGACTCTAGTTCAGTCACTGTATGGATAAGGTGGACCTGGTTATTTTGCATATTTGCGTTAATTTCCTTAAAATTTTACCCTTTATTTTAATTTACACTGATACGAGGAATCTAATCAAAGTGTACCGCCCCAACACTAATGTATTTTTGAGATTATTTAGCTCATAATATGCGTTAAAATTTAATTGCCGATATTAATGTCCATTAAAAAATTTAGGCTGTATGGTTGAAAAATGTGACGCGTCGTGAAAATAATATTTTCCTTTGGTAGTTAAGGTGTATAATAATAAATAACCATCTAATCAACGGTATATCGGTGAAATTCCTGTGGAAAAATTGAATCAATTCTCAAGCGATTACCTGAAATTCGAGATCTTTTCAATTTTTATGTACCTACTATGAGTGAAAAATGTAATTATAACACGAGACTTCCGTTTTAAACTTTGATTTCAGCACGGATCAAAATTAAGTAAGACGGGTGCTTATTCGAGGATATTTTTTCATCCGATAAAATAGTTTACAGGAGCAGAAATTTTCATCAAAATACAAAATAAACGACATATAGATCGAACGAATACGTCTAAAGGTAACTCTTTGGAAATTTATTTTATAGTATACTATAAAATATGTTTATTGGGTTCGTGACACTGTTTCTTAGACAGAATCACAAGTACCCGCGTTTCAAAAACTAATATTGTATTAGTTATTTTTAAATGTTATTTTCCCGCGGTCATTGTTTACGAAGATTGTTTTTGTTAACCGTTAGTTTTTGCGCATTCAAACATTATAAAGGTATAACACAAACGGCTAGTCTACTCTAGTTGAATCTATTTTTCGATAAAACAGTCGTGTTGAGATGTTTGTCCTAATTTTTGAGAAATACGTCCACCCGTTGGATCTTCTCTAAAAATAATAGAGATCGCGACTACGTAACAAATACCGTCGACTGAACAAAAAAATAAGTTTATTTTGTAAAAAAAAAAAAAGAAAATATACACAGCAGTACACACACGTCATCATCAATACAATACAATATTTTCACTATGCGGTACAATATTATATCATGTTATTCTAATTATTCGCATCATAACACTAACAATATCGTTACAACACTACACGAACTTGACGGAAGTATTACATTTTAAAGTTTTTTTTTTTTTCACAAAATACATCGGTATTGTTTTTACGAGGTGGTACAAGTGGCGTCGACGACGATAATTATTTTACAAATGCAGTTACACGATACGTGCGTCAACCTTGTTGTCGGACTGTACAAAATTTTACAACGTTTTCGGGCGGCACAGCTATTGAAATGGGGAGAGCGGATTCGGTTCTTAAAAATGTTCTTAACGCGGAGACGTCGCGAAATTTCGAGTTTCCGCCACTCGCACACGGTTTAAAAGTCATGGCGATTGATGAAATGTGCGAAAGTTACATTTATACACCGTCATGGCCGCAGACAAAATATTGTAAACGTAATATTAATACAGGTACGCGAACTACGTAACATTTTAATTGTAATATAATCGCATATCGTTTATACAAAACACTACTATGTACAGGTACTCGAGTACATACATAAACACGGCGACGGTGCGAGTTGAGCGCAGGGGCAGTGTTTTGAGTTGTAATCAAATTTTGGTGTTTGCGCGACCCACATTACGGATACCGAATCCGTCGACGAGTTGTGTTATGGTTGAAAACGATAAAAACGCTTCATATTGTTTTCAAGGAGGCTATACATCACACGTAACGATCAAAAGCTTTTCACACGTAATCTACCCGAAAGTACAGCTCTAATCGGTCGTGGGACTTTCTCAGTCGGTTCTTCGCATAAAAACATTTCTGTTTATTTCGGCACGATCGAGTCTGTATGAGACTGTATGTACTTGGGAACCGGTTGAATTGAACTCACTCGCAATTGTTTCTCTTTTTCTTTTTTCTCTCTCGTTATACGTGCATAACACGTGCAGGTCAATCGGCACGTCGCTCGTTTTCTCTTACACGTGTATACATTTTTTTTTAGTGATGTTACGAACCCAAACTTTCGAGGTCGAACCGAACCCGAACCGAACTGTTCGATTAAACGATCGAACCGTACCCGAACCGAACTTTAAATTTATGCCGAACAGTGTCTATTATTTAAGAAGTGGGCACCTCTTAAACATAATGTTAAGTCTCCAAGTAAATAAGGATTTTTCCATTTCTCTTTATCGTTTTTACCGACGAATCGGGTTCAAATGTTTTTTTTTTTCCCAGGTTCGAACTGGACTGTTCGGTGTTCAGTTCGGTTCAAATGTTCCCGATTTTGAGTTCGACAGTTCGTAACACCGCCGACTCTTTTAGTTTGTTTCGGCGAAGGAATTTCAGAAAATCGGCAACCGAATACGAGTCAAAAATAACCGTAATATTCAAATGCTCGTCACAAATCGGAGGGAAATCGTTCCGGTGTTGGGTTGGATTCGGTTTTTAACATAATCAATTTATCAATATTGGATTCAACCCGTAACCTAACGTCACCCGACCGGTTAGTTATTTTCCTCTGCACGAGCGGTGCCTTGTGATTTTCCATAGGGTTTTCGAAAAAAAACTATTAAACGGTTTATTTCGATTTTGAAATCCGAAATTTGAAAGTACTCCGGTTTCGAACCCCTAGCTCGCCTCCTATCACCCACTGTTCGCCACTGGGTACGAACGTACAGGCGATTTCGTTAGTCCAGTCTTTTAAGTTACGGCGTTACTCGTAAATATTTAAAAAAAAAGACTCCATCGGATTTCGACTGTTCGTTTTCCAATCGCCGGCGAAGACGATACCCCGCACGCGTTTACAATAATAATAATATTCTTACAAATTATCAATATCGTTTAATTTTTAAAACAGAACTCATTGAAAACGACTCGTCTTCGGTTGCATACGACGGTTCTGTTGCTGCTGCTGCTGCTGCTGCTGCTGTAAAAAGAAAACGAACGTAAATTTGAATTCATTCGTGTTTAAAATCGTGAATTTATTAAGGGTCGCACTGGATTCTATGACGCGAACACGGTCTCAGCGGTTTCGTAGATCCAATATAGGACGATATTTGATTGATAATTTCAAACGGCCAAAAACTCCTCATTTATTTGCAAAGTCATTATGTAAAAACAGCGTTCAACAAAAATTATTGAAAATGTATCGTCACGACTAAAAACCCGTTCACACCGTTGCGATGACGTGACGCACTGTCTCTTGAGGACCGTTTTCCGAACGGAAAAACATAAAAACTCGCGGTCGTGTTATCCGAATAATCCGTTGGCCGAGAGGCGAAATGTCAAACGAGGGTTTTATCGAGGTGATCGTAAACGACAATCGTACCTGAACAATCGCCACTATTCTCGTTTTCGTCAGTCCGAGTCGCCGCACGAGTCGCTCAGCGACAGGCCGGAAAACCGGCGGCGCGTCTGCCGGCGGCCGTCGCGCGACAGCAGCGGCGAAGACGTGCGCGGCGGCGGCCGGCGTCCACCGGCGGCGTCCGACGACGGCGGCGGCGGTGGCCAGCACGCGTACACGTAGCACCTGTTGTTGCTGGCCAGGGCGGCCGGCGGCGGCGAGTCGGCCGAGCCCGGCGACGTGGCCGACAGCTCGTCCAGGAAGTCGAACTCGGACATGGCCTCGCGCTCCTTGTCGCCGAACCGCACGAAGAAGTCGCTGCGGCCCACGATCGACTGCCGGAGGCCCGCGGTCGGCGCGCGCAGCACACCGAAACCGTCGCGCACGGCGGACGCTGCGAAACGGGAGGCGAAAAAAACGTTAGTTTCGAAAAATTCTATATTTGTTTTTTTTGTTCAAAGTAGTTTTGAGAACACGCATTTAAAATGTATTTTACGATCCTACGCGTGGCAGGTATCGTTTTACATTTCGATCGTTTAGGCGCTTACGGCGAAGCGAATTCACGGGGGATTAAAGAAAAAAATGGACGTTTAAAAATTTAACGTACAGGTTTAGACAAACGATTATTGTTATTTTTTCTTGTTTTCGATTCTTCTGTATCGTATCGGAACACGATTTTTTGCTATCGTTTCAAAATAGGTTTGAAAAAGTCGTTTATACTTTTTGCTACCAATCAGTTCGCAAAAATAAAAACACAAGCGCGCAACGGTTTTTAGGAATGTTAAAAATCTCAAAATCATCATCGAGCCATAAGATGTTGCTCACACAAACTACACAAACTTGGTCTCAGCACGGTTCCACAGATCAGTCAAGGTTAATACTTATTCTCATCTAGAAGACGTTTTTGCGTGATAATCGGATGTTGTGGAGTTTTCGCGAGATGATTTTTGAAAATATCGATTGTTCTCGAAGAAATAGCCGAAATTGTGATTTTGAACGGCCGTAAAATTACGAAAAAACTTCTAGAACACATCGCGGTTCTCGTCTTCGTAACATACCAGTATGATCGAAATGATGAAAAAATGATATTCATCGGCACGACGACTCAAAACGCACTTATGCTAAAATAACGTCCCGAAAGTCTAATAAACGCAATGTCGGATCTCTCGTTGTTTGTCACGAGTTCGGAACCATTTTCAGAACGCAAAATACGGTTGAACCAGAAATACTCTACTTAAAGATTTAATTAATTCATGAACGACAAGTTGGATCTTAACGCGACAAAATACTGTCTACTGTTGTAGCGAGTGAGTCGGAAACGTCATAATCGGTGTTTTTTTGATTTCAAAACGGTTCGTTTAAATTACTTTACTCTGTTTAAATTGTTTGATGATTTAGTATTAAACGTAATGTCCATAACCCATTCGTTATACGTGTGGGATGTTTAAGCTTTTCGTATCCGTTGGAGTAATGTTTTTGGAACAAAAGGTTTACGGTCGTTTTTTAAATCTTCGATGATGTCGATCCGAATTTTCATTTCGAGCGTTTAATTCTCGTAAAACTTTTTAATTCGACCGAGTCCCGTAGAGACCGGATTTTCGGAAAAAAGAAAAGTTTTATTATTCAAATTTCAATGAAAGCCGTTGACGGGTATCATCACTCTCTTCGAGAGATACATAACGAAGAAACCTATATAACAATAAGGATAAATCCCAGGGGTATCCCCGACACTTTCTTGCGAGAAAAATAAATGGCGTTGAGAATGCGTTTCAAAATCGAACCGAAAATAAGACCGAAAGCAATAAAACAAAAACAAAATCGTTGAAAATAAAAAAGTTTTTTTTTTCGCGACGTTATTTTATCGTTCTCCGAGGCATTTTTGTGACACGTCGAAGCCGCCGCCGTTACTATTAAAACAACACGACAAACCACTCAGTTTTAACCCGAAACACCCGATTCTCAAGCAAACGTAAAATTTATCGTAAACATTTTTCACCGTCCGCCGTGTCCACGAAAAATCTTTACAATGAATAATAAAAAAAAAGCTTTTATTTTTATTTTATAATTATTTTCGTGTTTGCTACTCGTTCGAATAAATCACGTTTCGATTGGCAAACTAAGTACGTAATTAGTTCCCGAACCGTAATAGTTCTAACCGACCGAAACGCGGTTGAGCGTTCTTCGCGATCGAAGAAAGCCGTTATTACAGTTTTCAAAAATACGCTCGTGTTTGAACTCTAAAAACAGGTACTCTATTTCGTTTTGTATACGCGTTCACCGAAAAACACGTTTTTTCTGTTTTCTAATAGTTTTCGGGCGCAGAAAAAAATGTCTTGCTCGTCGCGAACCATATAGCGTTTTCTCTTCTATCACCATTACAGTTTGTCCCGTTAAAAACGAATACGCTCCGAGTTCTGTCAAATTTATTTCAATACACAATCGTGTGAAATTGTCGAGCCCACATACTGTTCCGTATAACTTCTCGCCAAATCGATCCGAACGATTCCGAGGTCGAAACTACTCTTTTTTTTTGTAACAAAACATCACCTTTCTTCTGTCTCCGAACCCGGTGCAGTCTGTGCAGACGGTTGTACGACTCTTCGTTGGCCGCGTCCGCTCCGGCCGTCGGTTTCGGTCGGCCGTCGTCGTCACTGCTGTCGTCACTGCTGTCCGCGTCGCGGCCGACCGGCGGCCGTTCACCGACGCTGCGACTGTCGCACGCGATTCCGGCGTCGTCTTCGTCGTCGGTGCACACCGCGCCGACCGAGCTGTTGCTGCTGCTGCTGCTGCTGCTGCTGGACGACGAACTGCGGCTGGACGCCAGCATCACGTCCAACAGGTTGGCCCGTTCCTGCGAGTTTTACAAAATTTATTTTTGGGAAATCGTTTGTGATTTAAAGCGTTCGCCGAGGAAATGAAATCAAACGGGATTCCAGCGGTCTGAACTGTATCGTTGTCAACCGCGGAAAATATTTAATAACCTACGGTACACGTTTGAATGGAAATCACGTGAAATCGCGATATTTTGGTGGTAGCTCGACGATCAAAATATTAATTCTGACTCGGAAGACAACGGACCGAAAACGTGACTTTCCGATAACGCGATTTTTTCGTTTGAATCGACAAAATTTAAATGACGTTCAACACTTTGATCGCGGCACGTCAAAGAGAAATTACGAAAAAAAACTGTTTTTCACGTGAAATTCCCGTTCCGTCGGCTGTACGGGTGCGTCCCCGTAAGCGCGCGACGATCGCCGGCGGAAAACTGAATGAAAAAACATCGAAATAGTTACGCGTATTTTCGCCGGATCGTCCGGGAAACACAGGAGGGAACGAGTAAAAGAAAAATTCAAGTTTTGCCAACGAATGAGTCATCGCCGCGTATTTTTTTTTTTCGCGAATCGTATTTTAACGACCGACCGAAAATATTGCGTTGAAACCCGGCCAACGTTTATGCGCCGGGAACAATGCAAAGATCGCGAGCGCGCGGTGTCTTTGGTACGACGATTGTACAAAACTCACGTCGTTATTTTAAGAACGTCGCGCAAAAGCAGGTTGATTTGGGTTTTGTAAAATTTTTCCCGCAAAACGATTATTATATAAGAGACTCTGCGGCGAGGAAAACTGTACAGTTTCAAACGGGATAGCTACGCGACGGAAATAGTTATTTGTAACGGGGTATCGCATAAAAGCTGTACAAAAGCTTCGCGATTCCGAGTTTAAAACGGACTTTAAGATTCCAACCGCGATCGGTCGTTTAATCGTGTTGTCAAACGAGTCTTGCGACAGTAGACATTGTACGCGAGACCGAATTGAATCACCAAACGAATCGCAACAATGCGCTCGGGTACTGGGATAATACGGTTATCAGATCTCGGTCGGCAAAACGGTCTTCTCGATTTAACACGGGGTCACGTTCGAAAACACGAGATCCAACTACGCGACGTTATTGTGAAGATTTAAAAAAACAATTACGATTCGGAGGTCGTCGGGGGGCGGTCAATTCAGACGGGTATCGTATTACGCGGAACTGCGTCGTTCACTCCGCGCGTGGACGACGAATCCAAGATCACCGATATGTCGATTCGAGTGATTTTCAAATGGTACTAGGAGCAGAATCGCGGATTGATAAAGGCAAAACGTCGAAATTACAAAAGTCACCTACGCATCGTCTCGCGTTTCGTGACCGACGCCGATCACCTGCAGCAACACATCACTCGTCTGTGTCGCACGGAAAACACACATTTTCAACGTTAAAAAACGAAGGTCGGTTGAGCAAGGGTTTTTTTTTATTTTTACAACAAAATAAAAAACGTTCCGTACGAACCTTGGGGTCGGCAAAGTCGATGTCACGTTCCACGTGCACCCAACCGGTGGGACAACAGCACGCCTCGTCCAGGTCGGCGACGGTGCGGCTGCCGCTCAGGCGGCGCCGACGGCGATCGGCCGCTGCGGGGAACGTGCCGGAACGGTCGTCCTCGAGCGGGCCGCCGGCGAAACGGTGGCCGCCGTCCGCTTCGTCGGGCGACCGGACGCCGGACATCCGGTTCAGCTGGTCGATGAGGTCCCTGGACGAAGTGGCCGTCCACGCGGTAGCCATGACCGCGGTCTGGACCGTGCACGCGCTGCTCGAACGGCCGGCTCCGGCGGACGGCGACGCGGATTCGGTCGACTCCGCGTCGTCGTCGTCGTCGTTCTCTTCCTCCGACACGGTCCTGAGCGGCGGCGGCGTGGCCGCGTCGTAACAGTCCTCGGGCAGACACTCGATCTCCACGTCGCTGCCGCACAGTCCGCTGTCCTTGGAGTTGAGCAGATTGTCGCTGCAGCTGTTGCTGTCGCACGTGTGCGGGTGTCGCGCCGTCGCGTCGGCCACGTCCCGCGGACCAGCGACCGGCGCCGCGACGCCGTCGGCGGAGCGGCACGCGGCCGCGGGCTTGTCCTCGGCCTGCCGGGACAGGCAGTACTGCTGCTGTTCCGCGATAAAGTCCAGCACGGTCTGCAGCGCCAGTCCGCGGTCCGGCTGACCGTCGTCCGCGGCCCGGTGCTCGCAGCCGGTCGCGCTCCGGGACGACGTGGACGCCAGGCTTTTGGAGCTCTCGAACTTGACCAGGCGGTAAAAGTCGCGCGTAAAGTCGATGGGCCCGGGCGGCGGCAGCAGCATGTCCACGCTGTCCGAGCGGCTCGGCAACGACGACGACGACGACGACGACGACGACGGCCGCTTGGACGGGTGCGCGGCCGCGTACTCGTCCGCGCTCGACCAAGAGTCTCCTCCGGCCGATCCGCTGCACGGCGAGACGGGCGCCTGAAAACGATATCCCGCCGACAGGTGCAGCAGGTTGTTGTCGTCGTCGTCGAGACGTCCGGGCGCGCGCGGAGCCCCGGCGTCCTCTTCGATGCACGGCAGCGACCTCTGCACGCCGTCCGCTCTCTTCCAGCCCGCGCCGCCGTCCATCGTCCAGTCCTCCAGCTCGGCCGCGTCGTATTCCATCCGCTGCTGTACGGCCGTCCGCGTCTCGTCCAGCCGGAGCCAGTGCTGCACGTAGTCCATGTCCCACAGCTCGCCGCCGCTGTACCACGACGTCCCGTCCTCGTCCGGTTCGCAGACCGCGCCGCCGCCGGTGCCCGGGGCCGCGGTCAGCCTCAGGAACAGGTGCGAGTCCGAGTAGCTGCGCGTGATGTTGCGCTGGTGCGCCGGCGCCCGGAACGGCGGGTAACTGTGTCGCGGGTTGATGAAGCTGAACGACAGGCTGAGCGGCACGAATATCACATCCGTGTCCGCGCTGTTCGTGGCCCTGCGCGGGTGAAGAAATCGCGGGATCAGTTTTTCCAAAATTCGCGGTCGCACGGCCGGACGAAACCCAGAGAGAACGAGCGGCGTCATAAGACGTACCGCGTCGATGGAAAGCGTAACGAGAACGCGATTGGGACCGGTCGGAGACGGAAGAACGGGATGAAAGGGATTGCGCGATATTAAACAGCGGACGGGCGAGTTAAAAGCGGACGTGATGATGTTGACGAGCAGAGAGAGGAAACGGTAAGAGAGCGGTTGTGAAAACGCGAACGTCGAAAGACCTATTATATCATTGGAGGTGATTCCGAACGGGACGTTGTTTTATACCGCCGAAGAAAGTTGTGCACAGAGAGAAAAGAAACGATCGTCGTAAAAACAACACACTCTTCGCTGACACGCTCGGAATTTAAAAGGCTGAAAAAGAGACTGATAATACAGGAGGAGGTGTAGGATTGCGTTCACCATAAATAGTTGGGCGGAAATGAAGAATATCTTTAGAGCATTAACGAAGACTAAGAAACTATAAATTTTATAAAAACAAAGTCGCTGAACTCGGAAGCAATATGAAATCGCCGGTAGAATACTTTTGGTGTTAAAATATTTATCTGTACATTTGCCGTATGCGATTGTTGACGCATCGTTATTGTATTTCCGACTACTTGTATAACGTAGGTCCGAAAATTCTCATATTTAACGAACGTTACTCACCGTGATTTTAAAGCGTATTGTTTGTAAATACATTTTTTTCGTCAAATTTTATGATTTTGATTGAAAAAACACAATATACTATAGCGAGGAAAAATATAAAAACTAATCTGAACGATATTGTTCAATCAAGTGCTTGAATCGTGTAAAACTCAAAGTGAATAAACACAAATGATTTTTTTTCTCTCGATTATCTACGCTATCTGTTTTGTTCGTTACGATACATTTGAATAGTAGTTCTAAAAGTAAAGGATTCGGCGGAAACGTATTTTAATTTTCGAGGCGCACTTGAAAAATATGATTTATACTTTTAAAGCAGACAAAATATATAAAACTAAAAACATAACCACTCGAAAGTGTGAAAATGCATTCGTCACTAATGAAAAGATTCGATTGCATTAAGCGTACAGCAACAAACGTAATTAATTAGTTGATAAAACATGAATATCGATCGTTTTCGGTGGTTTCGTTTAAATTTGGTAAAAAAAAAATCCATCTAAAACCCTTAAAAACGCGTTTCGTTTCAGATTTTATATATTCGTTCGATGCGTAAATATGCTGAAAATATAAAGAGCCGTTGGATCATCGGTGTTTTTGAACGACTTTTATTTTTTATTTACAATCCACATTTCACTGCACGTTGTCGCAATCATAACCAAAACTCAGAATATATAACACGTGCGACAATATACATTGACGTGGCCGAAAAGTGATTATTTTTTTCTAACGGTATAAGTAAATTAGGTACCTAATTGTGTTTAAGGTTTGAGTATTATGTAGGTGTAAAATAATTTTTACTAATTTGTGTTCTACAGCGGTGTCCGATCGCGGTACAACAGTTTAACACGACCGTTTGAAATTCTAATTTAAAACACAATAATCTTACATTAGACTAAACACGTTAGTTTGGTAATTTGCTTAAAAAGGTTAATTACTTTAATGAATTCTCGAACCGAATTCCCGGTAGATCTCTCACGCGAAAATAAACAAATTGTTGTTCCCTAATCAAAACGGGTGTGATTAATGACAAAAACCGTTATACAGTAATGAGCTAAAAGTATTTAATCGGCGTTTTACCGCGCGTCGTTCAAATACACCTTAAAAAAAGTTCGCAACGGCTCGGTTATCAATAATTAGTATCCATTTAATTTTGCTCTTAGCTTAAGAACAATAAGATATCGCTAATTACCACCACTTCGGGCTTAAAGAATTAAGAAAATAACGATTATTCCCGACCGAATGTCTGGGCAAAGATATCGCGGCTACGTTGCAGTAAATTTTAGGGGATTCTTACGTTTGAACGGAAATAGAACAAACAGATTACAAATCTTCATCGTACATAGGTTATAACAAAAAATCGTTTAAGACGATCGATGACGGAACACGGGTGAGATTCGACTTTTTAAAAAAAAAAAATTGTTTTTGTATCGTCGCCGGGTCTAAAAAGTTGAAATTCCAACCATACTGCGAGTGTTCTTTACACAAAACCGCGCGTTCAAAAACAAACGAGTACTTAGAGAAAACTGAATTCGTTCACCTAGAACAAAAAATGTATTGAATCGATTTTCAAAAAACAACGATTAATCACTATGGGGAGTGATAACCGTGTGCGAGATCTAACTTCGGTGCACAGAAAGTATGAAACGCCGTGTTCGCGGGAGCGGATAAAAATATCAACTTCCGAACGTCTGAATTGAGTTTATCAATGCTATTCTCTAATAATATCTATACATATGCCAATACGGTCAATTAAAAACGACGATCTGGACATGGTCGTGGCATAAAATTTTAACATGTTGACGCGTACAACATTGTTTCGGTAGAAAATCGACGTATATTTTTCGAGCCTGGAAAACGGTTGAAAGTTGCGTCGTCGAGTGACCCGAGAGATTCTCCGACACTCCACCGTAAACATATAGGTTAGCTATATACGGGATACAGATATCGAAACTTTGTGCACATTGTGAACAGGACCTTTTATCTCCGAAAAATATAAATCGCGTGATACTGCGTCTTCCTACAACCGTTCCTCTCTGTCTCTTATATTTTCCTTTTAATACGCCCGTACATATTTCAAGTTCTCCTGCACACGCCTGCGGTATGAAATTCGACCCATCATAATAGGTGTTCCTTATTTCCCTGGCGCGATTCATGTTACGACGTCGATAGTAAACACTCGATTTTACGACGGAACAGAACAGGGCCGCCCTTAAATGTAGGGAAAATTGTCAGATTTCGAGTAAACAACCCCCATCTCCATCCCCCCTGTATTTTCGCACTGTTCTAAGCTCAAAGACACTTCCAGCTCCGAACGGTGTGTGTAGTACCTGGAACACGGCGACGATTCCGCGAGCGCGTTCGATTCGTTCTCGTTGGCCGCCTCCTTCACGTCCTCCAGCCCTTTGGTGGACGGCGGTTCTGCGGCGCCCTGCACGTCGCTGGACATCGTCGAGTAGCCCTCGTCCCGGTTCCCGCTCTCGGGCGTCTCGTCCCCCAGGACCCGGTCGCATTTCGTCGATCCGTCGGCTGCGGGGCGAGAAAATACACAAAAATCCCGTCAACAATTATTATTATTACTACATTTATCACAGTTCTAGTCTTCCATCGATTTACTGCGTTGGAAGAGCTATCGAGGCTTTACGTCACACGTAATACTATTCGGATCTCCTCGACTTTGTTGTTTGGCACCCTTGTGTCCAAGTTACGAACTGAGCGCGTTCAGAATAAATTTCTTTTCTCTTTTTTTGCCGCTTACATCGTACGCTCAAACTTTGCCCTCCCAATCACAATTACTGACACAATCAACGGTTTCTAAACATCCTTGACCGACCATCGTAAACACGTGCCTGTTTATCCGCCAAGTGATTTCCTCTGTGCCCAAGTCCTTCTCTCCCGTAATTCACCCTCTGCCATTGAACTTCCCACGATCACAAGCCATCCACGCTCACAGGATTCTCGGATCCGTTACTTATTCCATACACAATTCAATCGTCTCTGATACATATCGTGTTTTCTATGCTTTGTTATACTTGTTATTTTAATTACTCGAATTTTCCTCGCCGTGTTCAAATAAAAAAAACGAATAAATATTATTACTCCGCACCCTTTATGCACGGTTATTTTTTTAAGAACTGTAAACGTTTTAAATTCAATAACATATATCATACAACTCATGACAATACTCGTCTACGCCATCACCACAAGCATCGCTTCATCAATTAGATGTAATCAATTTTGAATTTTAAACCGTATTAATGCGTAGGATAACTGTAGAAAAGTAAAATTACCGTTGTGCGAACAACACAATATCTCCAGATTCAACGACTGCGGCCTGTGGTACGAAACGGCCGCCTGCCATCCGTCGGTTTTGCAGAGCTTCTTCAGCCCTTTGGTGAGGTCGCAGCTCGCCGGCCGTTCGATCGCCATTTTCTACAGACACGCGAATGAATATATATAAAAAAATTGACGAATCGGAAAGATTTTAAAAATTGCCGAAACACTCGGGACGGATTCACTACTCGACAGCAGTTATTATTTTTCCACATACCGGTGGTATATACGAGAACGCGTAACGAAACATTCGAATTGAGTAGAAGAGCAACCGGTATTTTCTGCCGCGACGTCAATTGTTTTCTTCTCTCGAAACCCGAGACGACCGAAAGAAATGTCGAACGACCGTCGTATGAACAATTTGTTTGTATTTTTCCACTCACCACGGACGGCGAACGATGCACGTCGAACAACACCGATCTGGTCTCGGCCACCGGCATGACGACGGATGGCGAATAGCCGATTTTCTGGCCCAGACGTTGCACCAAGAGGGCGGACAGCGTGCGGTTTCCCGTCTCGAGCTCTTTGACGCGGGCCTGCAGCGACGAGATCTCTTCACGCAGGCCCTGCGGCGACGCGGGAGGGAAAAATAAAAAACAAAAATAATATCTAGTTTTTGATTTCGAGTGAAAAAGCAGTGTGTGCGCATAAATCCGGCCGTGTGTTTTTACCACGGACGACATAATATATTCCGATCATCTGGACGAAAAATCGCACCAAAACGATTTCGAACCGTATTAAAAAAACATTCGAGTAGAAATAAAATGAACGTAGGGTTCGGAAAAAACCAGTTGAATTCATTTTTAACGGTTCGCCACAATCAATTCAACGAGGACGCAATGAATTCGAATGTGCTAACATCCGAGAAAGATTTTATTTTGACGTACGGACGTAACGATGATTTTAAAAACATCTAACGATATTGTTATGACGCGGTACTTCTCGTCTCGGTTTGGTGGCCAATAAACTTTGATGGAACCCACGTGCGAGTGTTTTTACACAAAACGGCAAATACGACCGAAATATACGCTACTAGATGGCGCTTTAGAATTCAGCACAGTAATGTTATTAAAAGTAGGTGGATCCGTGATGCCTTGTGTACATATGTTATTTTGAAGAATCGTTTGCGTAAACGTTGTTTTTGTATGAAAATACCGTCCACAAATTGTTTCACGCGCGATTTCTAGCAGATTTTTTTTTTTTCAAGAATATTCTCGTTCAGCAGCTACTCGTAGTGCACGAAGTAGTTGAAACGTTTTTCAATCATTAAGATCGATTTAATAACAAATTGAACAAATAGTCGGTTCAGCTGAAAATTATTTTAGTAAAAATACGGACACTCAACCAGAGTATCCGTAGATTAATTCAAATATCATACACATTCATAAATATTTGTAAGCAAAATATACGAATATTTACACCGTGTATGTGCGTTATAAACATATTTTATGGCCGTATCATTAAAACACAATAGTACTGCAGGGTAAAAAAATGTAGTTTTAAAGTTATAATTTGCTCGACCAGCTGCGTTGTCCAAACAGGTATTATACGCAATATTACAACAACGATAATACAGAATGCGCAAAGTTATTTTAAACAATATACGTATTTCAGAATTTAGATCGTTTGCTCGAGTACTTTGTAAGATACACCCACTTTAACGATTGTCTTATGAGCTCGTAGAAAAAAGCTATTCCGAGCGCGTGAACGCACCAAATCGATTATTTTTATAAACGGTCGGTAGATTATTTTACTGTACTTACCCAACTGTTATGGAAAATAAATAAAAAGCACGTTTCCACGAATTCATCACGTATACAAATGACAGAACCGCGTTATTTGCAGTGGAAAACGATGAAAATTTTGAGCTGTGAATTTTACAGCAGTTGTGTTTAGAACTATAACGGTATATTGTTTTTAATGAACGCCGTTTGAATTCGCAGTTTACGCGCGTGACGTGTTAATACATATTTTGTTTTACGGAAAACACAAAACATCAGTGTCTGACGATTTATCGAATCGAAACGCGTACTTTTTGCGACAGGACGGCTTTGACCACCTTTTTGGCCACGTCGTCCAGACACTTCTCGTACTGTTTGCGTTGCTGTTCGCCTTCGCGTTCGATGCGACCTTTCTCGTGTTCGAGGGTCCGGAGTCGCTCGACCAACGCTTTTTGCACTTGACTGATACCCTAGTGTGAAGAAAACAAAAAAAAATTTTAAATTCAAACTGCAAAAACGATCGAACTACGAAAAACACGAGCGGCGTGCGATCCCGAGTACACTATAGAGAGATGATTCGTGAAATCGAAACGCGGGTAGCTAACGAGTTCTTTGAAAATATAAACTGGGCGCGACGTGTGTTTTAATTTTTGTGGTGTTTGCGAAGTTTTCCGATGGCACGTCATCACGAGAATCGATCGGGGACGTTCTTATACGAAATGTGAGAAATCGAGCGATCCCGGAATTTCTTCTCGTATAGTACGTTGCCGTTCCGCATTATCGTTGTGAATTAACATGAAAAAAAAACCCCGCGCAATATAGAACTCAAGTTTCGCGCACGACCGCGGGGCGTTTTTCGAATAATTCACCGTCGTTCTTACAATACGTCATTTAGTACAAAATGCGATTCTATTT
This sequence comes from Hormaphis cornu, assembly GCA_017140985.1. Taxonomy (NCBI): domain Eukaryota; kingdom Metazoa; phylum Arthropoda; class Insecta; order Hemiptera; family Hormaphididae; genus Hormaphis; species Hormaphis cornu. The sequence goes on from CM029360.1 coordinate 31,070,822, forward strand.
GGCATAATAATCATAATAAATTTCAGGAAGTCGTTAGGGTTTCGGATGGCGAAAAGTGTTTTTCTCGTGTACGCCGAACAGCCGAACCGCCCCCGAGCATCGGGGCGTCTCCTCGACGGGGGGTCGTTTTCAGATATCGCGCAGTATATTGTTATACGTTCGTCGCGCGACATTACCGTTGCTTCGAGGGTGTTTATCTGTTTCTTCAGCGTTTCGTTCTCGATTTTCAATTTCGTGATTGCGTTCTGCAGTTGTAAGATTTGATTCTGAAACAGAGACACGAAAAAAAATTACTCAACTGAAACTCCGTAGTACGTTCTTCGCGTAACGCGAGAACAATATAACATAAAGAATGCTATAATGTTATAGGCGTTCGTGTCGGTTCAAAATTTCTAACCATAACCGTTATAATTTCGCCACGGTTTTTTTTTTTTAATGTTCAGTTTTTTTTATAATCATTATTAACATACGCCGTGGTAATATAAATACGCGTTAACTTTTTTTAGCCGAAGCTTTTAACATAATGGAACAAATAATATAATCGTTATCGCCGTCGTTATATGATAATAAACTCTATACGTGTATATTACTATGGGTTTCGGAGAATGAAACCTACACGTTTTAACCCCGGAAAAACTGCGAGTAAAATCCAGAATGGCTTTTTTTTTTTTTCGGTAAATTTATGATAATTTTCGCGTGTAAAACAGCAGCAGCAAGCAACCACTTCGCACCGAATGGTATATTATTAATGTTAAAACAACGGATAAACTGTGTCGGACGAGTGCGGAAAATGTTTGCGAGAGTGAAAAAAAAAAATGCCAATAATTCAAAGGATGAAAAAATTAGTAATTCTCAAGTATACATGTATATTGTAAAAATGCATAAAAACTCGTGTTTAATTCCTCCGCCGGTTCCCTTTCGCGCTTGTCGAACTACGAGCTCGGGGTTCACTAACGATTTTCGTCCCGAACTAATTAATTTATTATTATTTTTAATTTAAAAAAAAATAACGCAGGACCTGCTTTCGACCGTGTTTTACACGTCACCGGAAAATATGTATCGGCCGAAACGTTTGTGTTTGGCCAATTAGAATGTTGAAGAAGAAAAAAAAAGGGTTTATTGTTTCGCTGACAAGTGTTTGCTCGTTTAAAATGAATTTTTAATTCTTAATTGCGTCTGCGAGTTATCGCCAGTGACGAGCGGATTAAAACTACGCGAGAGCTTTTATTATTTTTTTTTATCAAACGCGCGCGGTTAAATGCGGACATTATCTAAAACGTAAAATTGTTTTGTGTACATAATATTGTGTTTTAAAATCAGGTTTTTTTTTTGTTGATAGATTAAAAGTATATAAAACATGTATACTATTTCAAAATAAACAATCTATAACATTATGATGTTCACACTCTGTGCCGTCGTTTTTTTCTCAACGACGTTTTGGGAAGAACGCATAAAATAAACTTTTTATTTTTTTTTACGAGACGTTATGCGAATACAGTATGATACTATAGCTGGATTGAACGAGAACACGGATACGAACCTTAAAAAGTAGTCAAATGTTTTGTACGAACAAAATATACGCTTGTACTGGGATCGCGAAACGTTAACGTCTCGGATTTCCATTTCCGTATCGTAGAAAATACACTACGAGAAGACAAAATAATAAAAATGCTATAATAGGGATAGAACAACGAAATTTCTTAAACCACGTTTTTCAAAATCGCTCGCAGCTATATAGTACATTAGAATACTTTATTTGAGTATTATATTAGTTTAGGTAGGTACAAAATTTAAAAAATTATTATATTGTATATTTAATCCTCTCATTCTATATTTTGAACTCTTTTTAGGGTTTAATCGAAACAACAATGTTTATTAGTATCACCCTACAGATACAGAACGCAATTCCACCGGTATTTCGGTAAAAGCCGAAGTGAAAAACAATTGTGACGGATGTAATAACATTTATAGTGACCGAACGATCACCCTGTAAGCGCGTAAAATAGAATTCGTACATGTAAATCAAATACCTATAACGGCTTCGTATAGTATAAAAACCGTAAGATAACAATGCGCACATGTTATAAAATCTAACATTACCATACGAAAACTGCTGTTTGAATGCATCGGAGACAAACGCCGAGAAAGTTTTAATGGTTTTGTTTTGTTTTCTTTTGCTTTAGGTACCTATTATGATATATATTTATTTTTTATCGTTTGACATTTTTTGAACACTATCGACGGAAAAAATGGTAATATCGTATAACGGTTTCCGGACGTTGTGTACCTACAAGACGTATAAATAAAATCTGCAGACGACGTTGACAATAAAAAAAAAAGCCGGGATCACTTTAGGGAGTAGTGACTACGCTTTGGGTGGGTCAATAGTTTAAAAATTGTGGTTTAAACACATGCGTTTATATCTGAAATACATATTTTTTTCTTATCGAATTTGCAATCGTACTTATAGCAAAAACGTCAGCGGAAAATGTTCGACTTTCCGTGGTTCAGCGCATATCGAAGAGCGATTTTAGTACGGAATATTCTGTTTCGGTCGCGGTAAAATTTAAAATTGCTGGGCACAATCTATAGTTTGCAGTTTATCAAAAATACTACTATAGGTAGGCGATGTAGTTTGTTTGTTGACGAACCGTTGGAAAAGGACGATATATTATGATATGTATTTGTAAATGAACCGGCAAGTAAAAAATCGGTTAGGTTAGGTTAAAATGATTTCGCCGTCATGTTTAGAATACGTAGGCGAGAAGATTATCAATTGAACAACGTATAATTACTATGCGCGTAGCAATGGCAAAATTTGAAGTTTTTTTTTATGAGACGACTATAATTAGAGTATTATATTATATACTTAAAACCAAAGAGATAGCGTACAAGGATATCTATGACAATCGTGGGGGCGTCGGGGCGGACTTAAAACCGTCGTAACGATATAACATGCACAATCGGAGGAAAACAAAACTGTGGAAATGGAGAAAACTAAGTCGGAAAACCGTCTTTCGTCCCCTTTATTGTCAAAATCGGGACGGTGGCGTGGAGGTGTATTAAATTTCACCTCGTCGTCGTAGTATGTGCCTGCGGAGGAAAAGCCGGAAGACCGCGTCTGTGTTTCACACGCGTGTCGCGTGACTTCCTATAGTATATTGTCGCACGTTATAATAGTATAAACGTTTGTCCGGATCGTTTTATCGAGAAACAATATTTTCTCAATACCCTCGTCTAGACAACATTGCGGTATCAAGTTACCCAAAAACGATTGTTTTATAAAGACATTTTACACGTCGTGTCCAGAAAAACGTTTTTAAATTCTCGACGGTTGAAACGTTTTTGGAAAGCCCGACTTATATAATCCTTGCACTCGATGTTTCGCCAAATTTCCAATTCCAAAAAAGTTTTACCCGAAAAACGATAAAAAGTCCGGCAAATAGACGACTGAAATATGACACATATATAATAATAGAATTTTCGACGAAATGCGCGTCGTTTGAGACAACCCGGGGAGTTTTCGAATAAAAAGTGGCCTATACCACTCAGGAACAACGTATAGCTTTATATTAGCGAAAGAATTTTCAAAATCGGTCGGACGGTCTCAAAGCCGATGACATATTACAATTCGTATTATACATCAGTAGCTGTCGTGGCTTAACTGGCCTCTCGCTTCAAAGTCAAAATCGAACGATATAAGTTGTATCTACGCTAGTTTGGGTCGGTGCTTATTTTCTCTCCTGGACTTAGATTAGATTACGCTCAGGATCGTTTTTTCGAAGGCGATGATTGCACTCAGATATTAATTAGTTCAAACCACAACGTCCGTATTTAATGACCCACTCACTCAACGCAGCAGTAGTCGCTACTTCGTCAAACTACCCGCGCGACCTTCACTGATTCTGGCTTTTTTATGTTTTCACTCCGTGTTTTGAGCGTTTCCTCGTCTTTAAATCATCTTATCCCACATCTATTTAAGCAAATTTATTTTTCACCAAACGCTCGGGCGACGGGATCGCTATTTCCTCTCTCGTTTGTACATACAAACATATATACATATATGCTTCCTCCTGGTCTAATCGACGTTTCGATTAAGCCAACAGCCGTCCGCGAGCAGTCGGAGAGCAGGTGGTCCTGTCCGGACACGAATTTCCATCGCTACCGCTTTCATGAGGCTGCGGCGGCGGTTTCACGCGATCGCGGCGCGTGTTTCGTTCTCTCGCCCCCGAGGCGAACAGATGTTTCGTGTCCGGAACGAGTCGAAAACCGAAACGCACACGATGCACACCTGCTCTCGGAAAGCGAACACGACATCTTTTCAGGGGCACTTGTTTCGCTCCGGTAGCCTCGTCGTAACAATAGCTGCGTCGGACATGTGCCGTGCATCCCGTACATGAACAGAGCTCTCCCGATATCTCGAAAAATAAAAAAAAAGGTCCGAAATCACACTTTCGTCCCGTGTATCAGACGATTCCTTTTTTTTATTCGCAAAACTTTTAGAGCGATTGATACACGACTTCTAAAGCAAACGATAACGAAATATTATCGATGAGATTTAAATGTCGACTTTCAATCGACGTTATTTTTATAACGTGTTCGTTTGAAATTCCGTGTTGATTTTATCGTGTGGTTATATCAAGTGTGATAAACGTCACACAAACGTTAAACGTGTCTGAACATATTTCTGTAAAGTATAGACTCGAAATCTCCCACAATTTTTTTTACAAAAATCTGGACTCTCAACTTCGTACAATGGTCGGAAACGGCCTTTACCACCATCATATCGGCCCAATATGCGACATCAATGTCCGAATCGAGTCAATGGAAAAAAAAAAAATCGTTTTAAAAGGAGGATCGCGGTGATGTCCAGGCGACGTGCTCCTAAACGAAAGAATCACCGTACAAAGCGAGCCCTGAACGCAAGATAATCGTCGTCCAATATAACTGAACGGGTCGTCTCGGGAGGTTTACCAGTGGCGCCAAAGCGTTACGCTTTGTAGGAGTCTGTCGAACGCGAGTGCTACGTTTTTTACAAGTAGAGCCTAAAGATTCGAAAATGCGGCAGAGGGACGAATGGAATAAAAAGCTTGAAAACCAACTACTGGATGGCGACGAAATCACAGTGTTAGATCACGTCTATGACTTCCACGAACATTTTTGTAGTAACGAGTCCGTCTTAGTTCGTGGTTATCGCTTTCAACGGCTGACGTCCTTCAATCCTCCGTGTCTCACAAAACATGGGGACGGTGTGTATGAATACTTTGGTTGTTCTTCCGTGAAGTTCTCGGCACGGCAACAAAACAGTTCGTGGAGATCGCCGAGTAGAGGACGTAAAAAGACGCGGATTTAACTCTGTCGCTTCTTCGGGATTCTCGGCACCGTTTCGCAGAAACGCGTGCCACGTATAGCAGGTACTTTAGAGAGCCGTGTTCGTGACTTTCTCGTAGCGAGCTCGAAACTAAACGACGCTACGACATTGGTCCGGGAAAAAGTGACCTCTCCTGGGTGGTTTCACGAGCGATTAGCGCCTGGAACTTCAAGCACTATAGTTTCCAGCGTCGTACACGGTCGTTACATCTTCTACAACTTCGCCCGTACTGCAGGTACATCACGCTACATGTAACGTCTTCGGACTTGTCGTTTTTGTACCTACGCACAGTCTGCAGGGCGTCGTGCGATTTTATCGGAAAAGTTTTGGCGATTCGGATCGCGAACAGGTCCCCTGTATTATATACATAACCTGGCCGTTTCGTCGTTATCGGCTCGTTAAATCGCCGTTTCGGTCGAATCATTATTATACGTGGTAATAAACCGCGCGCGAAACGGCTCGGCGGCAAAAACGTTTAAACAACGCACCGGAACGACGTTCCCACAACGGCCAGTGGACAGCAAACGACGCGAGCACAAAATCTGACCATGATTACGTACACGCGCGATTCGTACGTCTCGTAAGTTAACAATTTTTCACTTGCAAACGTAAGCGAATCAAAGAAAACGACAATGTTCATCATAACTCAACGCGAGCTGTACAGAATTCCAAAATCGGTCATTTAAAAAACGAGTCATTTGATCAAAATTTCGTTTTTAAAACTACAAAAACTGAGGAGTGTTTTTTTTGAAAAATTGGTCACCCGCAGTGTAGTTTTCGAAACGACCGATTCAATCGTTCTAGACGTTTGCTGCTCGGATCAGAACGTTTTTTTTTTTTTTTAGAAAGGCGTCGTGTACTGTTTGAAAGAAATATTTTTTGTTACGGTTCCCTAGGTGTGTATGAATACACGACTCGAGGAGGACTGTACCCGGAACGCACCTCCGTCAGATCGGCCATTTGTTTTACGACACAAATCCATATTCACTCGGATATTGTTGAATTTTGAGGCGAGATAGAAGATTAGAGAAATTGGTCTGCATCGCTGACAAGTAAAAGTGTACGTATTTTCTGCGTTGTAACTCGTTGGACTTTTTATCGAGTATATTTACCGTCGCTTACTGGTCATCGGTGCATTTTTTTTTTTGTTTTCAAACGTCATACATTTTTTACACTTCCAATCAGCCGAATGCTAACACATCCTTACAGTGCGGTTCTCAAACCGACCGTCCGCGGCAAAAAATACGGAATGATAACAAGACTAGAAATGGTTTTGAAAAATTCAGAATTTCAAACAAAGAGTAGAAGGTGCGTTCCACTCGGACACCCTGTATATTATAAAATACTATATTGTCACCGTGGAGTGAAAAGGGGCAGAGAGTCGTCATCACGCACTCGCAATTTGCACGAGAACCAAAATAATAATAATATTCTTATCTTAATTGGTACCGACACCGGTGGACTACAAGCACGTTTTGTGTATATTATTAATGTTTGCATTATAATTCATGTATATATATATAGCGGTACAAAATAGAAACGAGGGGAATGTGTGGGACGTGGGCGCTGTAACCTTGTAAAAAAAAAACAGCAAAAACATTTTATTTTTATAAAACATTAAAATATACATTTTTAAATCTGATTTCTGGAATGGTTAAACGTTACGTTTTTCGTACAAAAACGTTTGGATTATTTTATTTTCCGTCCGTATATTCGTGTATTGTGAGGAAAAACAACAAACCGTTTGACGTGTGAATTTCGCTCCGGACAGCCGAATAAACGGTTTTTTCGGCGGTTTTTCTAAAAAGGGTTGAAATCAATCCGTCATAAACGTTTCCCCGCGAGCGCGCGGTCGTAATTCAACAAGACCGTTTCGACGGAGTGAAAATGTCACGACAACGTTGTAATGGAACGTTTGACAAAACAAAAAAAGGTTTAAACGCGTTCCCGGAAAAAAAAACGTAACGTACGCCGAACAGTAAGAAGTTAAATTAAATTTCGTTCAAAATTCGACGAGACTGTACAACGCGTTAAACGCCGTTTTCGAAATAATAATAATACATCGCGATTAATAAACGAAAAAACGCCCAGAAAACTGTTTCTCAGTCTGTTATCATCGCCGCCGACACGACTTTTTCGGAATTTATTTGCACACGCGTGCGTTTATTATTAAACGACGACGCCCACCCGGGCCGAAGACGACTTAATTCGTTTATGCCGATACGAGAGTAAAAAAAGAAAAAATAGAACGAAAACTCTTAATTCAGCACAATATCCCCTTTAGGTCCACAAAGTGTTAAATATATATAAGAGACGCGCAGAGGAGGGTTTCGAGGGGTCGGTGGTAACATCTGCGAGCCACCCTTGTCGGATCCATAAACGAGTGCGGATATTATATAATATTGTATTATTATTATTATTATATACGTTGTAATGATAGACACGGCGAAACGGTCGAGCGGAACGCGTTGAAAGAGCGAAAGGCGAATATTTTTTTTTTCCCTTTTTTTAAGTCGTAAAGTTATACGCGTATAAAAACGTATATTTTTGTATAATATTATCAGAGAAACGAGACTGTACGATAATATTATATAGTATTAGTAAGTACGTAAGACCAGCATGAGGCGAACAATTTTGTTATACACACAATACTCGATCGCCGTTTTCGCGTTTTTATTAAACGTCCGTATTTTCGAATTCTATTTTTTTTTAAATCGAGAGACACGCTGCTGATCGTTCCTGTCAAAACTTTTAGATTCGTTATTAAAACGTTTGTTGACTGGACTATTGTATATCGTACCGCCGACGAGACTGCTGCTGTATCATCAAATATATATTTGGAGCGAGTATAACATATACGTTATTATAACTACTGTAACGCGTACATGGTCCGTTCACGAGAGATACAATATTTTAGATTCTGAACGTGTCAGCGAAGAAAGTACTACTAAATAACGAAAAATAAAAAAGCCGGGATAACTCCGTAGGTAGTTTGACGGACTATGCCATGTGGGTGGGTTCGGAAGTCGTGGTTAAAACGTATTATTATCAACGATTCCGAGCGAACTCGGTTGTCTAGCGTACGCCGTGGTAAATTTTTCGAGAATTTCAAACGTTCTCCATACTTTGCTCGGAAATTTTCGCGATCGCTTGAAACAAAGCCGTATCTTACCTGTTTTAACACTTACGGCTCGTTCCGATCTGGACGTTACGGCCAAAACACTAAACCGATACGTCAAAAACACGTTGTTTGCCGTACTTGACGTTTCTCCGCATAAGTTTCTGCCTGGTTTCTCGATTGTAACTTTACCGATTTTGAACGTTCAAACACTCGAATCAAATTTCAAAAACCACGAACGTTCTCGAGTAAAACGCGACACGTCGTAACACCGCCCGCCTAAACGATATGCTCGGAGAGAATATGATTTTGGCTCACCGCGGGAAGATTCGTCCTCCTCCGTCGCCCCTTACACACATAATTTGCACAACGTGTTGGTGGTAAGTTTAATCGTGTGCGCCGTTCGAAGTTTGGAAATTCGCCGCCGAACCCTGTAGTGCGACCCCCCACGGACGGTTTAATCGCGTAGATTAATATTCAGCACGCTTTGATACATCCGCTGCGAAGTTTTTCGATGCGTACAAGGTGTGCACAAACGTTGTATCCGTGCATAATAATAATACGCGATACTGGCAGCGTTTGGCCGCCGCACGTACGATTGAAAATTATAAAGCAAAAAATCGTGCTCCGTCAACGAATTATACCGTTCCCGAGAACTTTAAAAAAATACATCACCACCGGATCCAACGCGAGATTCTCGCACGAATTCGTGTGCGACAACCGTTTTGGCACTGATTTTTTCTAGTTAAAAACGTACGGATTGTGTTTATTTCGCTTTTACCTATTATAACGATTAACATGTACAGTGCTTTCGATTAAAACGAATCTTCGTTTCGGTCGAGAAAACAGAGAAACGTAGCGCCAAAATTCGTGTCGCGCGTGCGAGTTTGTACGCGAATCTATTCAACGGCGTTACACGTTTTATTTTTCGATACTTCTCCGAGTATCGGGGGAAAACATTTAAAAACGTATCTTTTTCTCAAGTTTATATAGCACGTCAGTCACCGTCTAAACATCGTATTTAATAATTCACGCTAATCTCCATCCTGTAGGTATAAAATATATATATATATGACGTACTCGCCCACGTGCTATGACGTGTGTAATATACGTTCGGTACTTACGAACGCGGTAAACTGCAAGTTTCCCGCGACCCTTTTCCTCCGCGTCCGCGACGATGGGAGTTTGCGAGTCGAAATGCGTTCGACTAATTAACACACCGCGCGCGCTACTTTCCAGGAATTCGGATTGTTTATACAGCAGTAGTCGTTCCTCGGGGGCCGTTAGTTATGGAAGCATCGTGGGCGAAAATCGTGTGTGAGGGTGTGTTGTGTTTGTCCAACAGCTGTGTGTGGATCCCGCACGATCAGGCGTTGTAAACACGTTTGTCCCGTGGTCGGTCGAGAACAGTGTGGACAAAAGTAAAAATCATTCGGCAGTATAAACAGTTCACCGAGAACCGTCTAGCGGTCAAAGATATCGCGTGCGTTAAAATCGATATCGAACGGGGCGGCGAGATTCGAGTAGTATAGAATATTCGTCTGGACGAAATACGTTCGGATTTTTAAATAAAATCGAAATACGATCTGGGACGCTTACGAACGAACAAAACAAATGTGCACGGAGAGACGGAAAAAGGACTGTTTCAGACGCGGGGGCATTTCACCTGGATGATTGTTTTTCTTTCTTCTAAATCTCGCGCTTTTCGGAAAACTTTGAATTCGCGAAACCGTTTTCGTGGAAGTATGTAAAGGCAAAATTCACGAGGGCGAAATTCACGTGTTCGTATAACTAAAGCGCTTTTCCCAGCTCTTTCGCATCCGTCCGAGTCGGAAACCCGTGACGGTACATAAAATCATAGCGAGATCTTTGGCGACGCAAAACTCGCGCACGCGTAACAAATATCATTGTTGGAGTTCCGACGCGCCTGCATTCTATAGCACACCAAAACGGTCCGCAAAGCTCATTAAAGAGGTCAAACCGTTTTCATAACGGTTGTTTTACAATACGGGAGAATGTTAGGGGCACGATTATTTAAACTGTTATACATACCGTCGTATGCAATATACTTCTCGATTGAACGGGAGCGGCTGTTTGTTACGGGGCAAAATTCGCAAAATCTACACGCGGCGGCTTCGTGGTGTTGACACGGGCACGCTGATACATATCGCTGTAGATGCAAATTTTTCTTGAATGTTTATAGAAAAATGTTCATGGCAGCGTCAACTTTACGATTTGATGGCGTCATCGATTGATTTTATTTTCGGGTTAACTTAGCTGACGAAACTAGTGTAGTGTCTAGCAGTTTCGTCAAAACTGCCGATAAAAAATGCAATCCATTAGAAATCGTTTTCCGACTTAACCACTGAACGAGTTTTTTTTTTTTCGCTTTTATAACTTCAAAGCGTAAACGCGACGAATTCGCGAAATCGGGTGCCCTAAAAGAGGTTTTTCAGACAAAAAAAAATTTCAAAATCGGCCGGCACTTTGAAAAGTGAGTTGACGTATTTTTTCATACGAATTTCAGCCGCACCCGTTCCACTGAAAAAAACCTTTTTTATTACTACTGTTTTGAAATTTTAACTGGTATTTCTGACTATGAGTTTAGCAATGAACGCTACTAGTAGGAGTAATTCGGTTCCGGCGGGAGATTCGTTGGGCAGACGCTATATATCGGCACAGGGACTGGCTCAAAAGTTTAAAGTTTACACCGAATCTGAGAGCGATCGAGAACTGCACGCAAAAATTACGATCCGAACTTTACCGGTGGGTCTCGAACGTGGGTACTTACCGAGTTCTATATTTCGAATATTATACATCTCTCGGTGGCTCTTGGACAATTTTTACTACTATATTTAACTGTTATCAATCAATGTGTTTGATTTCCGTGGTGATAATATTTTTGAAAATTTCGGAAGAACACACACGCTGCGCGGTAGTCGCGCGTAATTAGCCGTGGACTACAACTAACGGCGTGCGCCGTTATTCGTCACGTGTGTCTTAAATCAAGTTATAATAAGTTTGCTGCGGATGCTATTTCAGGAGAGAGCGTCTTTTGGCTCGCACACGTGTACAATATTAATCACTCGAACTCCCGTCAGCGGTCGAGGGGACTTTATTAGATTTCGAGGTAGTAACAGTTGAAAACGAGCGAAATTCCGACGAGAACCGGAGCACCAGAGTTTCTATAGTGATTCAAAACCGATGATCGACTGCAACCGGTAAACGCGTTCGAGTATATGTTTTATAGAAATTACCGATTTTTCTTTCTTCAGATTTTTCAAATTAACTTACTCTAAAACTCAAAGTCGTCAGCACGCATCCGATTTGTCGGAGCTTTCTATCCCTGTACGAGGATGATATATATTTTTTTTCACTTACCGTTATGCCGATTGTTCATAACGCAAATTTTATGACGTCTTATAGATCCTGAAAAATTTATTGTTCTTTATCTGTGACGGCCGATTTAACCACGAAATATCGTAGCACAACACGTTTTGGAAAACGCACATACATTGTACCTTACTTTTTTAAAAATCGTTATTCGTTTATTGGCCATACGAAAAATCAATAAAAAAATCTCGACCATTTTCGGAAAACTGCTAGAAATTTCGACATTATTGTAACCACTTTTACGGTTAGCGGGTGGCTCAGACATTAACGCTGGATACAAAAAAGTTTAGGTTTTCAAGTATATTTGATTTGAGACAATTTTTGATGCCTCGATTATATTTTTAGTTGTCTGCCGAAAACGACCACCGAATTCGATTATTTGTGTTTTCGACAAGAAAGAGCGATTGTGCTTCATTGTGTGACAAAAAAGTTATGGAATTTAAGTTAGATCTCATTCGAAACAATTCTTAAAATCTTACAGCGAGTTTTTGGTCCGAAAACATTCACATTTAGACTAAAATTTCTCTTACGGAGATTGGTCCGATATTTTTACACAATACCTTACGTAACATGAGACGTAACAGTAATATGGGCTCCCTCAGAATCGTTTTTTCGAATGCGATTCATCGCTTTCAGATATTGAATTGTTTGAACCACAACGTCCGAAAAAGCTTAGACAAAAAAAAAAAAAAAGGACCCACTCCAAAGCGTAATCCCAATATATACGCCAAACAAAACTTTTTTTTTATTAACCGTGGAAAGTTTTTTTCACACTAATCGGTTCGGTCACTTCTTTGTTTTGTAAACGCGCATTATTTTCATGACGTTTTTTTATAAATCCGCATAACGATTTTCTCACGCAGACGCTTAAAGTCTTAACTTAAGCCAACAAACTTAGTGTAAAATCACGGCGAACGATAAAATTCGTCCCGTCAACTGCGGTGCACGCGCCTCCGCTTGGCGAATTACGTCATAATACTACGTGGATTTTATATCGTTATTATCCGCGCGAAAAACGATGTTTCGGCGTTCAAACCTATTGATTGATTCCGAGTACGATTTCTCGACACGTTTTATCGTACAACATAATATAGCCATATGACGATCGTTTATATTTTATGTGGATCGCGGCTAATTCGGTTAGGGCTCCGGAAGGGCGGACGAAACGACAACAACCCGTCAAGCTTAATTCGACGGGACGTCGCGAGAAAACAACAGCGGAGGGCGCGAGGGTTTAAATTCGTCTGCGGTGCGGTAGGTCGCAGATGCGGCGGCGCTTCGGGATAAAGGCCAAAAACAGAAAACGGATTGTAAACTATATACAGGCGAATGGTCCCCGACAGCTGCGTCACGGTTCACACAACTATATTATACTCGATCAACTTTTGTTTTCTTTAAGCAGCCAAAAGCTTGTAAAAACAGAAAAGTCGAAACTCGACCGGCCGTACGAAATCTTCGTGGCACGGCGGTCGAGTCGTGGTGCTCTTTTCTCGCGGTCCGACAAACTATGACGAGAATCGCAGTACGGCGACTTTATAGTTCTCTGCTCGCGGTGTTTAGTACGGCGTGAATGAATTGCGATCCTTACAATCGCGTGGACCTCAGATCGGTCAGGACTCGTTACTGCGATCGTCGATACAAATTGTTACGACAGGTTACACGAGTGATCCATTTGGATCTCGTTCGGTCATCGATTACACCCGTTCGGGCGCGTTTACAAAATTTCTCCGGTGTACACACGGTTAAAGTGTTATGTCGTCCGCAGCAGCGCTGAAACTTTGTCGTTTTCGACCCGGCGCGAAAAATACGACTAAAATTTCTAACGATCGTTTTTTAGCGGTCGTCCCTGCGATCAGCGCGATTCTACGAGGACCCCCGGAACCGGCGAATCGAGGGGCGCGTCGGCGGCGCAGATCGTTTTTCGCGCACGGTCGTCATTGAGGGTGCTCGTGTAAAAATATTCCCTCCCCCCAGCAGACAAACACCCCGACACCCCCGGATTCTACACCGACGTACACCACTAACGAACCGTGTGTCCGAGTGAATGTGTACACGACGCAAACGCACAATTTATGCACGCATGTTGTATGTATGACAGTTTGCAACAGGGGTGGTGACGAGAGCCGAAAGCGGACCGGGGGCGGCTGGGAAATCGAGCTCGCGGTAACGAAGGCCGCGGCGCGTCACCCCCCGAGGATACGGCGACGGTCCCGCGAGACGCGCTCGCAACGCGTCGGGTTATTATCGGGGTGGTTTTTGTTTGTCGATTTTCACTCGTCCCGTGGTTAGCAGAATCCGCCGATCGTGATCTACGGACGCAGATCCGCGCGGACCAAGGCTGGAGACAAACGAGTGTAACAGGAATATGTTGTAACAGGAATATATGTATTCATCCGCGTGGCGACCGAAACGTGCCGCGGGTGGATTCGTCTGCCGGACTGCTGTGGAGCTGCGTTTTGGCGATTTCGTTCCGACGATCGTTTAGGAAAACTCGAACCGCCGGACGGGAAAAATCATTCGATCGAAAGACAAATCCTCGATACGAGACCGTCGTTTTTCACGGGAAAAAAACCGTACGAACTATTTTGTCCGTGATTTTCATTCAGATTTTCGAACGCGCGGATACGTTCGACACGGTTCGTGCTGAACGGCGAAAACGGTCGACAAAGTTTTAAAGCGATTCGCGTGAAACGAACGTTGCGGGCGGGTGGCGGAAATTACGGTTTCGATTCGCGGGAGATGAAAAAAAAATAAAACTTTTTCCCTTTCGACGGTCGTATGAAACGTATATTTATATAATAACCGGTGCTCTGCGTTTATTAATAATACGCGACGAATCCCCGGCTGTGACACGCTCCGTTGTCGTTATTATAAAAGTGTTATACGGGTACCGACGGTTTACGGAAATAAAAAAATTACGACGAGCGGAGGAAAGCGAAATATGTAATTTTTCTTGTGCGACCGTGCTCGAAATCCGTACCGCCGGTTTCGAATATTGTTACAAAACGTACTACCGAGCGTGAATCGTACAGTGTTCGCCGGACGCGACTGCAACACACGGTGGCGAACGTTTGTTGCGGCGTATTTCGTACGCTACGAGTACACACGTTTAGTTATCGTCGTTTCGGTTTTTAACTAAAGAGATAGAAAGAAAAAAAAACGGTTTCGACCCCTCAGTAATTATATAGACGTGATAACGAACGGACTGAGTTTTTCCGTCTCGCGTTTAAATGTTGATAGAAAGACCATAAAGGAGAAACTATAGTTCCGAATCGTAGAAGAGAAATCCAACGGTTCATAAAGTGTACGTACAAGTCCCGTTTATTCCATAGAAAAAAAACTCTAGTAACCTATAAATCCATCTCGCAACGACGACTTTTAATTTCTCTCTCTCTGAGCGCAGTCCGTTCCTTTGTAGTGCTACGTTTTAAACTTGAATATTACGTCCGTGATGGCGGATATCGAAAATTTCATTCAACAGTACAGTTCTGACGTCGATTTCAAAAACCACAATGTCATTGATAAAAACATTAGTAAATACATATAACACACGAGAAGAATTCCACTACAAAGACTCCGGATCATGCGGCAGGGTTATATTATACGAAATAAATGCGATTCGGCAAACAGGACACAAAATTAGAGTGTCAGTGAGACATATCACAAACGAGTACTTTAAGTTTGTATCCCGAATACGTATTTATAGAGAAATTGTGTTCGAATGATGTGGACGAAAAGTGTATAAATGGAACTAAAAACAATTTTAAAAAGTATTCCATATACCCTGTGAAAAAACCCAGTACTTCCTCCTGCAGTATAGGACCGTACAGATTACGATGGCCGATGTAGTCACTCGACAAACGTCAGGTCATGAAACAAATTCAATACTGTTTTTAAGTAAAACGGACCACTTGAAACCGTGAATGTATTTTTAATTTTACAATTAATACTAGACGAAATGGTTTTAAATACACTTGAGGCTATTCGTACACCTATCTAAAATAATCGTTTGAACACTCAACGTGTTCGTTGTATCGCATTAAACCAATAGGAAGAGAAAACACTAAAAATTCAAATTTCGTCTCGTGTCGAGCGGACAATGAGCAGTTACAACACAAATAAAAGTGTTCGGTGGTCATCAGGTGATTCGCGCGTTTTTCATTCCGCGTATACAGTTTTCGGATATATCCGTCCACCTCGGTGTCCGCGAAATCCGGAATATTCGAAAATAGTAAATAAAATATTAAATATCCGGAATATTTCGGTGTCCGCGAAATATTCGAAACGTTACAGTTGACGGACCGAGGCGGTACACCACAGTTATCGGTTTTACAACGACTGCGCTGTAAAACAAAACGTTCGTTCGTTGTCATAATTGCGTATATTACGCGGTGTACCGTCGACGGATTCCAATATAACATATATTCAAGACGTTATCGGAGAGGTTTGTCACCCTTTTCTCGAAACGATTCGGGAGCAGAATGGAGCCGTATACTCATGACCCGGTAGTACACTTTACATAACAATAACGACAACAACAATTATAATACGTCATAACGCGCGTGTTCGACCCATTAGACGGCCGGCGAGAGATCGGTTTCCGACCGGAACTTACGAATTAATTACGCGTCCCTCTCGTTCGCACGGATCGATCCGAATAAAAAAGCAGCGTGCGGATATGGTGAATGTTAAAAATACGATATTATATCGTAACAACGCACGAGGCGTGTCATAGGAATCGCGTTAAAACAGTACGCACACAATATTACCTCGCGCACGTCAACGAATTCGATAGATTTTTAATAGTAATAATAACTTGTGTGCTATTTTGTATTTCGATCTTCCGCAGCATTCGAGATCATCGGTTTGCCGCGATCACATCCAAATTTTCTCTATCACTAGCCGTCCGCTTCCGACACGAGTCCAACCGCTGCAAGGAATCGCTTTTCTATTATCCGACTCGTGTATATTATAACCACGGTCTTCCTCTATACGATTCCGTCGATTCCGCGATTAGATTCGTACCCACGGACGTAAAAACAATCGAATTTTTTGTATACCTATACTCTATATCATACACGTACTGATTTCCTCTCTTCTTTCTCAAGCTTCATCGCATTACTAACACTCTAAATCAGTTCGACTTATCTGTCCCGCATCACGTTTCGAATGTTTCTCATCCGTACGACATAATGCTTCAGAAGTACGTTTTTAGCAAATTCGATTGCCGATTTCATCATTCAACATGTTACAAGTCCCCGAGTAAACGTGGCGTTTTTATACACATATTGTTGTCCGTTATGTTGCGGTTGCACGTCCTAGCCGATTCCGCATCGACCATAAATTAAATGACGTTAAATGAACGTACAATTCGTAACGTTTGAACGACGTAACGAAAACTAAAATAACAATGCGCGAACGCGTCTAAGCTCGCGAGATAATTATAGGTTTTGAAAATCGATCGACCAGGCTGTTATTATTAATACGCGTTCGGAAAAACAGATTAACCGTTAAGAACGTCCTCGATATTTTTATGTACCGTCACAACTGGCCTTCACCGCAGCCACGCTTCGAATAAATATTTAATAATGACGTACCGATAACTCGATTGACCGACGAGAAAACAAAAGAAGATTCGTTACATTTTCAAACAGTACGAATCACTTCTGTAATGTTTTTAACGTACCCAATCGAATTTAAACTTTGCGTTACGAGCTGTGCGAATACACTCATATTGTACGTCAAGATCTCGTAAAGAACGGACACCGACGACCTATAGCCGGTAAAATCATTTTTTTGTTCACAATTTTTCCTGAAAGCATTAAAAACCTGTTTAGGTAAAACAAAAGTCCCCCCCGTAGCAGACGTGTACAAATCGTCTAGTCCCGATACCTGTTGTCCGTTCCGTCCGTCTTTTCAAAAGCATATTAGACAAAGTCGCGTCGACGTACTCGAGTGTTTCGATTACGTTGTTGAAATTTAAGAGGATTAAACGAATTTTCGCGATTACAATATACCTTTTATTCGCTAAAATGATAAAAAAAAAAAATAACGCCGTATCGTACGTTATGAAAAGCTGAAAATTCGGAGAATCCGCAGGCTCGGAATAACGGCGTATATTATTAATATCGTTAAAAGGGCACGCGCCGTCACCGCCACCACCACTGCGAACTCGCGGGGAAGTTTCGAACGCGTATGCCGCTGGGACCACCACGGCTGCGGAGAGTGTTTCGTTCGGTTTTTTTTAAACTTTTTCCTTTTTTTCTTGTTATATCTCACACGCGTCGGTTTTTTCCGCCCGATCATCTGTTTTCAGACGTGTTACACGTATTAAAAAAAAGCCGTAAAAAATGAGGTAAAGCCGAGCAAAACGCGTGTACACACTCCGACGTAATAATATGTAATATGAAAGATGAGATGGTTCCTAAACGGAAAAGCGAGAAAAAAAAAAAATACGCGTCGTCAAAAAGCGACGACGTAATGAATTATTATACAGTCGACCGTTCTATAAACGCGCGAGTTTTTCGTCTCTCGACGGTACTGTTTTTTTTTTTTTGGTTGCACATTCAAAGTAGTAGCGTCGTACTGACGTCAACATTAAGCCGAATAACCTTTGGAAAAATCTTTTATTTTAAACGCACGCAAAACGTGTTTTTTCTTTTGGTTTTCGCTTCGTTTGTGTCTATAATTGTCGCGGCGATTCACGTGACGAAAAATTCAAAACACTATCACTGTGAATGGTTTTTTTTATAAATTCGCTGTTTTTTTTCCCCCCCATTACAAGTGTCGAAATTCAAATTAAAAAAAAAAACCGTGTATGGGTATGAAATTCGTGTTTACACATCGATGTACAAAAAAAAAAAAAACTTGGTACTAAAAATCAAAACGGCTTTCAGTGGGCACACTCGCGCGGTTGACTGCAGTGATGCCTTTATACAGAAAACGACCGTTGGATTCCCACACGATTTCGTGGCGTTTTGGTGGCAAAAACTAAAAATGTGATTGGATTTTCTACGAAACTCGGAAATCGTTGTTCGATTTTTTATACCCGAGAGTGTATGAAACATACGAATGAGGAGTACTGTACGGCAATATTAGCGGTCGACCAAAATAATAATCGAAGGTAAAAAACGTAATTATGAGATGTATTCGATTTTCGCCGCGTCGTCGGGTTCTTTAATTTTATAAAAAAAATTAACTCGCGTTAAGATTTGGAAATCGAAATCGATTATATCACAGGGAAGTTATGGTGTTTCGGAGAGATAAAAAAAAAAACAGCGATGTATTATATTTTAACTGCCGAACGCGGCGATCGTCGTATGATTTACTCTCGTTAAAATAAACATTATTTTCTTTAGGCTACGTCGAAATATCCGCGCGTGTTTGACACTAATATAATTACTAGATATGGGTCGTACGAACAACAAAATAAAAACGCCTCTTTTTCAACGTGCTTTTTTTTTCTTTTTTACACGAGTGTACTATAATAATAATTAGATCACGACGCTCGCTGGACGGGTGATCCTTTTTTAATCAAATTTTAACTATAATTCAATACGCGCATAGACAGTAAACGCGTAAAACGCATTATTCTACACGCAGAAAGCGACGGCGGCGAATAAAACGTTTTATTGTTCATTGAACTCGTTAAATTAACACCGGGGGACGGAGTTTATTGGATTACGGAATAATTTAAAAAACAAAATGTTTTGTTTCCGGTCGGTTTAGTGTGCGCTGTACTCGAGAGCGCGTCGATTAATTATTATTACAATGTGTTGTAGGCTCGACGTTTCAAAAGATTTTTTCGGTTCAAATTTTAATCGGAAAAATCGAAAATCCGCTAAACTATACACACACACGGTCAATCGTGGAATACGGTAGTATACCTACCGCCGCACTTTTTTGTTTCAATAATACAGTAACATTACCGATTAATTTTACGTTATTTTTGGTCAACAAAAATATATTTCGAATACGGCGGATAACGCGTGGCGGTACGGAAGCGTTCTACTTTTATAGTCGAACCAAATGTCGTTCGATTACAATTTGTCAAAAAAAAAAAGTAATGAGAAGTTTACACCGTATCACTTTGACGGCACACGTCGGTTCGTGGTCACGCCGTCCTGAAGCGGTGTTGTGTTGCGTTTTTAGGATTAGAGAACACCATATTCGGACGTATTGTGTTACCTATACGAAAATGTAATCCGCGGAAACAAACAAATAATAAAAAAAACGTTTTGAAAAAATTAAAAATTGAGCCGTTTGTTTTGTACGAAACGACCCGGCGGAGTATCGCGTTTCGAACGCGTGTAACCAAAACTTCACCACGAAAACGATAGTAGTTTGAAATCGGAAACAAAAATAATAGTTCACACTAGAGTTGACGTTGAGCGGCGTGAACAGTTTTCTTTTTTTTTTCCCCCCAAGAATCGATTCAGTTGACCGAAATAATGTCGTGAAATCACAAAGGTTTTCAATCGATTCTCATTATACATACATATATTATCGTTATAAACCGTAAATGTACACCTACGGTTATTATAATAATCCGTAGGTACGTATATTTTACGCGGTCGATTATCATAATTCTGTAACGGATTTTAATGAGTTTCCTCCGGAAACGATAGAAAAAAAAAAAAATCGAATCGTAATAAAGCCGATTCAACGTACCGATCAGAAATTGATGTCGATAAGTTGTTTATAGAAGGTTTTGCGCCAAACGCGAGGCAGGAAGCGTTTAATACAGTTAGTATCGTGTTGTTTTCATATTTCATACTATTGCCTCGGTGTGTCGCGAGATTTTAAGTAAAAAAAAGACAAATCGATCATTTCTAAACCGGTACGAGTGCCCTCGGAGTCGAAATTTTAAAACAACTGACTAATTAAATATATGTAATAAAACTGAGCTAATAACTTTTTCTCCCACAGCTCGAAAACCGCGTTCCGCGTCAACCGTCACAACCGTACGGGCGAGCAGTTTTCGCGGTTTTCCGAACCGCAGGTTTCCACGCGTCGTGCAGTGGCGGCGCTAGGCGTGGGCGAAGTGGCCTCGCACCTCAAAGGGCCTCCAAAGGGACTTATAATCGACCATAGAAAGATTTGGCCAAAAAAGGGCCTTTTTAAGTCTACTTCGCCCACATATAAATTTTACCTCGCGCCGCCACTGGCGTTGTGTACGCATCGAATTGCGTCGGCGTCGCCGTTTACTCTCGTCATCGCATCGTACAGCAGCAGCGGCTACCCTCCGAACTCGTAGACTCTGAACGGTTTCACGCAATCATTGTCGTTCGACGCGCGGGGGGATGTTAATGCCCGCGAAAGATTCATAAAAAAAAAAATCCGAGTCTTATCTGCGACTCGCAGCCGAAAATGGTGTAACGTTTACGGGGGGTGTATAGATGGGTGGACGCTATTTTATAAAACGACCCCTATACTGTGGCGGTCACACGATGAGAAACACCGCCGTAAACGTCCGCGAGAACGACGTAATTATTTATAAACGATCCGACGACGAGCATAAAAAATCCACCAAAGACCAGGTACCTTTTGGAGAGGCGTACGAGCGGATCTGCTGGCGTGTACATCGGGTTATACGTGTACTGAAAAACGGGCTGAATTCCCAAGTTCGACGGGTGCGCGAAAACAGAACTTCGCGGGAAGATCGACAGAATCTCGTTCGACGAACCATCGAAAACGCAGCTCGGTCGTCCAGTTTTACGTCCCGGGTAAAAACAAATTTAACAATAAAGACTTTTGTCCATCCTATTCTAGCGTCGCGTAAGAGAGTTTACGTAGGTCGAGTTTAAGTCGGTATGATCTTTATTTTGGCCTATAACATCAACTAAAATCTAACATTAAGCACTTACAATTAACTATCGAGGTTTTTTATTAAAAAAAAAAAAAAAAAGTGTCGCGATTTTATTCGAAACGGTATTTCTGCGGGTCGCTGCTCCCTTACTCACGCAATCCGTTTGTGTTCTCGCAGCGGTATTCGTACACTTGATTTGTGATCTCATAACGTGTTTATGGCGAACGATGATTTCGATATTGTATCGTGTAAAGCGTACAGAAGAGAAAAACGCGAACCAGCGAAACGCTCATTACTATTGTTTCGTTCGGTGGTCGAAACGTGTTCCATTTTGAAAAGTGTCTAACGCAACGAACGGCAGTACAAAGCTGTCTGGACAGTTGTAAAAGCGTCGTTGCCCGTCGATTTTGCCCGGGTATCCGCGGGTTCGCAGCGACGAGAAAACGTCGAAAACGAAAACACGCTTGGTTCGTACCAGTATGTGCTTTTCGAACGCGCTGTTCGGCGATAACTCGACAGCGACGTTTCGCGACCAACACAAACACCGCCACCACCAGAGTCGTGTACGTTGTCTAACAGTATCGGCCGTTTATTAAGCGTTTCTAAATACTATAATATCTCTGTTTTATTGTATCGACGACGTACGATTTTGTGTTCTGTTACACGTTATAGTAACGACGGTCGAAACTTGTCGCCGCATCACCGTCTTCTTCACCCCTCGAAAGATCGTGTTTTACCCCTTCAATTACCCCTCAACCCCCAGGTTCGTAACCGCGGCTACACACGCAGTTTTCTCTCTCTCTCTCTCTGTCTCTCTCTTTCTCTCTCTCTCTCTCTCTGTCTCTCTCTTTTTAAACGCTCTGCAGCACTCCGTTCTCGTTTACACGTATACGTGCGCGTGCAAACGACACAGGGATCCCCCCCGTCGAGGGTGTATGCGTTTCCGTCGTCTGCAAACACCCGGAGGGATATTTACGTACGAGCGTTGTAACCACGCGCCGCGGTCGTGTGTCTCCGCGATTAATATTCTGTGTAATAACGATGCGTCGCGTACGCGCCGAGTGCAGGTCGTCGTCTCGGAAGGGACGTTGTGTGACGTTGACACGACGGGCGACGTCGTTTGACTGCCACGCGCACAACAGCAGGGCCGCGGTGAGCCGTGTACGTCTGCGTGTGTGTATATATTTTTGGCTATTTTATCCCGATATTCGGACGAAAGCGTCCGCCCGTTAAGATGTAGACGGCGGAACGATCTAGTGTGTGCGGCTATAGCGTGGGTGACTAGAAGTTTATGGAAAACGGCGAGCCGTACGGATGGCCCGGACACGCACGGCGGACGCGAGAAGAGTAATGGCGATGATATGTTATATAGCGATAGAAGAGACGGACGGACTCGAAGTCTAGGACCCGTTGCGTCGATGGTGCGGTCGGATGAAATCGAGACAGGCGTTTCGGGCGATGGACAAACTCCACGACGAGGCCAGCGCGTAAAAATAGAACAGAGTGTGGCGGAAACGAGCGTTTTTTTAGGTGGATTGGTGGCGAGTGGAGCGACGAGAGAGAATGAGGAACGTGTAAGAGACAGTACGGATGTACGGGACGGTTTGGGCGTGTGAAGAGAGGAAACCGAAGCGGCAAGAAGGAGTATGACGGAAAAAGTAAACAAAGACCGTAGAAGAGATGGATGGAAACAGTCGACACGAGGGGTTGTTTGTGCGCGTGTATTCGCGACGAGGATGGCCGACTCCAAACGGGCGAAGAAGAGTGGCCGGGCACACTGCAGCGCGGGAGAGCCGATTAGACAGTGTTCTAACGGGGAATGTGAATGAAAAAACTTCCCCGCTCCGGTAAGACACCGTATAAAAGAATAGGAGACTGGTAGTAGATGGGCGGGGGAGCGCAATATCTGGAGAGAAAAATGGAGCGACACACTACTACTGTTGGCGAAGAAGAAGAAGAGATCTGGATGTATATGTCCAGACGAAACATTCTTTTTTCAAAACCGACCCGAACGCCGAGAATCGACCGAGTGTTCTCTTGTGGAAACGTAACGCGTTTTTTTTTTATCCTGCAAACATTATAGCCGTCGGACGGTGACATTCGATTCGCGCGGACCAACATTCGAAACGCGCGATATTACAGCACACAGCATGCACTGTAATTTTTTTTTTCGAATTTCCACTATCGAACACAACGTGTAACATTTAACGATGGCCGTGTACGATGCACGTATGGAGAAAAACGCGATTGATACCCCGGGCTCTCGTTCTTTGTGTCCGAGGTTTTTTTTCCCCGCGCCTCTCGGTCTTTACGACAAGCTGGACGACCGTCGGCCGGGCCGGAGAGAGGATTGTTACGCGGGCCCGCCGTTCGGCAGAAGCGACGCCGGACGCGAGCGAGTGGACGATATAACGGGTGACGGGACGGGGGTGTGTGCAAAATAGAAAACAATAAACCCTCGGCGCTAAACGCGAAAACCGAATTCGGTTTTGAAAAGGGTCGCGTTCGGAGGGCAGCCCCGCACCCTAATTTCGAGCGTATAAAATACAAGACTACGTATTATTATTATTATCCTTTGTGCACACTTAATAACAACGCGTTGTTCGGGGGGTACGTTGTGCACGACACGCGCGTGGCCGGGGGGCGGTCGGTTAAAAAATAACGCGCGGAATTCAATTTGGACGGTCTTAAAAATAATGAGTTGATTAATCAACCGACGTCCGCGACCCGTTCGGTACGGAGGAGATTTCTGCGGTTCGTTTCCACTCGTTTAGCGAAAGAGTCTGAGTTTCTGCCCGTTTGATCCCGTTTCCGAGCGAAATCTCAATTACGTGACCTAAACGACGGTGGCGCACGCGAAATATAATCAGTAAAGGATCTCATTCGACTAAATTTTCCACCGAGTCAAAAAATCAACCGTTTCGTTTTTAAATCGTTTGTGATTTTTTTTATTAAATTCCGCGAAACCCCAAATAATAATAGAGTCTCGAGGCACTCGAGTTGTCGAGTCGTTGTAATAAATAAACAAAGAGTCATTTAAAACTGTAACGAAATTATGCTCCGTCATGTTTAAAACACGACTATGTACCTAAATTACGTATTACGCAAATTCTCGATCGGTCAATTCGTGATTCTATCTACCAAATCGCGAACATTTTAGCGATTAATTTCATTAGATATGTTGTTAAAAACAAAATGTCAATGTATATTGCCGTACGGTGATATTTATTTTTTTTAATTCTTTGTTCACTGGAAACTATTGATTTCGAACTGAACGCTTTTACCGCATTATGCGACAATTCGGCAGAGTCAAAGAAAAAAAGAATTCGTTACACAATTGCTACAATTTATAATATTTCAAGTATAATACAAATATAATTTTAAATTATTAAAAAAAAAAAAAAATCTATCATCGTACAAGCATAACACGTTACTTTGAAGAACAGTAGTGCATGATATTGTACATACCTATTTACGCGTTATTTTATCCACTCACATCAATCCAAAAATAATGTAAAAGAAGTAAAACGTATTATGTTTGTTTTGGTGTTTATTAGGAGACCAAAATTAAAAATGTTTTTTTTTTTGTTTACCCAACGACTATAAGGAGTAAAATATACAACTTGTAACGCCTACGACCTGTTTTTTGTGTTTAGCAGCAGTTAACGTGTATACTTACGATCGATCGAATTTTTAAAACACAACACTAATTTTCAAATTACTTGTGTCTCATGGAGAGATGGATTAGGTTTAGGATAGGTAGTAGAGTTGTGTCAAATAATACTCAAATAATACGTTTACAGAATTGAAAACACACCGGATCATATAAAACGTCTTTATTTTTGTCAGCCCTTATTGTTGTGAACTAGAAAAATATGGGATATCCAACGTCGTTAATTATTTGTTGACGTGCTAGATTTTAAGGATAAAAAAAACAAAACAAATCGACTCGCAACGGCGCGTGTATACGATTTTGAGAACAAATTATTGTATTCTTTGCACATTCGGCCGCGATAACTTTACTATCGTTACATTCGTTACGTATAAAAACAAACCTGCGGAGCAATATTAAGACGTCGAAAACCCCACATATCCCCGGGCTCGGTGGTCAGAGAATTCGAAAAGTTTAGCTATTAAGGCGTCCGGGCGCGGCACGTATACACTGCAGAACACCACCGGGGAACGGTAAATTTTGTATAAAATTCGCGATGAGAAACCAAGACAACCAAGACTCAATATGAGTTATTATAACCACCGAAATACGGCGGTGCTGGCGAAAGTAAAAATGTTGTATAAAATACGAGTGCGTCATAAATTCACCATACGACGTGTCGGCGTACACACCTACACGTATAATAAAAATAGTGAAAATAAAATGAAAACCGCGAAGAGAATAAATTGTATTTCGTTTCGTTTGAGGCGGCCCGAGAGCATAAATCATTTTCCGAACACGTGTGCGGTGTTTTATGCTTTCGCTACCGCCGCCGCGGTAATTTTCGCGTTTCGTTTCTTCAAAAAATAATACAAAGTTTTATTAAATCGTCAAAGCCGAAACGATTATGGCGGTTTAACTTTCAGCAACGTTGCGCGAACCATATAGGCGGAGCGGGTCGACCATAAAATTACTTACTAAGTATATATATTACGTTGCTTGTTGAAGAGTTGTATTAACAATAATTGTTTACAGAGTTGAAGACCGCCCGCTGTTTTCATTTTTGTTTCCTTTCAACGGTTCACAAGAGTGACGGAGGTTTGATAAAATATAGAGAAAAACGAACTGCGTGAAGCGCGAACATAATATTAAAACGTAATTATTTTCTATAGATACATTTACAGTTAAAACACGCGTGTCTCGAAATTAATATAGAATCTTTCGACATAGGTCCGCGAAAAGTGTTTCAGTGGTACGATAATAATGGCGACGTCTGGACGAATTTACTGGGCAGAACAGAAAACAACGAGATCAGAAGAGATCGCCGGGAATACAGAAAGAACGAAAAGGGATGATCCGAAGTTAACTGTGTAGGAAATGACGCGATCGTTCAAAACTCTTGTACGTCGGACAAAAGTTTCGCGGCACGGGAAATCCAGATTGATCAATCGAGAGTGGTGTCAAGGTGTTATTTTATATGAGTAATTTAAAAAAAATTCTAAAAAAGACAATATCCTTATAGCCAATGAACCCCCAAGAGTCAGCGAAACGAAAAAATTAACGTGTTTCGGGATGAATGTCAACGTGTATATAAGACGTTTACCGAAGCGCACCTCACGAAGGAGCCTTTTAATTTATAAGGGTTTTCGATGGAGCACTTTTTCGATCGGCCGGAAACTTTTGAGGGACTTGAAAAAAAGGCGAGATACCTGCAATTACATATTACCGCGGTTATATCACATGATATTAATGCGATGATTCGATACGGTGCTCGTAAATAATTATTAGAGTTTTTTTTCATTCTACCATATACTCCAAGGTACTGAGTCTTTTTAAAGGTATCTTATTTCAACTCCGTTACCGTCGTCGGGGGTCGCCGAATCGCATGTTTTTTTTTTTGTAAGGTATCTAATTCCTCGGATACACTGTTATTATTATTATCATACGCAGTGATTACGTCTTATAGTCAGTATATAAAAAAAAAACTCACCTCGTACGAGTTGGCCACCGAATGTCGGTCTTGTTTCAGTTGCTCGAACTTGGACTTGTACTCCAGAAGAGTTCGTACGGTTTCTTCCATTCTGCAGAAAAAACAAAAAAAATGAATACATCGAACAAGTGTACAATATAAGATATATATTGCACGTACGCGTGATATTATTATTATTTGGGTACACACCCCGTCGTCATCGAAATCGATAAAACGCGTCTGTGTGCGATCAGTCTACACGCGCACAGTCACGTCGTCGAAAAAGTTTATTACGATTTTTTCCACGGCGATGAAGAGATGAAAAAACACCCGACGGGATAGTGTTTTTTTTTCGCACAAACATCCGGACGCATAACGTATACAACGTTCATTGTTTACAACCTCGACGCGAAATCGTCGGAGGAGAAAATTGAGAAGAAATTGGAAAACGCGAAAAAACGAAAAAAAAAACCCGAAGCGCGCGGTGTCGGTATACAATATAATACGAATATATGTATATGGAATAAACACGAAACTAATACCGAGAACGTAACAATATACGTTAAATGCACTATCTATGCGGCTAACATATTGTTACATATTACGATAATAACGAGAACTATTTATTGATACGGGCGCAGGTTATGGGAAGATGTCGTTTTTTTTCCGCAAAAGGAACGAGTACACCCCATTCGGCGGAACAAGAGGATGATAAAAAAAATGCGAGCTTATAAACGGGTTATTTTTTCGCGCCCACAAAAATGTTACACGATATTGTATTCAATATTACGACGGTAAAGCGGGGAAAGAAATATGATTTTCTTCGATCCCGGAGACCGGTCCGGATAGAAATTCGTACGGGTGTGTACACGATATACGGATGTGCTAAGTTGTCCGTTTTTGTCACGAGTTGTGTGAAAAAAAATAATAAAGGACTAGACGAAAATGAACGCGACGTAAATGAGAAAAAAGAAAAGGGCACACGACGATCCGTTAGGTAGAGTATCATACGCATACAGAAAAACAAAGATTCTGAGTGAACGTTGAAAAAAAAATCGTTGACAGTACTTCAATTAGCGTGTACGACATTTTTAACGGTTATCGTGTAAAAGTTATTGCGAAAAAACGAAACTGAAAACGACGAAATTTCATCGTATTTACTAATTTCCGACGCAGACGCGATACTTGTGCGTCGAAAAATGAGAAAACAAACAAAGTATCGAATTTCGTTAGTTCACGAAAAAATGTGTCGTGTTAAAATTTCGTGTCTTCGAATCGTTATTAAAACCAAAGCATTTATCAATAAAAATAAATAAAAAAAACAAGTTTGAAAATTTCAACGTTCTGTTCAACAACTTTGATCGAAATCGATTGAAAAACGAATAATTTTCTTGCGTCGTTTTTAATAACGTGTGACAAGCGTGTATCCAAACCATTTTTAGAACATATATTGCGTTGACCGTGAAATTTCATAAGAACGCTTAAAAAAGCCATCCGCGTGCCCTTTACTGTATCTTTTAGCTGCTCTTTTTTTATCCATCATGCTCATTACCCAAAAATAATTAGACGTTTAGAACTATGCTTTGGGCGGGTCACTGGGTTGGAAGTCGTGGTTCAGACTTGTTGTTTTATATCTGAAAATAATGATGATACGTAGCTTTCGAAAAAACGATTCTAAGCGAGCTCAGTAATCAAGTAAACGTCCAGGTAAAAACCAAATTTAACAATAAAAATGGTCCAAAAGTTCTGAAATTCGTATCCACTTATAAAGAATATTAGTTTAAATAACGTGTGAAAATTTAAAAACCATTCGTACCAGTATGTTATCAATTGCACACAGTGCACGATAGTGCGTAATTTCATTGTATTATAACCGAATTACTTAATCGAGTCAATGACCACTTTTCGAAAATTTTACAACATTAAACGACTAAAAACAAGAAAATGTCCGACTATGGATTTTCGAAATTTCTTAGTAGTATATACATGTTGCCAATCTTGTGTTACAGTTTCAAAATTTATAACTGAACCACAAAGAAAATGGAAATGTTCAAAAATTTTAAAATTCTATACTCAGCTCTCGAAAATTTTCAACGTCACTTAAAACTATGGGATCAAACCTGTATTTTATCAATTTTAATATGGTGCAAATGTTTTGGCTAGTTCCGTTGTGATAATTGTTTCGGAAGTTATGGCCAAAAAGCTAAATCGATCGTGTCAAAAAATATGTTTTTCCTCGGTCGATTTTGATTGTAACTCTTCGAACTTTCAAACTCGAGACCCCTCAAATCCTTTCTTTGCTGACTTTGACAATCGGAGCGTTCCTTCTACCCGGAAAAGTTGTTGACGGAAGAAAACGACGACACAATTGTATAATACATCTAGAAAAAAATCTTCGCCGAATCAATTGAGTACCGTTCACTACGCTCGTTCAGAATCCAAAACTGTCGTCGAAAAACTCGACTCTAGACCCGAGATTATTCAAATGTTATACGACGACGATATTATTATACAATCGAAAATATTCAATTAAGATTTATTATTATTATTATTATGTTCGCGAAATATTCACGTCGTCAACGCGGCGATAATTCGATACACTCGGACGACGAGGGCGCCGATGCTGCACGGCTCGTTAAAATCTGTGAGTCATGTGTTGCTGCCTCCCTCGTTCGAAACACCGCTTATTATCGCATAATATATTCGATAATCATATTTACTGTCGCACACGAGCGAAGAATATTGTGCGCATAAGCGTGGTGAATTATCGTAATAATACGAGACGAGAGGTATGATGGGTTTTGTCGATGTGACGACAGCGTGCCCCAGGGGGCAAAACGCGCAGATTTCTTTCAAAGAGGGCGCGTTTTAGATTCTCGACGGAGCGAGGTACGTCGTAGTGGTCTAACAACAATGTTTATTTTTGTTAACGACATTTCTTCTACACATTTCTTTTGGCGAATCGCATCGGAGAGGTCTTTTTTTTTTTTGATTTTCTCCACACGAAAATGTATCGATCCACGGACAAAGCGAACCGTCGCCGGCACAGTTTTTAGCGGTTAACCGCACACACACACACGGTGCGAATACAAACGGACAAAACGTTCTCAATTGAATTCGTTACTTCGAATAATTTAAAATTAGGTCTAACGTAATTATAATAATAATAATGATCGCCGTATTGCGTCGACCGCGTTCGCCGTTAACGCGTACAGCACGCCATCGCCGCGGTTACAATAACGCCCGACGCTGACCGGCGGCGATCGTTAATACGCGATATCGATAATAACGACAATTTTTGGCGATTTTAAATTTGTTTTTATTAGCTGTTATTACGGTTTTCTGGCCCTAGCGAGAGGTCGTTACGGGAATCGCGGTAGAACAATGCACGGCACGTTTTTTAAAAAAAAAAACACTATTTCGTAGTTTTTCATCTTTTTCAACACAGTGGACCCGAACGAGTCTCGAGAAAATCCTACTGTCGCTAACAATTTTCTCTACAAAAGTACTTTTAACGTGTTCACCAACTTTCGAGCCATCGGCACACTTCACAATATTGTACGTCGGCGAAACATTATATTACTCGTATATTGTACCGAATTGAATAATACTGTTGAAAACGAACAGCTTCAAAATACTCGATGTATAGCAAAATACTAACTCCATACTATGTGTACGTTTGTAAAAAATTTTGAATGGATAAAAGTTGTTAGTGAAATTTCCTTGTAAAATATAACGCCCGCGTTTAAACGATGACATAGCAACGTTTTTATAGTTCAGAAAAATCTATTACACACACGATAGAGAAAACAAAATAAAATCTCGAGTTCGTTTTTTTTTTTTTTTTCATTTACGTTCAAACAAAACGAACATATCGAACTTTATATAAACGACATTTCCCGAAGAGTAACTTAGTATAAAAAAAATACTTCCTCCGATATTTTACGTGGCCGTTATTGATTTTCGGTTTGATGTTCTTTATAAAGCGGATTTTGAATTTTGAAAAAAAAAAACAATTACGATAATATTTCGGAAGTACGTCGGAATGGTTGAAATCGCGGTGACGCTATTATGCCAAAAAGTTAATATCCAAAAAGCGAGTAAAAACCAAAAACTTCAACCGCGTTTAAACGCGCTAAACGAAAAAATGCCATTAAAATCGATAAATATTAAAAACAATAATATTGGTCAAAAATACAATAACGGTTTT
>CM029360.1:31102442-31131745 GCA_017140985.1 Hormaphis cornu
AAAAAAAAAAAAAATGTGCGATAACTGATAAAGTCACTGGCGGTAAGTAACTTTTCGAAATAATAAAAACCTATACACGACTCCTACACGTGATACGGACGACGAGAGAGCCGTTTTTCGCTTTTCTCCTCTAAATAAATCACAAAATCGAACGCACGTAACAAGAAAACCGCGTTATTTCCGGTAAATTTGAGCGCTGCAAACGATATAATGTTATATTTTTAAAACATCGTTTTTTTTTCTTACGAGAGTTTCGTTTCACGCTGACGACACGGCAAAGTTTGAATTATTCGATTTTCAAACTAATACATATATATTGCACAGAAAAACTGACGGCGGTGCGAATATTTTTGGAGAATTTTGCGAACAACGGCTGAAAGTTCTGCGCGAGTATATAATACAATAACTGAATGCGCGGAAGAAACAAATAAAAACGGAAATAGTTTTTCTCATACGTCTCTCGTACTCGGTATTCATTATGAAATGCTCTCTCGGCGAATCGATTTCTATTCACTCAAACATCTTGTTGCGGTTGTGTTTGCACGCGGTTCGAGATCTATGCCGTAGGTGCCCCGATGGTTTCGAAATCGTCTCATGACTTTTTACTACAATTTAAAACGCATAAACAGTACGGATGGTTATAATAGTACATTGAACAACGAAATGTTTAATTCAATGTAAAAAAAAAAAAATTGTTTATGATAAAGAAGATAAAAAATTATCGTTTTTTACCGATGGAACATAAAAATCTTCTAGGAAAATGCGTCCCGAAACCGTGAAGGTTATATTTTCAAGACTTGAAAATTTGATCGCGCGCGTGCTTGATTGAACTGTTACGTTGTGGTCGTTCGATAATGTGGAAAATTCAATGTTGTTTAAGTGATCAGCAAAATATTATAAGACTTATCTGAATAAACGTGGGGGATGATTTGTCTGCATCAGTATTAACATCGGTAAGACCCAAATCGTGCTAGAATTTAGATGGATGGAGCGAGTTAAATGTTTTTTTTCAACCGGCATGATTCACGACGATTCGACAAAAATACGAATTTAATCAGTTTTCCTTTGAAAATATCTGGAAACATGTTTTAACAAAGTATAGTGGGAATTTTCATAACGCAAGAGTCGGTGTCACGGCAGTTCTATCTAAAAAAAAAAAACCTCGTTTTTCCTCGTGCGTCGCTAATACTCTGTGGTTATTAAGGAACGACTGCAGAACCTCTCGAATTTTAAACCGTAAACGTGTTCACGAGATACATATTTGAAAATTATCAACTGGAAAACCTAACCGAAGTTCTCGGTCCAACACAGCTGCGTCGAATAAAATAGCAGTCTATTGCGCAGAAATCGCGGCCAGTGAACAGGACACGCGCACAAAACGCGAACTCAGTTAGGGTTTTCGTGTTCCGAATTCGTTCCGAAAATTTTATCTCGTTTGTTCGCGAGCAACGACCTGCGCGCACGAACCGTCCGCTTGAGACGTCAAGTCCGCTGCTGCTGCGGTCGCGGAAAAGCGCGTCGGAATTTCAACCCCTGTGACGCGCAAATTATTTCTCACTCGGGTCTTTACTCGCGAACAAAGGTTCCGTCATCCCCTCGGAATCGTACGGGTTCACCGACTTTGAAACTTGCCAGGTCCTGTTTTAATTAATCAGCACCTGACGTCGACTCCGGAATTCGGACCGCGTTCCCGAATCCAGGGCGCGGCGAACGGTAAATTGCCGGAGAAAATTAATTAATAAAGAAAAAATAGTTCCGCGTCAAAAACGTAACGTTCTTTTTGATTTCGTCCGCAGACGCGACGTGTCTAGGAGGTTTTTTTTTTTTCGGGAGCGGCTGACGCTGAAAAATTCACTGGTCCGCACATATCGATTTATACTCATTTATAGAATTCAGTACAGGAAAAAAAAAAAAGGGGAAAGTTGGTCTTGAAATTAAGCGTTTCCATACGAATTTTAAACCGTAGGCGTACTAAAATTTTTTGGCCGATGACGTACGAAAAAATCGCCAGATAAATAAAAAATTTTAATCAATCCGAAATTTCGGGGGCCTCCTCAGCCCCCCCCCGGATCCGCCACTGCGCAGGTAATAATAAAGAGCAATTCGCTAGTTAACAAATGAAAACGACACGTTTGTGAGAAAAAATGCTTTGTCGGTCGGATTTTCAAGAACGGAAATAATTTACGTATTAGGTCTATAAAATTTCGTTTTAAAACAGACTTTGTCCCATTATGCGATAAGTTCACAAAAAAGATTTGTTTTCTCGCGTTTTCGGTTCCATGTTTTGCGTTATATTTTAAATGTTGAACGTCAAAAATTATTATGTCTCCCGCTTTCCGGTTATTATTATACATAAAAATTACAACCGGTAGAATTCGTATAAGTGACCATAAAAAAAAAAAAATGTATAACCGAAACGTTGAACCCGATAAATTTAGTCGAATAACAAGAGTCTAGAAAAAACATCGATATTGTACATCTTGCAGGCGATTCGAACTGACATTCAAAATCATTCTAAATATTATTGTTAATAAAATTTATTGACATACAAATTTTAAAAAAGTATTCGAGTCTAACAATTCGTTAGGCAACGCTAAATAATAATTATGATTAAAAAAAAAAAAAACGTTTCGATGGATTTTTCACAAAAAAATGTTATTACAAAATGTGGTCGAATATGATGAACAATTTAATTTTATCGCGTGATATGATTCATATCGATTTTGTACCAGCTAATAAAAATAACAAAAATAAAACCTGTTTTTTTTTCCAAGCGATGGAATTCGAGAACACTGCAAGCTATCGCAATAAACAATGCAATTTTAATTCTACGTCGGTTTTTAATTTCACGTTTCGCTTATAGAACAAAAAGGTTTTGTTTTGTAAACGTTTTTTTCAAGCACCTAAAAAATACAATCGTTTTCAAAATTAATATTACCGTGTACAAATATTACTTCTTGCGCTCATCGTTGTGTTTATTACTATAAACAACAACTTCCTTCATTATTAACTGTTGCGAGCGTTTAATATATATTTGTTATTAATTTTTTTACAGTCGAGATCTTCATATCGTACGTTTACGATACGATTCTTCTTCAATTTATTTCCATTACCATCATAAACTTCTGGAGTTCGTTAGGAAATTATGTCCGGAGTTCTTGAAAGTTTTCTTTATTAAAATTTTAATTAAATTATATTCGCGTGAATTATTTTGCGCAAAATGCGTATCGCGCTTTTGAAACGGGGGTGAAAAAAAAATCAATGTTCTAAAATATAATACCGATACGGATTTTTAGCACTTGAAAGTGTTCTTAAGGGTTATTGTTGAGATTCTCAAAGGGTTACGGCCCGTATTTTTCTCCAGACGTCAAACGCGAACATAATATACACTTGCGCGACACCTTGAATCCAATATTTATACGTACACACGGGTTTTTTTATGTTGGTAAAAACACCCTTTTAATAAAAAAAAAAAACAGATGTATGTTTTCGAAGCAGATTTAATTTTACAATAGAAAACGTCAATAAAATCGAAAAGGAACGGTAATATTAAACTAAATGAGTAAAAATCAAAACGAATTTCGTTTGCTTTACGGTTAATTATTTAACTTCGTAATGAACAACTTAAATATTTCAACCGAGCTGAAGTGCCGTACGAATTAGTTTACTGTAAAATGACAGCCATTTCTCGCGCGTGTACAACAAAACTATAACAGTGTCTTTAAACTCTCTGTTTTTACACATTGTATAATGTGGTTTCTTGGTAAGTGCTTGCCAAAAGCCAGATCGTATCCGCCAGATATTAAAATTCAAAAATTGTTCTCAACACGTAACACCGCGGTGTGTGTAAATTAAAATAAATATGTGTGCACACCGCGCGAAAATATCTTATTAAAGATCGTAATCAAACGCTCCTTTTTTTAATTTCAGTTTTAAAAACAACAGTGTCCTACCGTACATGTCCGCGTCTTATCACAAATTTTACACCAGTAAACGAACAAAATGTTTTCTCGCAACTAGAAGCAAGTTAGCTCTCTCGAAAGTTTCAGAGAAAAAAAAATTCAACGCTCAGTTACGCGCACATACTGTAGCGAAATATCAGGGCTGGTGAAATATAAGGACTTTGACGCGGTTTTTTTTTTTTTTTTGTACTGGTTTGAAATTCAGATGGAATTCGCGAATATTTCACGAATATAATCAACGATTCCCTCAAAAAGCCCCGAAGCGGACTTTTCATTTTGAACGATCGGCGCGATACCGGGGTCACGGCGAAAACTGTTTCCGGGGCTACAAAAGTCGTGGGACGAACTCTCGGGAGGGATCTTCCCGGACCCGGCTAGACAAGACGAATCGGGCACCGGGTCCGATTCGAAGGTGGTTGGGGTTTTCGCTCCGAGACCTGCAGAGTCCGCCGTCGTTTCTGCGACATCGAAACGTTTTGTTCGATCAAACGACGACGATTTTCGCACCCGACGGGTTTTGTCCCGATCCATTTTTTAACCGTTTTCGTATTTCGTTTCCGTCGGACGACCGCGTCGATCTGCGACCCGTCCCCGAGGACACGACGGGGTGACGCGAATCGTTCCGTCCGTCGACGTTCGGTGTACGCGGCGCGCGGCCGGAGAGAACTGCGTAATCACGACCGCACAACAACTTTTGGCGTCGAAACCCAAAAGATCCGCGACGAAAATGCCTAATTTAATTCCACGCGGACTACGGCGTACGTGCGAATATATATATTATATAGTATACGGGAAAAGGGATAATGGCATTAATTTGCGCCCTAAACGGCCGCGTGATTACCGCGCGAAACAAGGGGGCCGGGGAGGACGTGCCACGACGAGAGCGCAATTCGGCATAATTTAAAGTGTTAGACGCGCAAAGTGTAAAGACGTATTTATCACGGGCGGGAAACACGAGAAAATTTTAACGTTTGTTATGTTTAAGGTTTTCTGTTATCTGGCGAAAAAGAACCCTCCCCCCGATCACACTTTTTCTAGGATTCGGAATGATTTTATCGGGAGGTCCGTTAGGGTTTTGTCGGGGGACGTTCGGGTGTTTGAACATAACGAACGTTTGTATTCAGGTGTTCCGATCGGGTTTATTCGCGCGGGAGTCGTATAGTTTTCCCGATGTGGAATTGATATCGTGGTGATGGAGCCGAGTTCATCCCGAAAAATAATACTGCCATACCGCGGTTACCATACGAAACGGTGTAACATTTCAACGGAAACGTATAATATTGTAAAAAAAAAGCGAAAGTTTTTCGTTATTTTTACAAAGACATTCCTCTGGCGCGTAAAACACTTAAAACTTTACGTACCGATTAATTCGGATTTCGGGAGTTGGAGATTTTACGGGTTCTGCGAGCAGATTCGGGCACGTGATAAGAACACACTATGCGCACGTCGTGCCAAACGTTTTCCAGGAATTTTTCGCAAAATTTGATTTCGATCGTACACGAATATAATGCTCCCTGATTCTCGTCTGCGAGTCGAGAAAAACTAATCCTATTTAGTGTTGCCCACGGGGTACTAAAAAATGTTCGACGCGAGTAAAACGTTGGGGAGATGTCAAACGCCGATCTTTTCCAGTGATGTTTCAAGGGAATTCTCTCCACTTTTGGAACGTATTATGTTATACAGAATCGTTTCGTTCATCCGAGCGTAACGTGAAGTACATAAAATAACCAACTTGGTTCGGCGGACGTTCTACACTTTTTTCCGAGAGATAAATTTTCATAAAGAAAAAACGAGTTACAAATTGATTCATAATACGTGCTTTATATTACGTTTTATGAGACGAACCCGTCGGACGTGAAACGTTGTAATTTTCACTCGGTTTTGATTACATAGCGATGAAAATTGCTACAGTGGTTTTCGTCACTCGGAACCCACCAGACCGGAGAGTTTATCCGACAAAAAAATATATGTTCACTGTACACATCTGGATCGTGTTTGAGTGTGCAGACGCGTCGTGAAGTTTTCACGCCAAACATGACTGGCGCGGAAACCATTGCACGTCTGAAAACTTTTCCGTTTCTCTCGACGAATCGTTTAAGTTCTTGTAGACGTACGCTTTATATGGAATATTTTTCGCGTTAAATGTCACACGGAGCGAATGCAGTGATTAATGGCACGACGTGTTCTGCAGGCTCCGAATTTCCCGGCACGCGGATTAGCATAAACGATATAATATCGTATCCGAGGGACGTCATTTCGTATACGAAACAATAAAATATTTTTTTTTATTCATTTATACGACCTATCAAAATCAAATTTCCGTGAAAGTAGTTTAAGCACCGCGTGTGAGCGCGGGTAATCTGGCGAGAGTACATTTCGGCGGCAACGAGCGTCGCGTATAACAATATGATTTAATGTTCCACCACAATATTTTCGAGCGTAGGACCCTATGAGGTTTTTTGGCCACGCCAGGGATGAGCTTATGATCGAATGAAAAGTATAAGGGAAAAAGAGTCGTGAGAGAACACCAGTGCGTTGGGATGAAGACCATCTCTGGCTGGAAGAAGCCGTTCGATCGGCAGACCACCGAAAACATCAAACATTCGTTTTTGGAAAACGGGCTAGTGAACAAACGTAATTTTATCTAAAATAGAACCGCGATTAGATTTTAAAAACAAAGCGCTATGCCAGGGGTCAAAATCCCGTTTCGACTTGAGATTGCAAACGGTGATCAGTCAGCCGCCGTCTGTCGTGCGTTAAGAAACGATAAGTTACACACATATATTTTTAGTTTTGCCCAAAACAGTTACGATTGCAAACGTGATGGATCTTTTACGATTAGAGTGGTGAAAAAGTGCGAAAAACTTGCATTCGTTATAAAGTCGGGAGTAAAAAGTTTTCGCCAAAAGTTTTGGCGGCCGAGCGAAGAGTGACGTCTCAGCAGTGCCGGATTACCCATAAGGCGGAGTAGGCGCCCGCTTTGGGGCCCTACTCATTTAAGGGGCCCCGTGAAAACGAAAAACCACAATTTTTTTAAAGATTTATGTAAAAAATAATTTTGTTGGGGCCCAAAATTTTAATTGCCTAGGGGCCCACCAATGTTTAATCCGGCACTGCGTCTCAGTGTCGTGTTAAAAATCCATCTCGATTTCTGTTTTACCTGCTTTCGTCGAACGATTCTCAATTTTCAGTTTGTTTGGATCGCATTTTACGCGCGTTATATAACCGGGCTCGTGTATCGAAATATTAAAATATTTTCGTCGTGATCATTTACAATCGTACGAGGGGAGAAAAATCGCTGAAGGTCCGTTATAATTGTATAGTTTACAGGACGAAAACTACAAACCCGTTGCTGTAGATAGTTTTCGGACCATTCGATCGTCGGATTTTGCCGCTGGCGCCGGGTAGTCGAAAACTGTTTGTTTCGTTAGTTTGTGACGTTGTTTTGTGTCCGTCGGTTCCAAACTTCCAATAACTTTTCGGGATCCCTACAGAATTTCCTGATAAAATATACACGTTTGACGTTCGCGGTTTTTTATTTTGTTATTTGTTTTTACGCGTCAAACTATTTTTTAGCTAAACTATTTTGAAAAAAATCAACCTTGTATTATTATTAATTTCACTTGTGTGTACTTTGTATTTAAAATATAACGGTATACTAATAAATTCGTTTTATCGTTCGCGCGTATTCGTATTAGAAATGTACGTCGTTTAAATATTGACTGGGAAAAAAACGCCGCAGATTCCTCGTCCGACGATGGCGGGCTGTAGTCCGTAATAATTCCCGACAAGTTTAGGCCGAAGGGATGGAGGAGGCCTTTTACTGCAGCGGACGAAACGGGAGAACACCAATATGAACAAAAGATAAACTTTCATCCCTCGAAATCCCGAAGCCCGTTTATAAACTATATAATACGCGCGTTCGGCCGTTATTGTTTGGACCGTATAACTTTCGAAATGCACTAAACAACAACAAGAACAAAAAAAAAGCCAAACAGCACAATTTCGTAAAAATAAAAAAAAGAGAGATAGCATAAAAAAAAATAACTGCGCACATTTTTTACCGGCTTGTTGTAAAATCCGTCTATCGATTATTATCGTTTTTCGGGCCACAGTGAATGATGGTCTCATCTTTCGAGAAACCTCTTCAAAACAACAAAGCGCGTATACGTATTTGAGACGGTCGTTTCAAAATCGTACTGAAGTTTTAACCGCGTTTGAATTTCGCCCATAATTTCTGGTGGCGTGACCAATCTCTGCAGCGTATAACATGATATAATGTTTGATTGAAATCGAATGAAAGAATTGATATGGAGATTTTTTTCTTTTCGGTCATTATTTACTCGCTAAAAATGTGTTTTCTAAAAAAAAATCATCACAAGACACGCCTTAGACCCGGAAAAGATGGGTATCACAGGTGCGTTAATCTGGTAGGATAGACCGCTTTTAGTCCCTCCGACAGGGTGTTTTAATGCAAATGTATTATATATATGTACGAGCGTTGTCTCCTCGGGAGACCAAAGTTACTCGATTCACCCTCGAATTTTATACGTTCGCCGACCCCGCTCGCGACAAGGGGTTGACGTCCGTCTCAGGTGCGTTTACGACGAAATCGCCGGCGCCGACGGAAATTCGATTTTCCCGATCTGCACCGCAACAGTATAAAATCACACCCCCGGATAATCTTATCCCGTGGTAAATTTATCCTATGCGGATACTTTAACCCCCGGTAAGACTATCATAGGATATTTCGCGAAAATCGTGCCGGGTAAAATATTCCTAGGAAAACGGTATCTCCCCGTTGCAGGGGTACGAATATCCTAGGGGTGAAGTTTTCCCAGGAAAATCATTCCGGAAGGTAAAAAATCCAAAGGGATACAGACCGGGGGTATGATTTTCTTAGGACCTTCATACCCCAAATGGGTGGCAAGACTATCCTAGTATAATCTTAGTACCGATTATACGACTTCCCTGGAAAAATCTGACCCCTCACAGGGCATACGTATCAAAATAAAAGTCCATGAGTGTAAACAGTACGTATGAACCGTACGATCAAATCGCAGATCTGTGTTTAACGTTGGGCGATACGTTTTGTCGGTGTTCCTATAGGATAGTACGTTTCGCCAAAACTTCATAAAAGTTCAGACGAAAAGATACACGAGTCATTCTGTGAATATACGCTGTATAAAATATGAAATAATTGCCTATTTTATATTCAGATTGGTTTTGGCGTTCAGATTGTGTCCGTCCCGTGTCTCTACGGGAATCGTTTACGAATCAACTTGAAACGAAAACTTTCAGTACGAATTAGTGAAATACGCGAATTTTTTCGTCGCTTTTCGACAACGCCGAACAAGTCATTATTTATCGAAAGCGAAAAATTTGTAATCGCGACGTTTCGGCACTCACTAAAACGAAAATATCCCATTAGCTCTGATGATGGCGCACGTCGATCCCTAGAAGGGCTGAACGGCTGTTACGTCCGAGAAACGCGAGGCGGTTTCGCCCCGACAAAATTTGATCAACGCACGAGATCGTCGGACACTCTTGAAATCACGCCTACGACAGTATCGTCCGAGTGTCGTCGTCGACATATTATTATCACGTATTAGCAGCGTTTTCGTGCGAGTTTCAAACATTCGGCAGGGAAAAAGCGAAAAAAAAAATATGACCGTTTCGCGAGGGGGCGCATGAAGTCTCCTCGGTACAAAACGTACGTACACAAAGCCACTGGAAAAGCAGTTAAGGACCGGGGTCGGTCCCCTGACACTTGAACCGGAAATTCACGCCTCGACGGAGGATAGTTGCGACCGATGCAGGGGCTGTGATAATACTATTACACCGAGGACTTTCAGGAGCGGAAAAACACCTGGGGGGGCCCCAGCGGAACGATCGCGGCTGTCGGAACTTGGCGTCGATAAATCATACCGAGTTTCGCTGGTCGGCCAGTGAATAATGCCGGGGCACGATCGGCCGCGGTGATAAACAGCTGCGTCGATAAGTGCGAGCGATAGAGCGAAATTGATTTTTCGGTAATACGCGGAACAGCGATAAAAAACGTCGCCTACGAGCGGGGGGTGGACACTTTGGCAAACGTTTTTTTTTTTATAAATATTAGAAGGTACACAAATTTGGACGGATTTATTTCTCAGAAAAAACGAATCGGTTGAACCGTTTCGGAGAGATCGCGGCAATGTACGTATCGCGGCGTAAATGTATCGTGTACAACACCTTTTCGACGAGGGGCTGGTCGTTTGGGACTAATGGTCGTCGGCGAAAATATGAAAAATTGTCCGAAGGTCCTCGGAAATCGGTAGGTTTTGCCTAAGAATAAAAACACCGTATTGAAAACGGATTATGAAAAACGATTTTCCACTCAACCTATCCAGGCTCATATCTCCTTTTCGAACTCGCTCGTTTCGTTGGTGGTTTTAATTTTTTCTTTTTTCCGCTTGTACATACACGTTTTCTGTTGTCGACAAATTGACCGAAAGTTCGTGTGCATAATACATACATACGGACGAGGACGCTTGCCGCCGCCGCGTGTTGTAGTCGCAGTGCAGTCACCGCATAACGGGCGCGCCGTCGCATTACTAATTGGCCGACGAAAACGTCTCGCGCGTTCTCGGAACGGAAAATCGGCAGAGGCTCTACTCACGAACGATGGAAACCGTAATGGTATTTTACGAAAGCGACCGCGCGCGTTTGCACCGAAAACGCGAGAAAAACTGACACTGCGTGACACTGCGGACGATGAAAAAGAAGAAATGAACCCTTCTCCGCTCAGGTCGTTTTTTCGTGAATTCCGGTTTTCGAAACGACCGAAAAGTTAAGAACGGAAACAAAATTCTTTAACTCGTCGAGTCCAAACAACGGCCGATTCCGACTGAACGTCTCGCGTAGAATTTTTACGGATTTCGTTATAACGATCAAATGCACACTATAGGTGAATCGGGTTAGGCCTACTCGGTGCCAACCGGTATTTCGAGTCGTTTCGGGCGCGTTCGAGTGCGATTTAGTTTGAACTGAATTTTTTTCGAAAAAAGTGTAGAATATTGGTAGAATTTGTACACCAACTAGTGAAAAAACCCTGAAATTAAAAAAAGAAAAAACTGAAATAATAAACATTCACGTGCGAAAAGTTTAAACGACAAAGTTGAAGCTAGGTATTATATTTTCATAGCGAAATGTTCAAGTATAAATAATAACTTTTTAATTTTATGCTAACTTTTACCTGACGCGCGTTTGTAAATACAACTGCGGACTTATTCACAATGACGATATCTAATTGGTACGTTCCGCGGAGTCTCGACGGAATAGATGCGTTTTTTTCTTTTCTCTCTCGCGTTAAAATCACTTCTTTTTCCGTCCGTTTGACAAACGTTTTCGAGGTTTATTCGCGGTAGGGAAATAAAAGGCGACCCTCAGAACCGTAATCGACTTTAATTTGGATAAGGACCGGCTCGAGTGCGCTTTATTTCGTTTAGAGCCTTTTTTTTTCTCCTTTTTTTCCTCCGTGCCTGTTTCTACGTAGTTTTACTTTTACCGACCGCGATTTCTCCGCATAAGTACATTACGCCGATATCGAAACGTACACGTAGTTGAAGCGTGGGAAATTTATGTCCGTGAAAAATGTTTAGAATCGAATTCATACTAAAATCCGATTTTACCTCGTATAATTTGATTACGTTTTGAGCACTTCAGTGCGTTTCAAAGGTTATAAAGAAATTTACGATACGTCCGTCCAGATTTTACGTGGTGATCAGTACAATAATGTTAAGCAACACGACCGTTATTTTCTTTTGATACGCCCGTTAGATAGATGTCAATCGTTGACTATTGTTTAAATCATAGTATACAACGAACATTATAATATTTCGGTATAACGTAAAGCGTTTAATCGGGTTTTTCAAACGGATAGAAATCGTTCCTTACGTTAGGTCTTTCCGTGTAATATCAAATGATCTTTTAAACTTTACTGTAGGCTATAATTTTACGAATATAACTTTAACTAAACGACATAGGTAAGAAAAGACAACGTTTAATTTAATAACGACAATTGTAAATTTCTGTTTTTTATCAGCGTGCAGCTTACACGCGCAAAAGGGAAATTTGAGGGGAAAAAAACATTTTTACGTTAAGGATATCAACGACGCGAGAGCGTGGACCGTTGAACCAGAGAGAAGTTTCCGTCTCGAGGTCGAAGAACGTC
Source organism: Hormaphis cornu (assembly GCA_017140985.1). Lineage (NCBI taxonomy): Eukaryota > Metazoa > Arthropoda > Insecta > Hemiptera > Hormaphididae > Hormaphis > Hormaphis cornu. The sequence goes on from CM029360.1 coordinate 31,114,617, forward strand.
TCTCTTTTTGGCAGTGATAAAAGCTTTCGGTCGGACGTGAAAAAGATTATCGTAAAAGAGAATAAAAATAGACGATTTTGTTTGCGATATGATCATAAAATAACGACACGCCTTTTCAAATCCTCTCACTATATACATATGCTCTGTTCGTATCGACGAAATAAAAAACTCGTAGACATAATTGTTGTGCACAGAAAAAACTATCCAACGCTGGTCGCTGGTCAACAAAAGTACTAACCGCGGTACGCCGTTAATGTGCTTGGGCATATGATTGTGCTTGGGTATGATTGTTTAATGGCGTTATACCATTATACGTAACCAGAACATCGGTAATAACCGACAGAGAGGTTGAACCGGATAAAGAACGGACTCGGGGCCACTCGGCAGGATCGATTACACCGGGCCCGCGTGATTTTAATCGGAAACGACCGGATCGTGGACGTTTTATCGTCTTCGTCCCTGCTGCCGCACAAAACGCCGCACCCTCTCCGACCCGTCGTCGGCCGGTCGCGGAAAAACGACGTCTAGAATAATGGGCGACGAATGTTTATGACACCACGCTCCGACGGGGTAATTTGTCCGCGAAACAGGGCGGTATTACGTAAAAATATAATAACGATGATGATGACGATATAGGTGCATATATCTCGAAGGGCTGTATTTAATACGCTACACTCGAGGGTTCCGGTAGGAGGACCGCGCTGGAGAGCCGCGACGGTTTTCCAAGGGATCTTTTCGTGCTCCGCGGCCGATTTACATTGTACTCCGAAATCCCCAGGGCTTCTCTGAGGAGTGTTTTTTTTTTCCGCCGTCAAAAATTACGTCCGATTGATTTTCGCGATGACCGCGGTTCTTCGAAGAAGAATTGTCTGAAATTAATGCCGACAGACGTGTAGTGTTCGAACATACATTTTTATGCTCCCAAACTGCGGCGCGAGAGAGAAAAAAACTGCGCGCGTCTTCGGTACGAAAAGAACGCGATTCCTGTCTGCGGCCGATAATCGATCACGCGCGTGGCAGGGACGCGCTTTTTAGACGGATTTTTTCGTCCACCGGTCGTCGACGATACGCGGACGAGAATAGATCGCGCAAAACGATACACAACGATACCGAACGTACGAAACGCAAGATACTACGTCGGATCCTCGAGAAATACGCGCGAGAAAGAACAAAAAACATTCAAACAACACAAAAACTACCACCAGCAATCGGCGGAGCTTTTTTGTGTAAACTCGAATCGCGACCGTTTTTTATAGATCGCCAAAACGTTATAGAGGTTTTACGCGCACGAATATTCTACGTTTCTGTAGAATATTCGTATACATTTCGTATATACGAATACTTATATTTATCGTAATATTTTTTTCTGTATTGTTCGCCGTACGCAAAGCGCTGCTGCGAACGTACACGTCGTCGTGAAGTGCGCACGGGGATGAGTTTGTGAGAGTTCGATGATGTCGTGAAAGTTCGACGTGCTCGTATGGTTTGTGTGCGCGACGACCACTCACGAGACATATGGTCCAAACTATCTGCGCGGAAGCGAAAAGGAGCGTATTATGCCACGAGCAAAAAATGTGATTCTGTCGTAATGAAAGTCAAATCAAATTTGTCGAACGAATATTCTGCAGTGCTTGTTTTAACGACCGCGGTACGAACACAATAGCGTAACAGCTATTTTTTGATTTCAACGATCAATACGCACACGCAGAGATCTGAAAAAAAAAAACTGTCACAAAACATTTCAGGCAAGAATAAAAGTATTGAGTTGTAATTTCATATATAATATAAATTGTGTTATATAAAAAAAAAAAAATGATGCTAGAGAAATAAAAAATTACTACTATTTAGTATTTAATCGATTGGCTATTTAATCCTTATTAAAACGTAAACAACATTTATAAACGATAAGAACTAACTCCATATAATAACCTTAGAGATTTTTCGAAAAAACTCTCTCACGATAAGGTGTCCTGCGCGTTGTTCTATTGTCTACGCCCCAAAAACGATGTGGCTTCTTTAAAAAAATATCGATTATCGTGATTCGAATTATTATAAAGATTACGAAAAATAAAAGACGGGATCACTCTATAGGAACGTTTCTACTAGTCAACCGAGCACGCTCAGGTTCGTATTTTCGATGATTCATCGTCGTTTTCGAAAACAACGCGTTTTAACCACAACTTCTGAAGTAACGACCCACCGGCCAAGTCGCTACTCCGTTTTTATTTTTTCTCCTTTTTTTGCTTTTTTTTTTTTGTTCACGAGCGCGAATTATCCTGCACAAACGTCTAGTTTCAGCACATTTAAACCTACAAGTGCGGAAAATTACTTCGCGTGTTTTGTTTTCGGACCGATTTTTTGATTTACGCGCGTCGCGTTTTTGAGAAAATATAGTCGCGTTTGTACCTGTACGTACGTGGGTTTCGAGGTATTACCACCGAGGGCTTCTGCGGTCACACGAAATACCCTCCAACCCCCATACAACCACCCCGCGCGAATAGGCCGAAAACGGGGTTGGTAGGGGTGAAATGGTAAACGGGTTGTGCCCGCCTGCACGCATCAATCACCGTGACAATTCGATCAGACGACCCACCCCTGTACGGATGGCGTGACTTATCGCCATCTCGGATGTGGTTTTTTTTTTCCCCCTCAAACAAGGAAACACCGCGCGGCCCCGTTTATTGCGAAAATCCGATAGTGGTCGTGGACGTGTGTTTTTACGGCAATTTTTCAAAATAATATGTAAAAACACGATTTTTATTTTTTTCAGCGAAGAATAAATGGTTTTTTTTTTTTTTCTATGATCAGTTTTCGTGGTAGACGGTACGCTTCGATTTTAACGTATGGCACTTTATTCTTGTTTTTGAGAGTTATGAGACGAAACCGGCGAAATTGTCGAAATCGCTCCGTTCGACTTTTTATTCAAACGTATCATCAAGAATGGTTCAATGGAGAATACTATTCCATCGATTTCGATCGTTCTTCGGGGAACTTTGGTATTTTTCAAATTTTATTACTATACGGCTGCAGTTATTATTCCTTAAAAAATAACCTCTGGTTTTTTTGTTTAATGTCTCGAAACAATACAAACAAAAAAAGAGTAACGAGAAAAACCCGGATTTCGTTCATACGGTAAACATAGTTTGGTGTGGGTAGGCTATGCCGACAATAAAAAAACCGCTAATCGTTTCGACAATCGAATGTTTTAAAAACTGATAAAAAAATTTGTTCTTGTCGAAGTTTCATACGCCGGGATATCCAGAATTCACCCCGTTTCACGCAAACCATCTCTTTCCTTACACAATATCCTGTGTTCTGAAACGAGTGTAAATGGCAAATCCGAGAGCTATCGATTGCAATTTCTTTTCAAGAAAAAACACTTTTTACGCAAACTCTTTACATCTATATTTATTCTTATAACAATTATATTCTGGTCCAAAAGTGTGTGTACATCGAGACGCATGGCGCAAACGCTACACGGATTGCGCGATTTTCTTTCAAGAAAAACACGTGATTTTTTTACTTATTTGGCCGACGAGATGTGGTAACGTCTCCTTCGGACTGTTTTTGTCGTACCGAATTGTACTCTGTATAACCTCACCCAACTCAAAAGCCAACATTCGTCGTTCTGATTGTCGGGATCACCGCTCGCGCACACGGCGGACCACCGCGTGTTTCGGAGGCGCTGGAAAAAATACAACAAAATACTATATACGAGAGCCCGACTCGGCAGCCCCCAAGTGTTATTCTTTAATGGAAAACAGACGGACTCGCGACGAGTAATCCGTGTAATTAATCCTGCTAGACGAGAGACTCGTCGTCTTATGCCGCGATAAATTATTATACAGTTATACTGCACTCGGGGGGAAGTGCGTGAAAGAACTTTACTTCAACGGTGGTACGCTCTACGTACGGGGCGTGTTTCAGAGTAGACGCGATATGTTTAGATTCCGAGTGAAAGTGTATTTGATTAAACAAAGATGTGTGTGTGTGTGTGTTTTGTTCAAAAAACAAAGAGAATTCAAAAAAATTGAGAATGATTTTTAATATCCGAGAGTTTTACGCGGGTAAAAAACACTGCGGGTTTCCGAAAATATCAAAAAAAAAAATCATACGAACTTTGAAATTCGCGAAAACTGTTTTGTTCAGCGAAACAATGCTCGAGTAAAGGGCTTTCAAATTCGAACAGAAATTCATTCGATCCGGCGATCATACACTATCATATTTTTGCTGCTGCCGTTTTTTCCTCGATTAAATCGGGGAGCTACGGAGAGGAAGGTCGGTCGAACGCCATCGGCAACGAGAAGACATTTTGTACATAGTAAGTACGACGTCGAGTTCAAAAACGTTTTTTTTTTCAACTCACAACGCGCGCCGCTACGCGAACAACTGAAAATCACAACTCGAAAGTATCTTTTTCTTCTTCTTCTTGGGTTTATCGTCCGCCGATCCTCCAGCGTTCCTAATCAACCGCTCTGTATCGCTCACCACGCGGATTCTGTGCTCCTTATTCGGCGCCCAGATACGTAGACGCATTTTCGATCCGTCGGGATTATTTTTAAAAAAAATCCGTCTTCCGCCCGTGATGAACAACACCCGGTATAACGTGCGGTGCATAGGAGCAGAGAGAAACCGGCCGTGACGATATTACACGCGCGCAGGACTATGACGGCGTAAAACCACGCGCTGTTATACTTACGTGTACGTGTATATAATATTACCTATATAATTTAAAAGACGTCGAGGGTGAAAGGGAGGAAATAATAATAATCGAGGACGACCTTGTGAACGATGCTCGGAAATATACGTACATACACGAGTGGTCCGACAACGTTTGTACGGTATATAAACGGTCGGTCCGGGAAGAAAAAACAATGAGTGCCGGCCGTTTCGGATCGGCTGCGATCGAAAACGAAATAAAATATATATGCTACGACGTCTGCGGTTTCACACGATTCGGAGTCGGTCGTGATGCGCGTACACGCCATAATTCGTGTTGAGTTCTTAAAAACGTTGTTCTGAAAAAACCGTTTTTGCTTTTCACCGACAAAACGTAAAAAACACATTATTCCTTTGATAAGCCCTTCCGACGATACGTATGTACCACAGTGCGGGACCTGAGAAAATTCAAATAAAATTCTTCTTCTTCTTCACGTTTTTCTTCTTTACTCGTGGCCTTGTCACGATCACTCGCGTGCACACGACGCTATACACTATGGTCAATTCGGTTGACGGGTTTAAAGCAAAATTATCCATTTTTTTTTGATGAATTAGAAACAATATCGATAATTGTTCTGCACCAGTGGATACGAGACGTAAAAATACCAAACACAAATTCGACTGTCGCTGCAGTCTTCTGACAACGGATTAACCGAAACCGTTTTTTGGAAATTACAGTACCAAAAGAAGACTTCTCTGTAGCCGCGTGATTTCGCCTTGCAGATTTCAAGCATGTTCGGCTCTACACATAACGCTTGTGAAAAAAGCTTTTTCCGAATCCGTGTAAAAAATAAACGGTTCGTTAACTGCGCCTAACGTTTCAGGTTCGATGTAATAACATCAGATTTATCGACAAGTATTGAAAAAACTATTAGCCCCTTCTCGGGTCTCGCTGATGTTGTTCTTTTTTTTAAAAAATTCTGTTTGATTCGAACCCGTCTATTTGACTGTCGTACTAGACTATCGAAGAACCACAAGTGTAAGCTCGTTAATGGCACGCCAGCTGGGCTGATATTATATAGCCCGCTTTCGAAAAAAAAATCGGGCATGTAACAGCACACCGTTGTCAATCCCGTCCGTCGGTCCCTTCGCGGTCTCTTCGGTTCTACATTTTGTCACCTTCCACTTTCATTCTCCTCGCCTTTCCTCACCACCCTGTGCGGTATCGTTCTTTTCTGTGTTCTTTCGTATTCACTACCGGCACCAACACAGTTTGTTCACGTGTTATACGAGTATACACCGGTGCACGGTTAGATGAAATATTATTAGTTCGCGTGCTTCGTCGCGGCCGTTTGAACACGACGACACGACGTTTGGGGACCGCGGCCGAATCCGTCGCAGGGACCGCCGTCCGACGTACGGGCGTGGGCGGTACGGGGAGGAAGTAGTCGGCGCTTTCTATTTCTGAACAACGGCGTTCCGACCCGGTAAGTATTTATCCAACGAAGGGACCGGCGACGTTTACTGTGTAGTGTAATGACGATACATTAATAAGAATACCTCGCGGGCATGCACCGTTCCAACTACTCGAATATCTCGATAGAAAAAGAAAGCAAGCCGGGATCAGTCTGGGTCGCGCGGATAGTTTCCCGCGGGGTACTTACACGCTTTGGGCGCGGCTGGTTCAGGAGTTCAAACGCAAATTTATTTTACGTCTGAAAGCAACGACGAATCGTTTGAGCTCAGAAAAAACCACCACAAACGTGGACAACAAAAATCCGCGTACAGAGGATGATTAATTTAAGCGCGGTGTGAAAATTTCAAACCATTTGGACCGTTACTCGAGGGGTTGATACGATTTTAGTAGATATATTTTCATTGTTACAAACAAATCTTTAATCTTTCTGTACGCGTTCGGAATCCGTCCGGCACATTATTTTGGATTTTTTACCATCATATAGAACCGGTTTATTTTACGTAACATATCTTCATTTCAATTCTTAAATAACGAAATTTGTGCGAGGTACAAATTTTTTTCTAAAAACCAGTCAAATGCATTATGACCGATTATTGACCATTTTCCAGGTTTAAACGACTAAAAAAAAAAATCGTGACTATTGATTTTCAAAGTTATTTAGTATCTTCTATACATATATATTCTTGTTTTTAACTTCAAGTGTCAAAACTTTTTCTCGAAAATTAAATATTTCATTTCGAACAAAAACCACGAAGAAAATGGAAACTTTCGAAAATTTTAATGTCTTATACTTGGCTCAAAAATTTTCGAAATCACTTGAAACACGGACCAAGCCTGTATTTTATTTAATTAAATTTTTTTTAAAAGTTTCAGCTACTTTCGCCGGTTATTTTGGAAGTAATGGCCAAAAGACTAAATCTATTAGAAAACGGAACGACCAACAGTCCCAATATAATGGTATAGTGGATTTTCTACGCGATTTTGAATTCTCAAGGATAAACACTATATTAATTGACGTAATTTTTATGTAAAAAAAAATACTCTCATCACTCTCGTTCACTATTATTTTAAAAATTATTACGTTGGCGCTATCGATGGTCGACGGTAAACGTACTAAATGGTGTACCTGAGAGGCGACTAGAGTAAAATAATCTATTCGAAATTATCATATCATCTTCTTCTCCGTTGGTTCCGGCCTTTAAGACCACTAAATACGAATCTTGCCTCTGCAGCTTCTCTCAACCATCTGGTCCTTTCGTTTTTATATTCTTTTTTACGCGGTTTTTCCACCTAAACTAGGGTCTCCCTAAAGGTTTTTTCTCCGTAGAATCTTCTTCTATTACCTGTCCAACTCCCTATAACGAATATACGTATAATTTTCTTACGCCCCTGTTTATCCTCTAGACACCACTATCTCCGCTCGTCGTTATTGTATATACGTCTCGTCCCCGCGGCACCGATGCGCGTTTCCGATTTTCCGGTAGATTAACGCACGACGACGCGAATTCAAAGGGGGAAAAGAATCTTTCGTATAAAACAATGTTTTATATTATGCAGCTGCGTTATGTATTCAAGGCGTACGCGAAGATTTCCCAGCTAATCCGTGCACGACGGAAAGGCCGGACTTTTGGATGCCCGGGGAAAATGTTTTTTCTAACAGCAAAAAAAGTTAAGAAATGTCCGATAATCTAAACGGTAAAGAAAAAAAAAACTAATAACTCAGCAGCAGCTGCTTTCCCTAAGGAATTTAAAGGATGGGCAATGCAAATAGTATAAAATATAGTTGGTGCTAATCGACATTTATGTTTATTTTATTTAGTATCTACTTATAGTGCTTATAGGAACAGTGTACATATACTATACTGGACTAATATTTTAGCGTCTTTGACAGAAATACTAATTGGTCACGAACGACGTTTTTTGTGCCCTGCTCTTTTGAAGATGATTTTCATAGGGGTTTCGCATAAAAAAATATTATTGTTTGGCGTTCCATACTTCAAAATGAATAAGAAACACTGTACACTCGGTGCGACAAACAGACGAGTCACCCGCTTTTTGAAATTAACTTTTCATTCAGTGCGTAAACCGGACGGGTTCAGAATTTTTTTTTGGTATTGACAAGTCCCACGAACAAATGATAACTTTGATTTTATACTCTGTATACATTTAAATAAAAAAATACATTTTTAAAATTTCTCGTTAAAGTTTTACGCGCTCAGTTGTTTCGTTACGGATATAAGCGCGACGGAGGTGAAAATCCGCTCGATTCATACGACTGAACATGTATAAATAATATACCGCGGTCCGTTTTAATTTGAGGAAAGTGAAATCATATTTTTTTTCACATTTCATCATTTTGTTCCTGCTGCCAGATATTTATTTAGCTCCGAGAGCGAACCGCGCAGGTAAACCCGTGAAAAACCACCGGGGAAAACTGGTATATATCACGCGGTCCGTTTACGAGACGGAAACACGTTTAACTTGTAAACCCAAAGGTTTTAATATGATTTTGTGTCCGGTGAGTTGAAACATCGTTGTTTCGTGTCGTAAAGCGGCCGGAAACACGGTATGTCTACAATATTTCGTAGAACTAATTTTTTTTGTTTTTTTTTTTCTATCAAATGCTCGCCAGATTTTTGTCAAAACACGCGTGAAATCCGACGACTTCAAAGACTATACTATAATAATACACAGTAAGCACAGCTAGTATACGACATTCTGTAGAATTGTATACGACTAAATTTGTTTCGATCGTCGGGTACAAACCAACTTAGAAAAACTGCTAGACGGCCGGTATAACAGCATGGTAAAACTATAAGCCGTCCGACTCTAATATTTTTTAGCCGCTGTATAAACGTCAAATCCCTAGTCGATATTCACATTTGTATGTAAATTCAAACATTAACATCGTCTTTATGGCTCGCTAAATGGTGTATCATACGGTTTTTTTTCTATACGCTCGAAGTTAAAGAAATCCCGCAGCGATTTTTCACAGATCGGAATAAAAAAACGTCTAATCGACTGGGATGGAAAATAGCGGAGAGAAACGGTTGAATGAAAAACGAAATTCGTGTTGATGCGCCTACGCTTAGACCGTTAAGTTTGCCAAATGCGGTAAAAAAATGTTTTTAATCCTCGCCGAATCCAGCGCTGTCGGGTCGTTGTATTTCGTAATCTAGAGGACTTTTGCACTTAAAAATTCACGGCTTGCACAGCGGAGAAACAGAAAATCCGCGTCGGTTTTCGGCGATAAAATCCGAAATGTAAAATCGCTATTTCCGACGGCTTAAGTAAGCGGTTTTTTTTTCTCGAGAGAGAGATCTATACTCGCATACGCAGATAAAGTCGGAGCAGCTCTGATGAGTCGGGCGATTTGTCGCGGTCGGACTTTGCGGACGCGGGTTGGCCACGTGCCCGGCCACCGCGGCCGACCACCGAGCAGTGTTCTCGTCGATAATAATTCGATGGTTAGGATAATGGCGCCGGAAAAAGCGTTCACGCGGTCTCGGCTCTACTATACATTTGCGAGTGCTTAAACGATGGCGGCCCGACCGCGATAAGAAGACATTGTGGCTGCGGTTATATTACTATTTTTAAATACTTTTTACTGATTAAACACCGGGCATTTCGAGTGTTTATTCGCTGCGTTCGTTACTTTGTACACGAATAATTTTAAGTTTAATTCGCATTACTCTTGAGAAAGAAACGATTGAGTTGCACCGTTTTGGAAGGCGTAGTTTGTTGGCGTGTATCGAGTTCAAAAGCTGTGCAACAGTATAGAATAACCGAAACTCTCGACGAGTTGAGCGTTTTTAAGTCGTTTCGTTCAAAACCAGTCGAACATTTCATAACGTTCACATTGGTGGTGTATTCGTGCCCGTTTTAAGAGTTATTTAATTAACGAAAAAAACGTTTTTACAAGAAAACTACACGTTTAAAACGAGAGTTTCGAGATTCTATACTTTGCTCAAAATTGTTCGAGATCCATTTTATATTTTACTAATGATAATGCTAGTTATGAATAATTTCAAGTACTTTTAGAAATATGTCCACTATTTCAATTTCGGACTCAAAACATCAATATTTCTAAAAAACGGTTTGCTATAATTTCTGTCCAGTCAGCTGTCTGAGGAAGGATAAATTATACGAAGACATCGGAGCGTTTCCACCAGAAAAAGTTTTATAACTCTTTTACTATGGGTACGCCACGAGTTTAAAAATAATAAGGATATTTTATACCGTACTTTACTACTCAAATTTATTAGACATTTAGTCTTTTCTCTTCTATCCTGAAGAGAGTTTTTGGCTTCTATGGTAGTTAAACACGTATTATTAACGTAAATTATTTTAAAAATAATAAAAAAAAAAAATTCCTTCTCGGTAATAAAACGAAAAATTAAAAGAAACCGAGGTTCAGTTTATTGAAGTGTATCATTATTTTTATCGAGTACTAGGTGGATAAAAATAGAATTTCATTGTCACTCTCTCAATTAAAATTAATCCTTCGCAAATGGAAGTCATGTTTCTAAGACGCGACATTCAGAAATTGTTTTCTCTGACGCTCCGCATAATACTTGTAATAAAAAATTCATTTAATTTATACAATAACTTCCGACAGTATAGTATAGTTTTTTATTTTTATTAAAAAATTACTGTTTAAATAAGTTTTTGGAAACTTTTGGGGCACACGCAACTCGGAGCTCTGTATATTGCATAAGGAGTTTGAACAAAATTATTCTAATTTATTCAATCGCCTTAAACGAATTTAAAAGCATTTATTTGTATTATATTCTAAAATACTTACGGAAATAAAATGTATAAAGAGCCAAAGATAAGAGTTAACAAAATTATTAAAAACTATTTTGTACTTTTTTCAGTACGCGCAGCTTATAAAAGTCGCGTAATCCTATAAAACAAGTTACAATATTTTGTTAGTTTACAAATCTTACGAATTCATACGTTGATAAAAAAAAAAAATGTCTAAATTAGTCAAAACGATTTATAAAAAATAAAATGAAAAAATCAGGTTTTTGTTTAATGAGAGAAATGATTTATGTACTATATATCTATTACAGGACGTCTCGGTCACGTTCAGACATCCTGTCTAAAAGAAAATAATAATCGTCATGAAGTAAAAATTTGTAAAATTGTCGTCACAAACACTAAATCAATGTGTCGTTTTTCAATGTATACGCATGTCTATGTCGTAAAGTGTTGAAATCAATTTACCTATAGAGACGTTTTGTCTTTGGAACATGTAAAATGACAATGTAATGCTTCAATCCCTGTTCTAACTATCGGAAAAATTTTATAATTATTTTTCTTTGAATTGAACACCTAAATCATGTGTATAAAAAATGAGTCTAAATGTTCCTGCCGCTGTGTTCCTGCAGACGCGTCCACGGTTTAGATTCCGTGTACCGAAACAGAACAGAATAGTTATTAAAACCGTGATTCGCAAAAACTATAGACAAAACTAGTCGTCTTCGAGAATATAAACAATCATTATAAATTGATCATTGCAAAAAACTACCAGCATCTATAAATATATAATCCACAGACGATTAAGCGTTTAAATTGAATGCGTTCGGTCGAAAATAAAAACTCCCCGTTTAAATCGCTTTGCTAGACTTCTGCGATACATACATATATGTATAATATTGTGAATTATGGAGTGCTGTGAGAGACGTGGTTATTATTTATGTACGACGTAGAGGCTGTGCGTTTGTCATTTTATAAACGCAAAAAAGAAAAAAACAAAACAAAACCGAGTGAAAAATCCACGTGATTTAACGAACTTAATAATGGCGAAAAGTCTAGATTTATCGCTTCGAAAGGTGTATAGTACAGTTTGCGGTTGACGTAAACGAGAAATAACAACATGGTAATTCGCACGAGAGTTGTTGGTCTTTATTTAAAACGAATACTTAGAGTGGCGATTTCTCTGGTAATTTCTCTGGTAACGCAAAGGAAGCTTCTAAATTAGAAATATTAATATTTTTTAGGTTAAAAAGCGACGCGTATAACCTGTGACGTGTTGTGAAAAAAAAAAAAAGGTCGTATAATTTTTAAAGTATTCATATAATCTTATGTCGTTCTAATAAACCATAGTTTTCTCAACATATTTTTTTTTTTAAAATATGTTTCGATCTATCTGCATCCGAAAGTATTCTATACCAAGATCGATTTCGGTTATTATGTTAATTCATACGCGCCACAACTCTGAACGTAATACTGTCATTTTGTTTGACGAACGCAAAAATATATTGTTTTTGTATAAAACTACCGTACTGTATCGAATCGAACAGCCAAACAGACGAAATCGTTAAATATAGATTTTTGTCGATTTCGAATCGGTTTAAATCACAAAATTAAAAACTGCATAGAATTCTGAGTAGTTTTACGGCCGCGACGCAAAGTCGAAACGAGTTCGAACAATTATTATTGTGTGTTCTACACGAACGTTTCTAACACGCAGCAAGACCTTCTATTGAAAAATCGCCGTTGGAGATGTATTTTATATAGGTTCGTTCGTTATTGCATTATCGTGCGCCCACGAAAGACTCTCCTTATTTATGCGTCTGTCCGACACATTATAACGATAATAATAATAATAATAATACGTTTTACCATTATAAAACACACATTACATGGTATACGTTGAGATACGTATCGGTCTCACACGGGGGGAAAAGGCATTGATCGCGTTAAATTATACGAAATCGCGGTCCAGACGAATAATAACGGACTTGTACATAATATGTAAATGTACAATAAATCCGTGTAGAAAGAAAAAAAAATAACTATAACAATATGCGTAACGTAAACGGATTAACACGGCTGTTGTAGCGCATGTAGTGTTTTAACGGCTTAACTCGCACCTCGATTCAAGGTAAGCGTTCAAATTATAAGCGATCATCGGTATAAACTTTTGTTGACGTACATTGGTAGTCCGATTATTTTGTAGTCGGCCGAAATTCTACCTTTAAAACGTGGGCCACACAACTAGTTATGAATTGAGACTGTCGTCGCAGGAGTCGATTGCTCCGCTTGCAATATTATGTTTGAGAAAATGATTCACAGTAAACGTTTTTAAAAATTATAGCGCGATCTTACGAAATTCCACTGCTGAGGACGAATTCGCAGTCAGACACGGTCGCTTGAATTCGTACGCGTGATTCGAAACGCTGTAAGCAGCCGGTCAACAATATAACACGTTTATTAAATTGTCGGAGACTTTAATCCGAGCTGTAACCGCAGTTGATAATATTCTATGTACGCAATTATTTCACAAAGGCTGGTAACAAACAAATATTTTACAGCTGCAAAGGATACGCGTTTTCGATTCCCCGAATTCGAGACGACACGCTAAAATTCAAATTTTCGCGCCGCTGTCCGTGGTTTTGTGAAACGCGCTCTTGACGGCTTTTGGCGAACTAACAGATCCCCCCTATTGAAGTCGCGGGCTTTTTTCGCGGTACTCGAGCAATTCAAACATTTTCTGAACGCTGCAACGGCTGATTCGTCCGGAAAAAACGGTTGTACAATAAATGACGGGCTCGCCAAATGCGGTTTGGCGAGTGCACACGAAAAAACGGTCAGCAGTCGTAGAGATCCTATGAGATTTTAGTCTAAAAACGCAGTTGATTAAGACCTGTTTAAGTACTCGGAAAATGTGCGGAAATCTCGAAACGTAAAGTAGGGAAATGTCTGAAAAAATAAATAGACAATACGAGCATTTCAGTTTTGTGTCGTCGATAATCGATAACGCACTAATTTTTTGCTGGTATACGTCACGCGCGGAAACGGCCGCCGTTATTGGAATAAAAAAAAAATATATATGAACCGGAAAATTGATTCAAAATTAAACGAGGACTCATCCAGGTTCGTTATACGAATCGTTTTTTATGAATGGACTTGTGTAACACGAAAAGTCAGAATTTTTAAAGGATTTGTACTCGAAAAAAAAAACAGCGACTGATTGATTTTTACAAAGTTATTTTACACTTACCTGATGAGAATCTATTCGAATAGGAAGGATTACAGTGCCTGATAATAATGTCGATAACGACGTGTAATAATGGATAACCCGTTTTCTGAAACGTTCGAAAATAGGTCCGATAGAAGATACGAATCACTTATAAACGAAACGTTTTCGTTTTTTTAAAGATCAGTCGTGCAAAGCGATTACGATTTTTTTATGCAAAACTCTACGTAGACGACGCATTTTATGAACCGTAATGAAAATTTACGATGCCACGTTTGATTTGTAATGACCACGAAACGCATTATGTAAAATGTGGTCGAACGTTTTTAGTGCTGTGTATGACGGATCGTAAAAAGAAATTTACTCATTTGAGTTTTGAAGAATACTTTATAGTACATTGTTCCAGAAAAATATTCGATGATAACTGAAATATCGCAGTTGGATAGGACGCCGCACAAAATCGTATGTCGTATATTTGTATGGAGTATACCTATAATATGGTTTTGAAAATTACGTTGGTTGAAAGCGAACAAACTATAGACAAAATTTTAAGTGCAATAAGACTGTTTACGAAATTTAGTCGTAACAAAACGACAATGTGAACGATCGTAAACACCACGCGACGATACATCGCTTTGAATTCGTATTTATTTGGTATCTCGTTCCTCTCAATAATCTGTTACATTATAATAAATCGTTTCTATTCGACTGTCCCGATCAATATGTATCGATCAGACAATATTAAATATCTGCACGTATAAATTGAGCTCGGTGATTTTTATTCGATAAGTATTTAAAACAAATTCGAAACTCACTTTGTGAAGTCCTTCTGTAAAGTCGACAGTTTGGCGCGGCATCGGTCCGCCTCGGAACTGGACCCCTTGAGCCTAGCCTCCGTGTCCAAACGCAGCCTCCTCTCTCGATCCACATCCCTCTGCAACCACTCTCGCTGCAAAAACAAAAACATTCGGATTATTATTATCGTTGTTTTGTACTGTATTATTTCACGTGTTCGATCGTCTTAACATGTTCACATGCATTATTCGAAAATTCCGTTAAAAATATTTCGTCAAAGTTTCAGTGTAAAACGAATATGAAATCGATTTTAAACGTTTTTAGAAAATTATAGTGACTGTACCGCTGGACACCGACTGATCGTCATCATTTGCTCTTACGCTTTGTGCTCTTAAAATACAAAATTGTACTAAAAAAAGACTGACGATTTCGATTTATAGAATAATTAAAAACGAAAATTTCAAATGATACATATTTCACACCGAACCCAGCACCAACCGTGACCCTACACATCCCTTAATAACTGTGTTCCATGATAATTAGCGACTAACACATAATTTTCGTGTAAACACATTACTATAAAAATTAACACATTTTATTCGTAAAGTCGTAAATAAATTTATTGATTTTATGTTATCGATATTTTTTGATTTAACACGGCATATTTATGTCTACTGTCTTTTTTAACAGTCAATGTATTTTAAAATAACCTCCCTCTCTAAAATATGTCACTTGCTTAAAAATGTTTTTGACGTCGCCAAAATTGAATTCAATTTGTCTATAGTTTTTCATAACACTGCACGTTTCAGCGTTCAGAACATCTAATGTACTATTCACGGATTAAAAGAGAGGCCCATAACAATTTTCACCCAAAACTCGCTTTGCGGGACGAGTTCTCCTGTCTCGTAGGATTAAAATAACCGGACAAATTTTATTTTATTTATAACTGAAAGCAAAATACATTTCACAAGGCGCATCAAAGTTAATTTTCGACCGCGCTCGAATTTTAAATTATTGCTAAAAAAAAAAAAAATAAGTAATACGGTATGATTTGATTAAAAATGTCAGTTTCACACACGACCGTTTTCTCGGTCAAATATCACTCAGTATAAAATCATAGTGCGAATTCCGACTCACACGATTATTATATTTTATCAGTTCGAAAAACCAAAATTACTCAATTCTGTTCGTTCTACAGCAGCGGTTCCCAAACTTTTTTCATTCAAGGCTCCCTAATAATTAAACATTTTTTTCACGCCACCCTCAAAGAATATTCAATAAAATAGGTTAAAAATTGCTAAATATATAATATTAATAACAATAAGTGTAAAATTCCAACCACGCGCCGCGCCGCCCTTGTTAAGTGCTCGCGCCTCCTTTGGGTGGCGCGCCACACAGTTTGGGAACCGCTGTTCTACAGGATACGGGAGAACTCTTTTCGTGAAACCTGTAAAAATCACCACCGTCCTTAAGTTAAATCCGTTGTATAGTGTAGGTTCACAATGGTAATCTTATAACCGATTGCTACATAACCATACTCATAACTAATGTTAACTGCAATGGTAATTAATAATTAGTGTTTCTCGCATTTAAAAATACACACAAAACAATTAGCCGAAAAAATACAAAAAAAATTATTGACTCCAAAATACAAGGCTTTTGTAGTAGTTAGTAACTGTAGTTGACTTGTATTTTTTTTTTTTTGTACATTCTTTAACCACGAAGCAAGTCACTTCCAGCAAAATCTCTAAATTCCGGAGCATAATCTAGGTGCTGAAATTAAGTACGGCCCCGTGTCGCCCAAATATCACGAACGAATATTACAAAAATACACGTAAGATACACACACACAAAGTACCTATTTAATCGTAATGAAAAATAACGTTATCGTGCTGTTCTCGATTGTCTTATGAAAAGAATCGCCGCTGCTCTCGACACGATTAACGGACCGCAAAAATAACGTTTCGACGCACCGCCGCGTAAATACACCACGAGAACATGTGCATACGCGGTCGTGTCGAACACGCGCACATACGTTTATAACATAATAACGGATTTATATTGAATTATCAAAATGACGTACATTTCGTCTTATTAATATTTATATTACGTCGCGTTCCGTTGTTTTCCGCGCCCGTGTACAATAACAACAATATTATGTCGACGAACGAATATTTATGCGTTTCGCCGCGTCCTTCTCGGTTGTTTTTT
>CM029360.1:31141745-31197484 GCA_017140985.1 Hormaphis cornu
TTTTTTTTCGGTTTTTTAGGATAAAATTCAAAAAGTAAGCAAAATTTAAACGTAAAGCTTCAACCACAGTACCACCGGTCGAGTCCTTTTAGAAAAGTTGCTGTTAGAAAAAAAAAAAATCATTGTAAAAACAATACACGCTCCACTGCAGCGCTCAGAATCTGAAATAAACTAAGGTACAGGTATGAAACGCATAATAACCTATTTTTTTTATTTATAAAATGTAATCTTGTGAATTATATATTTTTCCCAAATCGTTGATTATCACTCTTAAAGTCTGATAATTAGGTCAACATTTACGTGCGATACGATTTCATCGATATAACGTGAAAATCATTTTAACACTCGTAGTAAACCGAAGGGACAATGTTTTCGTGACTATTCGGATAAACCACTACGAAAAATATTGCTTGGAAAATGTCGTTTGGATTTAATTAATATAATAATTTGAAATTATTTTCCATTCGAATCGCGGTAGTCGAGCGTCGTTTTTTTATACGATTAAAATTCAGAAAACTTATTGCATGTATACCCGTAAAAACTTAATAAAATAACGGCGCCGTCCACGGGGAGTCGTAAATATAATATGTTCAGTTTATCCGGCTAATTTTTTAAATATTTTCAAAGCGCGACTAAAGTTGAATCGTAAAAAAATTACCGTGCAGTTCATCCTTCGGTACTTTTTTATCGGACGATTTCGACTTTTATACGAAAACTTGGACACTTTGAGAGTATCGTCATAAAAGTACAAAAAAAAAAAAAAACATTAGAGTAACGCTATTGGAAACGTAGAACTCCAAACTTAAAAGAGCGCGTAGTTTACACAATTTATTTTCGTTTGTAAACAATTCGGTGGTCTAATCCGTTTTAAAGTCACAAAAAACTTGTCGGCATAATAACGAAGTAAACTTCGTTTAAAACGATTCGGAGAACACAACCTGAAATTCGACCTGCAGCGTTTAAACGGTGACCCGCACAATTATTGTTACAGTAAATTATTTCTGCAAATCATCGAGCGACGATCGATCAGTTTTACTGCGGTTTCATTATAACGCCAACGCGTTGTCAGGCGTACGTATGTTTATCGACGCTAATCCAACATTAATTATTGAATAATAAGTGTCGTTATACGACACACTGTTCTATATAAATATACATTTTTGTGTCCATCACTTCTTCCCGTTCGAGACACAAGAAAAATAAAACGATCTTCTCACAAACGATCTTAAGCAAACACGTCGGATTCGCACCGCGCCCTCACACTGATTACACACCTCCGCGGTCGTGTTCGTTTTTACTCGGATCTTTTTGTCGTCGCGTGTATCAAACAGTACGTGCGGTGTTATTCGAAATCGTCGTGAATTGTAATTTAAATCGTAAATCGTGTTGAGAACTTTGCAGTATTTTAAAGATAATTTTTTATCAAACGATCGCGCCGAAAAGTTCAAGGGTAAAACGATTGGAGTTAGCTGACCACGTCGTGTGCATCAGAGTGTCCTGATCGGAAATCCAGAAAATCTAACGAAAAAGTGACAAAAAATAAAACCTCGCCAGCTATACATCGTCAGATAGAGAGAAGAAGGTCGTCATCTAAGATATTGACGATGCAAATGGATGTACTGGAATAGATCTTGGCGTGAAAGCGTGCGAAAAGCATCCGCGATGACAAAAAAAAAAAAAGAAAATTATTCGGGAATAATAGAGAATCGTGCGACGGTTAAAAAACGAATAGAAAAAATTTGAACGATTCGCAAATTAGATTATAGGTTCGTAAATTAAAAAAAAAAATGCAGTGTGATCTTACGTGTTTTAAAAGTATTTATGCTCAATTCAAAGAGACAAACGAATATTTTTACTGCCTTGCACTGTTTTACAATCCAAAACGAGTGGATTTTGGAAAATTCTTTATTACGGTGCTTGTCAGAGGATTGCTCTAGACCCTAGAGGATGATTTGTGCTGATGATTGTGTGATAATATATCAGGCGCAGACGTAAAGTATTTCAATAACTACTATGTTTATAAGATATTTTACCAATTTATTTTCAAATTTAAAAACATAAATAATTAATATTTTGATAAAACATATGTTATTTGTTTCGTATCTTGAGTCACTGCAACTTTATTCAGATTGTCTATAGATACATTTAGGAAAAAACAGTTTCACTTCAAAAAAGTGGTAAAGTGATATAGATATCATACGCATTGTTATCAATTATTCCTATCGGATAATGTGGTTTTCCAGACGTACGTTATCGACGGAGGGTCAACTTAACGGCACGTATAACTTTTTTTATATTTCTAACAGTAATCGCAAAAGAGCGGAAATATCATCAAATTTAACGTCGTATAGATAGTTTTTATTCTTTGTAAATACGAACATGTTTACTTGTTGTTGATAACTTATACTACCCTATATTATTTTATGGCGAGCTTTCGGTGGTGATCGGAGCGATTTTGTCTATTAAACTGCGGTTGTTTCGTTTTTAACAGAATGATACAATATTGGATCGGAAAATTCCTTAGGGACCACCGAAAATATGGGTCTAATAATCATAAATATACGTGTAGTAGAATAAGATGACGGTCGGGCGATTATATCCGCGTTTGGGAAAATCGCATAAAGTATCCGTTTCAACTTTTGAACGGTCGGCGAGTTAAATGAATTATTTAATAAAATAAGGTGTTTTAGAAAATAACGATTTCCCACGATTACGGAAATCGAGTCATTTCACCTAACCCATCGCCGCAAAACACGGACGTTTGGTTTGAAATACGTTTGATTTACTGTTTTTTTTTTTTATTGATTTTCAAGTATACATAATAATATTACGTTCGATTCGTATTAAAACGTATAAACGACTTTCTATAGCTTGTTCGTACAATAGTTTTGAGCGAAAATACGCGAATATCGTCACTGAGTTTTACAACATACAAATACTATTCTGTTATATCTATATAAATACTGTTGGTAGAAAAGGCATCATATAAAGTAATGTTTAAATTAAGTTTTGTTGGTGGTTATTGGCAGTTTTCGAGCATAGTAAGTACTACGCCGAACAAATTAAAATAATTTGTTTTGCCAAAATACACTTTTGTGCGACGATTTAAACGTTAAAGATCTCGTTATATTGGATTTTATTTTCTCTTTTCTTTATACGACCACTACCGACAGTTGAATAAACTAATTTCAACGATAAAAAAATTTTCGTTTGAAATTCCATCAGCGTGTTTTCCACTCGCGACATTTTTGAACGAGACAAATCGTTTAAACGAAAAAAAAAGTTTATCGTTTTAACAGCGACGTTTGCAAAACCTGACTCTGTGCATAATCGAAAAACGTGAAAGCATCATTTTCGATCGCGTTTACTCCTCGATTTTCGGATAGAATCATTTTATAGGTAACGTCTGCTACAGTGGCACGTTTAAATAGTTTTTTTTTTCTTATATATATATATTAAAAAATCGAATTTCACACAGTTATTTCGCACGTAGGAAACCAATGCTCGAAAACACGGAAATATCGATTTTCAGGAAAAGCGAAAACGTACGAAACGCAAATATATTGAATCGCGAAACCCGGAATGGCGTATATTCAGAGTATTCATAAACGAAAAAAAAACCCCCCGTCGGCAGGTTCTGCGAGTGAAAGTAAATTTCTCGCTACAACATTTTTTAACTAATCCGTCGATTTCAAAAAAAATAGATGATGCACGACTTCAAATATGTAAATTAAATTAAATAATAATTAAATATTAATTATTATATTAATAATTTTAAAATTAATAAAAATAGAATTTTTAAATTTATTTCATAATTTCGCGGCATTACTTTCGATGATCATACTGTGTGCGGAACGAACGTTTTAAATTTAAACTTTTTCTTTTTCAATTAAAATAATGTATCCATAAGCCACGTCAAAACAAAACTATACGATACGACGATTTGCAGCACTATAATACAATCACAATATCTAAGTTAAATTCGTTTTTAGAATTTTGAATTTTTCCGTAGTTCAGAACTGGCTCGCCTTCATCCAACGACGTAAAAAAATATTTAACCACAATGAAATACCGATTTAAAATTTTTTTTTGTTTTTGATATAAACAAATTATTTGTCTTATAGCGATATACCGAGTGTGTAGAAAATGTATGTTTATTTCGAATCTTGAAACTATACAATCGAAGATGGTTATACAAAATGTCATATTACTATAGTGTGGTTCGCGCGGTTCATATGGGATGTGGCACAAATATTTTACCACCTCTTCCGTCATCGTAACTTATAATCTTTAAGTTTACTTGAATTCGCTTGTGATATAAAATACGTAAAATACATAATTAAACAATAAAACGCGTATACGAATTTCAATGTGATTCATATTTCGAAAAGGGTTTGAACCCATCCTAAACTCCCTTGTGATCGCCGCCGTTTCGAAGGGACACCCAAAGCAGACACCCGATACTATTCGTCTAAACTGTAAATCAACACTAAAAATCATCGAGAACACACATAAAATTAAACGCACTTAGTGTAAATCGTTCGTAGTTGAGACGAAAAGGAAAAAAAAAATAAAAGAAAGAATTATTGCCGATCGACGACAAGTTGATGCGTTTCTCCCGGTGCGAAAATAACGTTTAGTTCTCTATGGTGACACGCTGATACTAGTCGCATGAGGCCCGCATGGTTATAAATACGCTTTTGGGTGGCATTTTTAAACCGAACACCTAAATAAAGGAGGCGGGTTCGGTCGAAACATCTGCGGGAAATAAAACATAATATCATACATTTTGTGTAAACAAAATATCACTTAAAAATAAATAGAAAAACGCCTAAACAGACCCGGGGGTGCCATAAATTGTCGTAGAACAAAATTCACGAAAACCATATCACAACCGCGTTACGATGACAATTATAAAATGAAAATAATAACGATATATTACGAGAAAAAAAAATCAGTAGAATGAGCGTAGAATTGGAAAAATACAACTACGTTTTTTTTTATTTTGAGAAATTTGGCCAGTTTATCGGTAGGTACTTGATACAAAAAGATCCGAGCCGAACTGTTTCTGTAGGATTTATCGAAATGTTGTTTTTTCAACTTAATATATAAACTATAATATATTTTTATCGATCGTTGGTCCTCGATTATTATTTAATTGTTAATAAAGTTATAGAAAAACTACTGCAGTTTGTGCGTTAGTCTTTACAACCGTTTTGATGTTTAGAAGCTTTTACATGCAGTAATTCAGTAAAATTCGCGAAATTTCAATCGCTTAACTATTCGAATTTCTCTCGACTTTGTTAAACTACCCATAATGAAGTTTTATCGCGTCACTTTACACCATTACCGTTGAACGTACAGCGTTTATAAGTTGTTAAGAACGAAAATTAATAAAAGTTTACATTCCTCGTACACTTTTGATAACAGAATACGTTTAAATTGTACAAATATATTAGTGTCGTTTACAATACAAAATAAAAAATCAAATTTTAGTTTAACACATTTAAAATTTTTTTCAAGTATCCGAAAAATATTTCGAATACCTTATTGATATTCCAATATAGTATGTATTCGAACGTTTTTATTCCGAATTTTTTCGAATATTTATCGCATAAAAAGCGTCGTGTTCAAATCCACGCCGAATCGACGAATTTCCCGTCCACACGAATTCGACATTGATCGGATTTCAAAGATTATAAATATAAACCGCTTATTCCACGCATCGATCGCGTTATATGTATATTAATACTTTATTGTTCATTTTTGTTTGTTTGAATCGATTCGAATTAGTGCGAATTAATTTTTGTTTTTAGCTATAGACAGAGCACGCGCGAGGGATTATTTCCGCGTCACTCTGAAAAACGTTTCATCGCAAAAATAATAAAAGCAACCTGTAACTCAGTGGTTCTCAATCAGGGTATATAGGGGTGACAGAAAATCCTTGGGGATAAAATAAAAATATGGGAATTTTTTCTTAGGGAGACGTAAAGTGTTGGACTCTCGTGTACGAGGGTGACATAAATCCAAAAAGGTTGAGAACCACTACTGTAACTAGAGGAATATATTTTCCACTTTTTTGGCACATTCATCGCGGGCCTATAAAGTTATATCGTCGAGAGATCAAAAACCCCGTACGCTGACGAAAATCTCATTTCACCGGAGAATGACTCGAACAAGTTTTATCCGACGAAACGACGTCGGTTTCAATTACATCTCTAATATTCTAATATATTCTTCATTCGGGTGTTCGTACAGCGCGATCGAACAAAAAATATAAATACACGGATCGATGTCGTTTTTTTATTCCATGTAGAAAAACGTTCTACGACTGATTCGATCGCAGGCTTCGGGGACGGTCGCGTAATATTTTAATTTCGAGTACACAAAAACGAGAGCGATCAATGCGATCATAATTTATTTCTAAAACTCGCTAGAATCACAAATAAATATTAACCGTGTCGTAACCATATTGTAATGTGGAAAAAAGAGTGCAAACGCATATGTTTTTATGATATCAAAAGCACAATATTAACGAGGTTTCGCGCTTAATTTACGTTTCGTTTGTTATAATACATTGCGGCCTTTATTTACGTAGAAAAACGGGACTTTATATGGTTTCGCGAGCACGAATACTGAAGTTATTAATTTTTTCATTACTACGTAAAATGAACACAAAACGGTTTTAATTAAACGCTGCAGCGTTGTTTATGTTTTTTTATGAGCGCCCGCAGAGCTGACGTCGATACAAACGCGATACGGCCGATTCATATTTTACAGTAAAGCGACGACCAGCAGACTCGGTATAAAAGTAATTACAAGTTTAAAACACATATGTGTGTTACGATTGTGACTCACGTTATGTACAGGAAGAGAACGGAGAAAATCGTGAAACATGGTCCGTGGATAAAAAGTTATTAAACACGAAAAAAAGTACCGAAAATATAGTGTTCTAAAGCAGGTACTAATGAAATTGATTTTTTCAAAATATGTTCGATGAAAATTTGATAAACGATTTATGTAAAATTTCACAATCGCAAAACCGATACGGACGCATTACGTCGGTATACTATAGAAACGCCCGAAAAACTTGCCGTCGTCTATATTACGGTGTTTGTGTACACGGGAGAGGAAAGAAGGGAAATATATAACGACCCGACATTAAAGGTGGACGTAAAATTCCTCTCGTCGTTTTTCGTTTGTAAAAATATATACAAAGTGCTCGCCAGTTTCCGAGCGATTCAAAGAGTCGTAAAAAAAAAGAAAAAAGTTTAAACAGGGTAATTATATTTAATTTCGTTATTTTATGTTCGAACCGCGGCACCGGTTGGGCGCCCATTAAAACACGAATCGTCGTAATTCACCAGACACCCGGTGGATATGCGCGGGGGACGAGGACAGGGTCTAATGCGGACGATCGGGCACGAAAACGAGAATAGTATCTGCTGAGAGACTGTGAGGGTCGGCAACCTTTTACCAGTTCGGTGTCCTAAAAACGTAGGGAAATAAAAATAAATTTTCGAGGAAAAAACCGTTTAAAATTTCAATTTTATGCCACGGTGTCGAAAAATACGTATTGCCGTTGTTTAGGTACACACGCACATCACACACGAAACAAAACCTACACGAGCACGATTTTCTCGGACATCGAGCTATCTAACGATTATTCAGGACAATAATGACGGTCATCCAGATAGATGTATTACTGTTGAGGCTATTTCAAAATTGACTATAACGAAGACAATACAGAATTTTATAATTTTGTCCCATCTCAACGACGAGATTGATCTGACACGATCCGCAGGGATTCAACAGATAAACGGAACGATTTAGATTCGCTTTTCGTCCGCGGCGAACCAGAGTTTCATAAAATCGCACCACTCATTCGCATATACGAGCTTCGCTTAACAAATTTATAATCGTTTGCAAAATCCGTTTTCGCCCGGTGTTCAAATAACGTTTAAAAAAACATTTGACACTTACCATAATATTACTATAACCGTTTTCATATTATACGGTTTTACAGGGTTCGAAACGCTTTTGGCTATACACGCCCACGATTAACGAGCGTTTCCGAACGGGGGAAAAGTAGACGTCGCATAATATTATAATATTATATTGTATTTACTCTAATATCTGTGCCGACAATGCGGTGAAGAATAAACCCCGGATGGAATTTTTTATTTTTCATTGTTCTGACATCATTTTGAGGGACAACCGATGTCCGAAATCGATACGTTTCTTTATTCTTTACGGTCAGCGGTGACGCGGACGTCAGTCCAGTCGTCTTTAAATCTACCCACACCTAACGCATAAAACAAATGAGAACATTTTTTTAGGTACTTATTCAAACGTGCTTATAAAATTAGTAGAATTAACGACGACAAGCCGATTTTCACTCAATGTTCAAATAACGGCCGGGGTTTTCAAAGTTTTTAAAACGAAATTAATCTTTCGGGGAGACTTTTAGGACCCCGAGGTGTCGTCGAACGCGCGGACGATGGAAACGACCAAAACGTTCACAGCTTCGATAATAACGTTCTCTATTAAACGCTCTCTCCTACATTTTATACGGTTAAATTTTTCCATCCGAACTTTACGATCAGAAAAAAACACCTTTCGTCGCCTCGCACAGGGCTCGCTAACAAAGCGGTCGTCTTGTACTATATACTTATACCTTTATATTTTTATCTCGGACGGTATTCATGTTATCCTTTCCGAAACGTCCGAAATACGTTTAATTTGAGATCACAGCACATTTTCCAACACCGTTCACTGCGTTTTACGCGCAGCTCGCCAACAACAACAACAACAACTCGTCTGTACCAATTTTTCTGGCTCGTTAAAAAAAGTTTATTTATTTTAACGTTCTCGCAAACACTATAACGCAACATTATATTTCCTTAAAATATTATTAGTAAGAAATTTGAAAAAAAAATGTCATCACGAATGTTATCTGCGGTCGCGCATTTATGTCGCCAAAAAACAGAACATGTGATAATACAGACGATTTTTTTTTTTCTTTTTAAGCGCTGATCGGTTCCGCGGCGACGAAACACTTCGGAACTGTATTGATTCCCAGAAGGTCATTCGGATCGATTCATGACCGCACGCGGTTGTGTCAAAACGAACGGAGTTTTCGTTCACAACCACGTCGGTGTCTGCAAGAGGACAACATACCTCGACACTATGAATTCGACCGGAATCCGACACTGATTGCGACTGCAACGTTCGACGTTCAATTTGATTCGTTTTTTTTCCGATAAACACGTTTAAAAAAATTCTAATGCTTATTCCGATACATATATTTCACTTTTACCAAGTGGACCTGGACGGATTTTTTCTTTCGGTTCTTAGAATTTACTCACTTTCATTCATTCCTTCCTTTTTTTGATATTTTTTGTTTTTTACCGTACACGACGATATTAAATCGCTTCAACGGCCGGATTTTATTTTGATTTCAAAAACGAATACGTCGAAACGACTTACGAGTATGGTTTTTATCGCGTTACGTGCGACGTCTCGTGCGGTTTGCAGTTCTTCTATATAAAACACGAACCGTAAGCCAGTAGTTATATATATACGTATAGGATAAACCGCGCGAATCCCGTCGGTTCGACGTCAAAGCCAATTCGGAACGCCGACAAATCAAATAAAGAACGCAATGAAACGAGACGGGCCGAAAAGGATTTATATAAAGACTTTAAATGGGAAAAATCTGAGGACGATCTGACGCGGGAAAAACTTTGTTTCTCACGCGTGTTTTCCGCGTGCGTGGCAACAGCGTTATTCTCTTTGGTCGATCAAAGTTGATTTTGAATTTTTTTTTACGAATTTACACTATAACGTTTACCTACATTAAAATGACCAGAGAATGTGGCTGTGATGAGAACATATTTTATTTCAAACTAGTTAGATCGTAAATCGTAACGTATTGTGATCAACACAAACAAAACAATAACGTATCAAAACTGAAATAGATTGGGGAAAATTTGATGGGTATAATTATTATAAATCATAGTGGTTTCGATCGGAAAATTATTTAAACTATCGACAACTGTATTACAATAAATCGTATTTAAAAGAAGGAACTTTTCGGACATCTTTGAGTATAGGCAAACGGAAATCGAATATCATACTTTTAATATCTGAAAAGGAAAAAAACTCGAAAAAACGAGCGAGCAGTTATCTAATATGCGTCCCGGTAAAATCCAAATTTAACAACAAATATTAGCCGTATTAAATTGCATATACTACTTAAAACACGACTTTTTTAGGTAATCCGCTACATCTAATTGGAATCATGTTCCTTGACTTTTTGCGCTATACGTTGATCAGAACGCTCTTTCCACTCGAAATCATAAAATTCGAACAATCGACGTTGATTTAATTTTCGTCTCGTTTTACTCGGAAAACAATCAAAACGTCAAGAAATGTAATCTGTTTTAAAACCCGCAAAACTTTTTTGTGGTATTCAACGTGAACCGCATCTGCTAAGCCCGTAACGGCGATTACGAGCGTCGAAATTTCGAACAGTTTTTCGAAAACGGTCAAAACATTTTTCGTTTTCGGGACCGAAAACGAATCTCAAAAAAAGTTTCAACTAACGTTCCGTCCAAGTCCTCTTTTTTGTTTAGCGTTTTTTTTTTGCTTTTTCACGCACCCAATGGCCGTCAAAGTGTTTACAGAGATTAATAAAAAAAAACATCGTGGTAAAAACGAAACGTCGTTCGCTGCGAATCTAAAATTATTTTACCGTCAATTATACAATATACCTAAGACTCGTTTTGTTCGGAGTCTCGACGTCCAAGCGACACTTGTATACACACGAGGTGTTTTTCAAAATATCAAAACAATATATTAATCACTGTTTTCGTCGGCTCGTCGCCCGTTCTTTTCGGAATATACGTACATGTGTATAGTTTGAAAAAACGTGTACAAACTACCGAAACACATAATACTATTATCGAACTGTATAATATTATTAAGATATGTACGTGTGTGTACGAGCTGTTGTTCAGCTGTTGCGCCGGTGCCAAGTATTCGGAGTAATGATTGTTGTAGCCGTAGAGCTATTTCGAAAAATTACGACACGCTTTCGGGTACAATACACTACGCGTCATTCCAGTCGGTTGATACTTAATTACTTGCCGGGGCGTGGGCTTAGGCCGGGGCAAAGGCGTCGTTCCACGAGAATATTTTTGAATAAAAAAAGAGAAAAAAAATCATGTCATTATAACTATTGCTTGTGTTTACCTACATTAACATGAGAAAATAAACAATCCTCAGCGGTGGTCATACATTTTTGAAGAACGTAGTCGTTCGTTATTACTAGTTAAGGAAAAAAGGTTTTTTTCGGTCAATGATAGGCTGCAAGGCTTGCCGTCAACTCGTTAAAAATTAAAATTATGTTAAAACGAATTTTTGTTAACTTTTAACTCGATGAGTTAATTCTTTTTTAATTCAACGTGTTAACTTCAAGTGAATCTGTAGGTAATAATTCAATTTTTTTTTTTCAAAACACATTTTTTTTAAAAAAATAACAGTGTATTAGTTAGAAGACAATTTCTCGTAAAAAATACGAAAAATTTCATTTGAAACGTCGTACTAAACAAATGAACTATTATATTATTTTATATTTATTTTAAGTAAAGTGGATTTTTTTTTTATAGTTTAACTTAATAATTGTTTAAAAAATGAAAATAAATCAACTACTGCCTTGATGATAGGTATTGTCATTTATAAATAACACAACTGACTTGGCTCAGTAGAACTCTGTATCGCTATAGTCGCTACTGTTTATTGGTGAGTTGCACGAAATTTCGTCGAACCGTTATAATATTTTAAAACTATTGTATTTTGAAAACCGTTGATGCATTTTTAACAACGATTCGTAACGTTTTTTTTGTAATTTTTTTAAAGAAATTTGAAACAGTAACAGGTTCGACCTCCACATCGTTTTTGTCGACAAACTCTACCGGCATACCGACTTGAACCAGAGCACTTTCGATTACACGTGTTCGATGATGAATAATATTGATCACGGTTTTCTACTTTTCTTTTCATCGGCGTCTGTCGTAATTTCGGATTTGAGTCTTAACTGAGTCTCCACTTCGGTAGGTGTTTAATTTTAGACGACGTTTATTCAAATCCGTTTCGCGACATCGGTTTCGACAGATCGATATGTAGGCGTGTTGTAGGAAATTCTATTTTTACAACTTTTGATCGATTTATTTTCCATAATAACAGCTATCGTACACCACCGTCGACATGATTTCAAAAATATAGCGTTATTGGTGTGATACATAATTTTATACATGACATTTCTATAAAACTATTTACGCAATATTTGTAGGAAATTTAATTTTCTACAATTTTCAAAGCAAAACCGTTTTGTCTCGGATCAACGAGTAAAACCATTTGTGTATAAACAAAAAAAAAGAGTCCGAAGTGTTTGACGGTTTCGGTTTTTTGGCCGGGAGGTCGAAAACGTGGATTTCGAACCACGGATACGACCCGTGTATGCATAACTAGACCCCGAATATGATGCAAAAATGAAATTATACGCATACGCTTCACCAAATGTATTTTTTTCTAAACCACACTTTCACACCAAAGAAAATTCTTCTTCCGATGTATTTCAAATCGTTCAAATCAGTCTAAAACTCTTAGGAAACTTGAAAGAGAGAATAGGAAAATAAAAAATAAAATCCTCTACGTGTGTTTCACAGATCACTCGAAGTCACTATCCATCAAACGGGAAAACTTTAAAAAAATACGAATCTTTCGACATGACATTTTTGAAACCGAAAACGTTTTGAATAGTGTACGTTTTTAAAACACGTCGGAACAACGCTTACGTCGAAATAGGTGTTCTTTTATAATAATTTCAATAAAAAAACAGTACTAAAGTCGACGCAAGCTATAACGTGTCTCTCGTTCCCTCGAACAGAAGACCCATGGAAGAAAAAGTATTACGTGTTCAGGTGTTTGCGCGTGCCGGCGAACGAAACGGCACAAAAAAAAAAACCGCGGAAAACGAGGGGAAAATAGCACTAAAATTTCACGCGGGACGACCCGGCGCGATCGATATGTGCATGGGGTAATAACAACAATACACGTAAACACACACACACCGCGGTGGGTAGAGAGCAAGAAAGTGCATTCGAAAATTACGAGAATTATCAAACCGCTGCACGCGGTGTGTGTCCGAGGGGTTATTAATTAGTCGCGGACGGGCCTCCCGAGGCGAGAATCGATACCCACGCGATGATCCTTCCTGCTGCTGGTGTGTTGGTTGCCGAGGCTTGTCGAGTTCAAAAAGAGTACGGTTAATCGTGTTTAATTGACTGCCGATTTTTTACGTCGTCGTATCGGAAACACACGTTAATCCCCGTAGTAACACAGTATAAAACAGTAACGTATAAAACATACATTTTATTCAACAAACGTCATACGAAAGAAACCATGCGAAATATAAAAACGTGCGAACTATTACATTATCTACGACTGTTACAATAGTCGAGTATTTTTTTTGTTTAACAAAACTTGACGAGTTTAATAACAGTTGTTAACTCGTTTAGCCCTGTACGCCGTACGGTTTTGTACCCGTCGCCACACAATTCGTTGCGAACGGTTACAATAGCGAAAGTATGCAACTGGTTTAAAATTTTATTTTTTTTTTTTTTTAGAATTTAAAACTTAAAATCGTCACTATACTGTAACTTTCATCAAGTGTTACAGGAAGATGGTTGCGAGTTACCGCGGTCACATCCAAAACGATTAAAAAAAAAAAAATTTTGATTTCGATCGGTAATACGTATGTTTTGAGAAATTCGACGGTTTAATTTTTCGGGGAAATCGAACGTTTTGAGAACGGATTTTTTTTTTTAGCTGAAGGGGTGTGGAGAATGTGCCACCACGATTACACGTACAGGTCGGAAAACGAATAAGGGTAGGGAATCGCACAGGGAAAACGTTCGCGTCTACGAGAAGCGGGGGGAGAAAATTGGGACACGGGTGCGCAGTCTATCGGTCGATTTATATTATTAGCAACAATTTAATCATACAAATACCACGTTCATATTTTAATATTTCAAGTGATTCTGTTCGGAAATTTCAAAATGATTTTTGTAATTATAAACTGTACGCCATACTAGATATTACGCTTATCACCTGGACCCCGGAACTTCTTCCATCCCAACCCCATTCCTCGCCACAACTCGTAGACACGTAAAGTGACGGAAAAAATGGTTCCCGTCACAGAGTTATATAGAGACGCCGTTAGCTAAAGCTGAAATCAACTATTCGTCGGACGCCGAAAGCCAAAAAGGAGTCGGTTAAGTGTTTTTCGTTGTGCTTAAACAATAACACTGATATCTAAACCATTGGTGCATCGTGGTTTCACGTGTTGACAAACTATGCGCGATATTGGTACTTTGAATTCGGTTAAAACGGCAACACTTAAATGGAGTAAATTTCCGCTTCGATTCATTGTCTGAACCACTGCAGAGTAATACAGATACGACAGTCCATATCGTACTATTAGAACGTTAGTGTCTACTGACAACCGTACAGTAAGACGGCGTTGTGTTTCGTTTACTTTTGGGGATTATCATGTAGGTATATTCGATTTAGAGGTTCTAAAACGCGTACAAAACAACGACACGAACATTAACTGTGTTTCTGGTGTCAAATCTGAATGCGGAAATCCACATTTTAAAAGATCATTAACGATTGTAATGTTCATTCTCTGTTTTCTCCGACATTCTTATTACTCCGTGGTCTCAACAACGTCTCTAATTATTATTACTCTATGGGGCAAACGCTGGTCGCGCGACATTGTTTTTGTCGTGCTGCCGCGTGCGTGTATCATCCGGTTACCGCGGCGCGGGGGCTTCGGTTATCGCGGGTAACCATGGTTACCGCCCCGTGTTTTTGTTTTTGGGACATTTCCTCCGGTCGGCCCCCTCGCGCGAGCGGCTTTATCGCGAGGATACGGCACCGCGGGCTGCCGGCGTCGATGGGAAAAGGGACAGCAGCAGCGGAGTACGATGTTTAACGGTCGTCGGTGCGAAATATAAAAGCCAAAAAAACGTACAGGAAAAACGAGAGCTTTGGCTTTTGAAGGGAGATCGGCCACATCGGGGGCGCGCGAACGAAAAACGCGGTACCTGTTATTATACGTTTCATATTTTGTACGATTAAAACGAAGCTTTTAACGACCGCACAGTGTGACAAACGCGAGTACAGAGTGTGGTGATTGACAAAAAAATACAATATTTTTTACGATTTTCTAGAGACGGCACTCCTGAACTGTTGGGCCTCTATAATAGCGATTCGATCCAACCATACGGAACACTATAGCTCCGGTATTTGTACCCGAAATCCGCAAATCTATCACGCAAACAGTATTTGTCCACTATCATACGGATAGTTACTCGAAAACAGGCAGTATGCACTCCGAGCATGTTCGCTATATGAAAAAACCAAACACTTTTTTCGAGAAGCTGGCACAACATTGATCGCGTCCACACGTTGATGATAGCGAATCAATAACAGTGATAAAAATCGCGTGTTGCAGGACGCTTTTTGTTTTTCCCGCGCCGGACAGTGTAAGAAAACGTTTTGTCGACGAGACGATTTTTGAATTTTTACCGCGTATCGCGACGATTGATCGATAAGAAAGATAGACAGTTGATCCGGGACGGTACTTCGTTTGAAGGTTTCTTTGTTTTTAAAATTTTGATTATTTTTGAAGTCGGAAACGATAACGTCTCAACCTTCGAAATCGCTCCGTTCCACTCGGGATTCGTACACGTCGTCGAAAAGCGTTTTACGAGTTTACTACCGATTTTTAAAGGAGTTACGGAATTTTTCAATTTCACGCTGTCACAATTCCACCGTTTAAGTCTCGAAACATAAATACAATTCGTTATTTTGTCGTTAAACTTCCTCGTTCCGGGCGGCCGTGTAACTCTTACGGGACGGACGAACGATCCGTGTGTTTTACACGTGGATTTTTTCAATCACAGTCCGTCCGAAACAAACGTCGGACCAAGCTATTACACAACACTATAAAATAGGACGGATTTGACAACATTTTTCATTGTCGAATTTGTTTTTACCGGGAGACGTAGGCCGGGCGACTTCTGAACGAGTGCAGACCCGCCCGAAGCGTAGTCGCTCTCTCTACCACCCGACCTAGGCTGATCCCGGAATTTTTTCACTCCTTACACGTACAAAAACGACGCTGCTCCATCGAAACGTTTTTCCACCACGATGAACGTTTCTTTCTGTCTCCGCGCGGTATAACAAAACTACACACGTACACACACAGCGAGTCGTTAATGCAGGTCCCCCCGCGTGTTTTTCGACGAACGCACTCGACTGATAATTCGCTGTTTCTCTCCCTCAGCTGCGCATCGTATTATTATGGTCGTACAGTGTTCGTCATAATATTGTGTTTCTGATATTTGCGACTACGCAGACTGTGCAGCGGTCGAGGGAAGAAAAGGCAAAGCAAACAATGTATATATATTATTATTTCAATGCTAATAACAACACGGTTTACGCGAGTACATCTCGCTGTTTCCGCGCGGCGAACAACCCTTTAGCGACCGCCGCGGCTTTGACGTCGACGAACTCGTCGGTCTCTTCGTTTCTCGCTCGGATAGCGGCTGAACAGTTTAGTGACAGCTGAAAGAACCGTCTCGTTCGCCTACGGCGAAACAACGAAACAACAACGTAACAATTTGTTTCGCTTTTAAAAAACAAAGGTTCGCTGAGTTTTCAAACGTCTGCACAGAGAACGGCTGTAAAACGCGATAAACTCGAAACGTACGATACAATTATGAACGAGTGTCGAAAATTTTGAAATACCAAAAACCATACCCGTCGAGCACACTCGACACGTACTCTGTATCCTATATGCACACAGAGACCGCACTATAATTATGTTAAAAACTCATAAAGTAACACTATCGCGGACACGGTTTCGTTCGGAAACATTTCGGCTCATTATCGGCTTCTCATATTAATTCGTGTTGGTTAAGACGGTTCTGTAAAATTGTATAACATCAAACTTTAGATATGAAATTACACTGGTTACGAACTGTTTGTAACTATACCGGTTATAATTTTGTGTTTTGAACACTACACAAGCCGTATACAGACCGTATTGTTGTGATAAGGACTTCCGAGCGTCACCGAGGAACTCCGTGTCGTCGTTCTTCTGTCAACAACTTTTCGAGTAGATAAGTAACGGGTTCGGGTTTTTTAAAGTCAGTGCTTCTACTGATAGATGTATGGTTGAAGCTTTTATGAAATTTCGCCTACTCTTTGAGTATTATCCCACTAGGCGAAAAAAAAAATAATCGAGAACATTACGGCAAAGTATTTGAAATTTTCACGTTCGTAATATGACGCCCGTCGGGTATAAAGAGAGTGTTGCGACCGTTACACGTTGGATATCGCACCAAAGTTGAGATTTTGGCATTTAATTTAAAACTTTTTAAAACTCGAATCGTTCACGCACGCCGCAGAACGTCGCTTGTAACGCGACACAATCATTGACGTACCGCCGACAGGAAACACGGTACTGAGCCGCAAAAATTTTCTTCGGCGCGATTTTCGTTGTACGCCCGTTGGTTTCCGAAAATATTATATTGTAATTTTTATCGTTTTTATTTTTTTCCCCGACGCGGCTTCCGTTCGAAGACAACCCTCTCGGGAGTGTGTCGAAAAAATAAATGTCGAATAGAATCGTACGTTTTTTTAAACAGCTTTCATAAAACTCGTCGCGAAAGCTCCGGTAACGCGCGCTCATTAACGGGGCGGTATACACAGTGTCGCAGCGATCGCCGTGTACATTCCATACACATGTACGCAGCACTCACACTGAACGGCGGCGGATGGGTAATTTCATTTTTTGTATTTTTTATTACGGAATACGTAGAACGCGATAAAAACTCGTCGTTCGTTATTAATATATTTATTGTGTGTCCGTACTTATGAAATGCCGTTTTCAAATGTATATACGATGAAAAAAACGAGGTTTAAAATCGTTTTTTGATAACCGCGTTTACGAGAGGGGACGCGCGATCCGAATAACAAGTACGCGGAACGGGAGAAAGGCGTTTGAATATAGGTAGGTCCTACTGTGCATTACAAATATCGAAATGCAGGCGTTAAATTTAAATGAAAAAAGAGCGCACAAGAGAAAATGACGTCGACACGAACTGCACTTATGGATCGGGACGGATGTTTCGGATAAAACCAGACACTCCGGGGTAGAACGAAATATTTTACTAAAACGAAACTGATGCTTCCTCCGATCCGTGGGAAAAAAACTCATGAAAAATGAAGTTTTTTTCAACATTTTTTCAAAATAACATCACCGACGACCGTATTGTGTGTACATGCACTTTTGAAAGCGATTTTCACGGTTTTTTGTTTGCATTTTACCATGGATCTACGCGCAAAAGATTAGCATACCGTAAATGTGCCGTGCAGAATGTGTGAGAACGAAATTTCAGTGAAAACATTCGCTGATGGTGCGAGTTATTTTACCATACCTAAAGGTCAAAAAGAATTTTTTTTTTTTACAACCAATACAATTATTATTTATCCAAACACAATATTATTGTAAAACCATGTCCGCAATATGTTTTTTTTATTGTAACGCGATTTTTAACGGGACGAGTAATTCTGGCTGTAGACACGTCATCGATGATGTAACAACGACAGTGTTAACGACTGGAAAAGTATGATCCGTAATCGGGAGAAGTTTTGACGGGGGCAAAAACTCTCGCAGAGAAGAATCGAGACAGAAAAAGAAGAGACGGCATAATGGTAATTTATTGTATCCGACGGCTTTTGTTGTCGAGACTGGAGATAGGTCAACCTAGCGGATATCGATGAAAGAGATTAATACAAAAAACAAAATCATCGTTATTCAAGTGTATACATATATAGCTGGTGACGTATTTTATTACCTCTTTTACGATATTGTAACGTGATTCGAGTAGAGCTCGTCCAAATACGGACATTTTGCGTTACCGCGATTGTCGTTTATCGACGTTTATTTTGGCGACTAAAATTTGTCGTCTAAGCGCAGTCCGCGGACCCGGTGAAAAGCCGCGTGTTTCACGAACGGGAAATTGCGCAGCTCGCACGTGTTTCGGAAATTATCGTGTCCCCGCCGATATATTTTCCCGGTCGCGCGTGACGCGTCGCCCGTGTACATACGCGTATACATTGCTCATCTCGTTCGGTACGAATGGAATTATCATTATTATTATTTCCGTGTACGCACGCGTTTGTTGTGTTTGCGGCGGAATAAAAAAAATTTGAAAATTAAAAAAAATAAACGCTTTCGTCGAAAACACGCGAGTCAAGCGCGTACGGGAGCGACATATTTTAATATGTTCCAGTAACGCGGGTTCAGCAAGCCCTCGCAGCCGTCACCGTTATTTTTAGATTAAAATGTTACTTTTTTTTTCACATTTTCATATTCGCCGCAATTGTTTCGGCTTCTGCAGTATATGATATCACACGACCCGTGGACGTTCCTCTCGCCATAAACGTACTGCCACCGTGCGGGAAGCAACGGAGTACTTAAAAAAAAAAAAAAATGGAAAATTTGATACGAACGAAGACTCGCGTCACGAGGTAACGTCTCATCACGACAAGCGACTCTGTTTCGATATAGCGAAACAAATGAAAAAAAAACGCGTATAAAAAACCTCAAATGCTCGCGGAACACGACGTCAAACAAAAAAGATGGCGGTCTCGGGGGCACACGCGAATCTCATATCCGTTCGTTATGTGTAATAATTTATATTATTTATATTTAATATAATTTATTACTAATAAACAATATGGTTTACATATATATCTTTCCCGTCGTCGTCACCGCGTGTTTTACCGCTGCTAACGGCAAAGCGCACGCGGCGTAATACGCAGAGAAACAATGCGCGAAAACGACGTAAAAACGAGACGGCGTCGTCGAGAGACCACGGTTCTTGGCCGGACAACGGAACGCTCGTATTTCGGCGGACCGAAACACGACAAAACGGCGGTCGGTCGCCGGAAAATCGTTTATAACGCTGTACGACGAACCGGATCGATCGTGTACGTACAGAGACATTACGTCTCTAATAATATTAGTAATATTAGTAATATTAGTAATATTGATAATATTGTGGCCGCTCGTCCAACTGCGGACGACAGAAAAGTTATTTAGAAAAGAAGAAACGATCGTCCGGACAATAATAACCTATATGGACGACCATCGAAACAACGGGAGAGAGCTGAATTCGGGTTAGGTTTATTTCAGCGACATCGTCGTGTTATTGGGACGAAAATCTGTTTCGAAAAATTTTTTGCTAGGAAAAAAAATATGTTGGGAACTATCAAAATTACGAGACGACGAAATAGGGAAAAAAATATCCGGAATATTTTCTTCGGAAAACTCGTGCTATATTGGGTTGTGTTAGTGTATAGTGTATAGTTTGTGTATAGTGGGTTGATTGTTATTGTAACGGGATAATATTTATGAGGAAAAACAAAAAATATTTAGTAACCATTAAGATCAGGATTCTTTTATATATTTTTTTTTCGTTATCAGAAAGCACGAAAAGGGAGACGACTTAAATCTAAAAATAAACTAACTAAATTTTGGCACTCGTTCGCTCAACGCCGTCGCTTCACTCCGCTCACACGAAAATATCCTACTTTGAAGTGCAAATCGAACGATACTAATGTATCGATCAAAAACTCTTAAAACGTATATTGGTTATTCCTAATTTTGACAGTTCCTAAAAAAAAATAATTTCCCCCATAAATCCTGATACCAGTAGTTCCTGATTACGCGATTTCCTAAAGTTCGCCTTGCTGAAAAAAAAATTCCCGACCCAAAGTTTTTTCCTGAGAGAAATCATTCTTCTTATACTGATAAATCCTAGTTTCGAACGTATCATTCGTTTTCCCGTTTCAAAAATTCCTGATTTTTACTTTTCCTGATTTTGTTAGATCCTGAAAAACTAGGTCCAGCTTAATCGAAATGTTGTCCCGGTGTTTTTTTTCTTCCGATTCTGACGCACGCCCTTCTATTTTTCGTTTTAACGATTCCAGTGGAATTCGTGCTGAAAACTTAAATCATAGTAAAATGGTGTTGCTGTTCTGAGTTTGTACAACTATAGTTTACCACGTTTATATCACTCGACAATTTCGTCGTCCGGGCGATGACGAAATTGCGCGGCGCGCGTTCGGAATTCGCGCGTAGACGACAACGTTTTGAGGGGTGAGGCTCGTGAAATTCGCTTTTACCTTATTAAAAGCGAAAAAAAAGAAAAAACGGGGGAGAAGAAGTCTGTGCACTTTTATCGCGTAATACACAATACCGCGCGTGTACGTGCGCGGCAAGACGATCGCGCGAGTCGAGGGGAAGGTGGCACTTCGCGTTTCGGTCGCGACGGAAGACGGATATTTTAATCTTAAACAGGTGAACGGTATAGATAAAAAATATATGTATATCTGTAAAAAAATGCTATACAAATATCTACAACGCGATACTGACGGAAGGGGGAAAACGTATTCTCAAAGGTGTGCTTTGGGAACGTTTGAAGGTTCCTCTCTTTTTCTCTGAACGGGGATGACTACGTCGATAATAACGACGAACGGAAATCGGACCGATTTCGTTTTGATAACCGACGAAACTTTGCAAAAGTAGCAGCAGGTACGCTTACGTCGGTTCGACGTGGCCGGGGGAAATTTCAAGAAAAGGTAATGAGTTTTTTTTTGAGAAACGATTGACATTTCTAAATAAACAACTTCTTCTGGGCTTACGCAGGCCTTTGAGGCCCACCTCCATCCCTTTGCAC
Organism: Hormaphis cornu; assembly: GCA_017140985.1. Lineage (NCBI taxonomy): Eukaryota > Metazoa > Arthropoda > Insecta > Hemiptera > Hormaphididae > Hormaphis > Hormaphis cornu. The sequence goes on from CM029360.1 coordinate 31,163,630, forward strand.
GCATTCTTCTGCGTTACGTTCAGAAGTTTCAAGTCTTCTTGTACTCGATCTTTGTCTCTCTCAGTGTCGGGTTTCCACTTTGTTGTCGATCCAATCATTCCCTCCGATCTCCATACGTGTTGTCCCGCCCAACTTGTCCTCTTCAGTAAGTAAATAACGGTAATGTATAGTTATCAGCCAAACCAAAACTACGGTCCGACGTTAATTTAATCGGGGGGGAAAAAAAAAAACGAGACCGAAAAATTTTAATATAACGAACAAATTCGTGTTTATTACAGTTACGAATTTTGTACGAAACTGGACCCGTTCTTTCAAACAATAAACTCGAGAGTAGTAAAAATTTCTCTCGCGCGCAATAACGTGCAACTCGATTCGTATTATAATAAAAAGTGGCGATAACTTTGTTTGCACAACAGCGCGCTGCACGCGTTCGGCATTTTATACGACTCGTTATGAAGATAAAATCACTCCATAAAACCGTCGTTTGAATGTTGTTCGCGATAAGATATTCTAATTTCGATTGAATAATACGGAAATAAAAAAGGTATTTTTACACCTAGTAAAAAGTAACCTTCAATAAATCCAATAAAAATAATCGCGTGACGTAGAATATTATTTTTATCGTTCAACAGTTTTCACTAACAGCCTCCCCCGAGTGCTCTGTATCTCCGATCAATAAAACAATGGGAAATGGAAAAAAAAAAAACATTGTTTGGTCGTAAAGCATTTTTAATGAGATTTCTATAAGTCCGTGGACTTCGAAAAGACCACTTTTTGGTTTTTCACTAAACCACGGGTGAGAAGAAACGGACGGGCTGGAACTATACGTTTTACGCGCAGAAGAGCGGTTTTTAAGGGTTAAAGCCCGTCCGATAATACATCGTGACAAGTGATGGTATTAAAAGGTGCTAAATCGTGTTTTGTTTTTCAAAATTGACGTTTTTAAATTACGGTGTTTTTAATTAAAACACGCATCTTTCTGTATTGAAATTAAACTACGGTCTAGACAAAACAGAGAATTCAAACGAGGTCTAAAACATAAAAACAAATAAATCGATTATTTTTACCTCTTGGAACGAAATCGTAGCACGCTAGAAAATTTACTTTTATGATAAAAATGTTTTAGTGTTTAAAAAATGATCGATCGCGATCAAATGAAAGAAAAAAGTCACCCAACTCACCTAATAATATTCCGAACAATATTCCCGTGTAGACTTGAGTTGACGATTTATATTTGAAAATTAAAAACATTTCTTACAAAACGATTAGTGGAACTTTTTTGTAACGCTGGAAAAGGGTTTTTTTTTCTCAACTTTTAACAACTTGTTTCGAACCGACGCCACAAAACACATCATAAAATATACGACATAAAACTCGATATTATTTACAATAGGCGAATTTCACGAGTACGAATCGTACAAATCACTGTTTTTATTAAAACGCGTCAACTTCTTTAGAAAAAAAAAATGTTTCCAAACCTAATGGCGGACAGAAAAATGGCGGTTTTTTTTTTCATACCTAGTTTAAAACTTTTAATTCTATCGTTTTTTCGTGTACAACCAAGAACTAGTAACCGCTGCTCTTTAAACATCGGTTTCGCAAACTCGACGAGAAATTTCGCATTGTTCGCGGTCTGTTTGACAGTCGTTCGCGCCCGCGGGTCGTGTCGATTTTGGAGATTAATTACTATCAAACTCCGAACGTTGAACTGCTCAAAGCTGGATGACTACACACCGTGTTTGACTGTACAAATGTATTCGTGCGACTGCAAGTATGCGGCGAGAGTTTACGGCGAAATTGACGTGTATTTAATGAAAGACTTAATTAAAATCGTCGAACCCCGCGAAAAAATCCGACTTTATAGAAGCACGATTGCGTGTTACGGGGGAGAGCGTTGTCCCTTGGCACAGTTTTTATAAAAACATTTCTAGTGGCTTAAAATTTTTGAATATTTACGTTGATTTTATATTAGTATCAACTTATACGTACACGAATATATATATATGTTTTAAAAGCGTCCAAATGAATTATTTTTTTTTAACTGATTTTGTTTTTTAAAAAAACATTATAAAAATTATTCAAGGCACAACGTGTGGTTAATTCGAATATGCGCGCGTGATTTTAAAAATTATTTTCTATTACGCGTGTGTACACTACAACTATAACTCATTTCGATGAATCTTCTCCAGTATAGTGTTTAAACTCACTCATAACGATACAAAACAAATAACAAAATATTACGAGTTAACAAATAAACTCAAGTTTCGTGTTATCTCTCGAGTATTCATTTTATTTCTTTTTTTATATATATAAATAATAAAACAAAATATCATAAGTAGTTTTTTTTAAATATTTTACATACTCACCTTACTAATTTAACTTCGAAAATAAGAACACAACGATTCGTGTTCTAAAATTCATTTTTTTTTGTGATAAGAATTATTAATTGTTATTAATTACTTTAGTAGGTTTACTAACGACGTAAATTTCTTCCATAACAATTTATTTCAACCCAATAATTAATTAAAAATATTACTGTTAGTCCAAAGTAAAACACTCTGACTTAGGCCATTTCACGGTGTATAAAATCTTTTTCGGAGATAAAACTTTTATTTTTTTACACTAAACAACTCGTTGTGAATTAAGTCAATCTAAAACACTTTGTTTTCCGATCAACTATGTATTGGTCACCACGAATACCAACTGTACTGTTAATATTTTTATTTCGTGTCGACTTCAACACATTTTGTTAGTGTGTGAGATAATAATAAGTAAATAGCTGCACTCAAAACATCTTTTCACAATAAAAAAAGAATTATATCGTATTTTAAATATTGTTTTTTCTTCTACATCTCTTCTAAGTATAACTGACGTTCTAATGTAAAAGCTCGTTAACATCTAAACGCGTCTTGACCAGCAAATAATCAGTCACTAGAATAACAAATTCGCTATCACGTATTCTGTCTAATTTACCTACTTTTAATTCGTCGACTTTTTTTATTTTTTTTTTTTTTAGGAAGAAAACTCGGATATTTAAAAATTTAATTGAAGATCGAACGCAATTATTTGTAATTTAACTCTTTTCATCCGCACGAGATTCGATAAAAGTGTCGAGTCGCAAAAAATAAGAAATTTAAATCACGTAGGACCTACCACGAAGGACGGCTGTATAATATTATTATAAAAAGTTTCTACTCTTACTCGAACAACTTTAATAAATATTGCAATTCAATAGCTCGATTTAATTAAACTTCAAAATCCGTTATCTGCGTTTCTCCAGTAAATAATTCAGCATCGATTCAGCACGTATAAACCGAATAGCCGCGTTATCGTTTAACTGTAACGGGGTTTTTTTTTTCTTTTTGAAATTGCGCCCGCATCAAATAACTTTATACTTTTATCGCCGTTTTCTATTCGAAAACGGAAATAAAAAACGAAATAGATAAAAATATATAAGACCGTGAGAATATAAAAAAAAATCAATATTAAGTATAAAGACGGAAAAAAAAAAAAATCGTCAAACATTTTATAAGCCAATCGGGTAAAAAACGTTTTCTAAATGACGAGTGGAATTCATTCAAAGGCTGCAGTGTAAACGTTTTTAGAAAATGTGTATTATATATACTGTTATTAAAAAAAAAACATTTTTTATGGCAAAAGAGCTCGGAGGACGTAACGCCACGTTGTCACTTCTAGTAAACCTCGAAAACTGCGAACACGTTTACCGCAGTGTGGATATTTTAAACGAAGAGGCAACGATACTGTTTTTATTCTCGTTTTTTATCGCGTATCATAACTCGACGTATAAATCTCACTGTTGTTTTCTGTCCGTTTTTATTAAATTTCGCTGTAATCGCAGATAAACACAATATAATAAAATATACGTCCTCGAGTTTAATATAAATAGTTTCGTTCTTCGTGAACGACGGTTTGGTTCTCGTTGAAATTACCGCTTTCGGTATAGGTGGTAATGCGATATTTTTCGTTGTGCTAAAGATTCGTAAACGCATCGAAAAAATCGCCGGAATGACCGGTCGACCGATATTTTTGTCGGTCATTATATAATTGTATCGATAAGTACGTTAAGGATTTTACACAATCGTCCCGCGAACGATTACAACTAACTGGCGATTCTACTTTTTTAGCTTATAAGATCTGACGGAGGTACGAATCTTCCCACGGCTTTTGAATAAAAATTATGGCTGTATAGGGATATAAAACTGTTTTGAATTCCAGGCGAGGATTGAGTAGAAAATTTAAACGATTCCAATGCGGTCAATAGTAGAAGTAATGCTACAAAAGAAATTTTCAGTTTAACAACAGTTTTACAATCGTTAGTGTACGATAACTGTCGTCCCCGACGTTTTCTTTACATCCTACCGTCAGTTTGACGAGGTACATTCAAAAACCACCGGTTGTAAATTCAACAACTGCAAAACAATCCATATACTTGGTCGTGAATTCAAATTATTTTTTTTTTTTTTCTTATAGTTTTGACGATTGTTTGTCTTTTTTCCACGGTCCAACAGGGTGAAACGCTTTCACAATCTCGCGTGAGGTTTAATTGTTCGACGCGTTTCGTTTGCTATATTCATACGTATTTCGACGCTATTTAGACGTTTCCGGGACGTTTTATGTTTGTTTTTTCCCCGAATTTTCCACGCTCAGAAAATACAATTCGCGGGATGCATCTCGAAAGAGATGTTTTAAAACATGAAATATATCCGTTTCGAGAAGACTCCGCCTTTGTCCGTAAGCCGGCGTCGCGTGTATGCAATATCGGTGCACGCGCGCGTTCGGCGCGGACGGGAGATGAACGCGGCGGTTGAAAATGACGACAAAGGGGCGATGATATAAACAGTGGCGATCGGTGAGGGGAAACGTTTTGTTTTCGTCGCGCGGGATCCGGGCAGTGGATGATTTCAAGTTTCAGCTATTAATTTTATATTCTTGGAGAACGAATTTATTTTAATTTCGACACACACACGTGCACAGCACGAGAGTCTTCGTTTGGCAAAAAAAACGAATAAATCGTCTGTACGTCTTGAGTGTAAAAATGACCTCCGTCGATATATGTATGATTTCTTCTAGTAATAAACTAACCGGCAGTTTTCAGCGACCTCTCGAAGCATATCAAAGGGTGTTACTATATATAAATGTTTTTCATTCCTCCCCTTTCCATAAAATCATCAGTCGGACATGCCACTGAGGTGAACCGGCGAAGGGGCGAGCACAAAGTTGTCATTCGAGATACCCGATACACAGCCTACACGATCCGAGTGATTCAATTCTAAATTATTGCTGGATCCACGTAAAACCGTAACATGTAAAATACGTGAACGATTAAATCAGTCACTGATGTTAAAACAGAACATAATTCGTGAAAACAACGCATTATCTGTGAATAAGATTTATAATTATTGTTATATTTTATATTTTTTTTTTCCCCCGATTTCAAGACAGTATTATAAGTTAGATGTCGGTTGTAGTACAACGCACTTACTATACTATTAGACGTCTGGAAATTCGGAGTGACCATAGATAATGTTATGTTTACCGTAAGTACGATATACGTTCAATAATTCTCACCTGAAACAGTAAACAAAAATATCAATTAGTTCACCGACTACTTAATTTACATTTAATTACATAACCAAATACCAGTTCAAAGTTATAGAAACGTCACGGAGAAATATATTGTATGGTTCGTCTTGTTCAAAACAATAACAAACTAAATAAAAGTCGTTTTCATATCATTCAATGCAGCGCGCGCGTTTTTATGTTACAATACGAGGTCTTAAGAATATATACGTAATATTGTTTATTTCCCCCTAAAACGATAGAATTCGTTTTATATTTTTGAAATTCAGCCGAACCAAATAAAATTTCAATCCCTCTTTCTATCTCACTCGCTCTTTTATATCATATTTTTACTCAAACCCGTACTACCCGATCGACCGCTGTTTCGGGAAATTTCATTTTTGAGACGATCGAACGAATTGTTTACAGAGAGTGACCCCGCGACGCAATTAGCCGTTAATATTTATAACTTTCTGTGGATTCGCACGTTCGGATATTTTCTATAACGTCGAAGCCGAAGAAAACAAAATAATATACCGATAGAAAAGGAATTATCATAAGTGCGATGTAACATTTTATCTTTTAGTGTAAAACCCAGGGAAAATTCAATCCGCGACATCTTTGGACTAAAAGTTGTATGTTTGAAAACATCAACGTAACCGTCTTTTATTATTAATAACACCGTCTTTAGCAAGAGCCTAGCGAAGCCGAAGCGAGAGTTTGTATCCGAATGAATGTATGCACAGACCGGAAAGTTTTGTACAATGGTTTGTTCTTGTACGTGGTTTTGTTACTATCCACTTTAACGTAAAACGATTCTGAGCCCAAAGCGCTTAACACGTATAAAAATTCACATACTCCAGAGCGGATTTCACCCGAAGCTTCGAAAATAGACGAGCAAGAAACACTAAAAATCGTTTGATTACACACTGCGGTGATAAAAATAAAATAAAAAGGCAACCTCGCTAAACCCGGACAACGCTGGTTCGGGACAGCTAGTAATATTGTATAAACAATAAACAATAGAGGCGATCATAATAATTTGCTTTGCTTTTGGGAGAGGACAAAAGAGTTTGTCGTGGTGACGACAAGTCCGCGTGCTCGTGCATGAAGTAAATAATGGTAATAATAGGTTTGATTAATGAACACTTGTCAGGTATTATTACGCCAACGACGCGTTGTAATATTATAATATCATTTATACGGCTATCAATGGCCACCGTGTTCAACGGCCCATGGATAATCGATTGTTTTGGGAATATCGTGTGGGGTCCGTGAATCACGGTAAATAAAACGATATTTTCGTGAAAGAAAATAAAGCGACGATATTATAAGCACAATAAATTATCTGGGTAAGGGCGAAAAGTTTTGGCGGTATTGTTACAAAGTCATCGAGGAAAATCAGCTAATATTAACAAAACGACTGTCTAGGCAATATCTTCTTTTGCGCGTTACCTACACAGTGATTCGTTCGTTTTTATTTAGATGCCGAGCGATAACGAGGAAACTGTTAACAAAGATTCGTACGGCGAATAAACAAGTAAACAAATATAATTTGACGCATGGAAACCATAAATAAACAAAAAATAATAGCATTTTCGACGAAATTTGCGTTTGAGACAACCATTAGAGGTGTCGAATAAAAAGTAGCCTACGTGTTACTCTGCAGGAATTATGTAGCTTTCTATTGGTGAAAGAATTTTCAAAATCGGTCGGATGGTTTCAAAGCCTATGACGGATATAATATGTAGATACAATTTGTGTAGTACATATATACTAAATTGTTTTCGATAATTATACTGCGAACGAGTTGAAGTTTTCAGGTTCGTAATGACGCTTTCGGATTGAAGGATTGCTACAATCGTTACTTTGAACAACACAAAAAAGTTGGCATTTTCGCTTTAAATGTTATATTATCTGAAGCGTTTTTTGATATTTTGATTATTTTTTGAGTTGTGTGCCGAAAACGACGAAATCGCACATCAGCAATCGGCATCGGACATATGGATTAATTTTTTCGGCCATAACATACAAAAAAAGGATACGAAAAAAACAGAAACTTTCCGTCTTCGACGTGAATTTAGCGCAATAAAACTTGAACTATTTAAAATAAAAGTATAATTCTTGTTGTAACCGCTAAAAACTCATTATTACGATGCGAGTAAGTGTTCGGCCTGATATACATATATATTTTTTGTTTCGAGGAAATATTTTGAAATACCGTGGGAAAAATGATCATATCCGACGTTTAGAGAGAAAATATTTTAACCCGACTGCAGGACAGCGGTATCCAATTTCAGACGATTGAATTGAGTCTTAGTTGTATATTTTAACGTACCACGAAAACCGCAGAACGTAGTTAAAACGGAAAATACAATGAGAACGAGACTGAATATATACGCAATCATTCCTTTTTAAAATTCACTAATGGAAACCACGCGATAAATCAGTCTTGGGGTCGTCGAAACGTGGATAATGAGCGTAAGGTCAGCGACAAACGCGAAATTTATCGCCCACGACGTTGGTTATACCAATACTAACACGCATACAGGGTGTTCGAAACATAAAACGTAATAAACCGAAAATTTAAAATAGTTATAACATTGTCCGCGATACGTGTTACCGAGGGGGATTGTCACTATCGGTCTTATATTTCTGTCGACAAATTTTCGGGTAGAAGGATTTTAAAAGTCAGTACTTCCACTGATAGATAAATGGACTTCAGTGGTACTTTGGTTAAAGGTTTCTTGGCAATTTTGACTACTTTCTTACCCTAAAAACCAAAAAAAAATCGAGAATTTTACGGCGAAACTTTTGAAATGAGTTGGGATTTTGGCTTTAAATTGTGTTTTATTTGCAGCATTTTTTTGATATATAGATTATTTTTTGAGTTTTGTGCCGAAAACGACAAAAATCGCCTGGGAACGCCGAAAAATCATGTCGTTTTCAAACTTGTGTGTACTAAATTAGTTTAATAAGTTATAAGAGATTGAAAAAAGATTTTTCTAGGTATGATACACTATCTTTTCGCCCCCGTGTAGGTACACGTAGTAATCCACGATCCTTTTACACATCGATTTAGTTTTTTTGGTCATGACATTCAAAACGACGATCGGGACAAGCTGAAACTTATACACAATACTAAAATAGGTAAAATACGAGTTTGATAAAAGTTCCAAGTGAATAATTTTGAGCTAAGTACAGAGAACTTTGAGACTCTCAAAAAATTTACCAGAACGTAACCTGCTAGACAACCGAGTTCGCTCAGAATCGATTTTTCGAAAACAAATGCTCTCGGATATTAAACAATGCGCGTTTGAACCAAAACTTCCAAACTAGTGACCCACCAAAAGCGTAGTGTGGCTACTTCGTCTACACGACCTAGAGTGATACCGGATTATTTACATTGTACAATCTGTGCCGAAATCCGCGGGACCCGAAAACCGTTCGTACGACGATTCTCTTGGATTATTTCAACCGGCAACTGACGTTATTTAACAAAATCGTTTACAATTTTAATAATTAATGCCGTTTAGAAATACGTATCTTAACAACAGCTGTTTTGCCACACGATAGCAGCATCTGGTCTATTTAAACATTCAGGTCCCGACGATTTGTCGGCACAAATTGTTCAGCGAGTCGCCGGACCTTATGGTCTGAGACCGTGCGAGGGTGTCTTCTGGCAGAGAGACAGCTGGAACTCCCTGATATAAATATGACGATATAAATTGTACTACAATTTCCTAATCGTCACACGCGATTCTTTCTCGTCTGCGAAATAAGCTGTTCCATATATTACACTGATGCAATTTGCAAAAACCGTAAACGTTTTTAACCGCAAAGTGCGGTCGATTTATACGGCACGAAACATACTATCTCGCGCCCAGTGCGTTATTCGCGGTGCACTAATAAATGAAACGCGATTTGTATCGGTCCGGCGAAGCCGTTTTTCCCGGCGCAGCGGTCGAGCTTTTGGCGTTTAGTCGGCCGCGTTAGACCTTTAACGCGACCGCAAAGGTCGTCGTTTTGCGTTCGATTACGGTCCATTCGACAATCAAAAAACAGTAACAGTCGGATACGATGATGCGTAATGAATTTTTGGGAATTAAGGTGTACCGACCCTCCGCCGAGTGTTTGAACTGAAAACTAATTGTTGTGCGAAAAAAAAAAATCCAAAAAAAAATACAAAAATTTAACAATAAAAAATTTTATCAAATCTGTACCTGCCCTATTTTATAGGTATTATGTAAAAGTTTCAACACGGTCCGATTATTATTTTGGACGTTATGATCAAAAAAAAATCTAAATCGACGTGTAAAAAACACGTTTCCCGTAGTTATTTTTTCCCCCGTATGAAACACACGGCCGCCAGGAGTTTATAACGACAAAATAACAACGCGAAATTGGCTACAAACCAAAATTGTGAAAACTAATTTTCTACATTTTTTAACCACATATGTAAAACCATTTTGTTTAGATTGTAAAAGAATTTTGAGACTTAAACATAAAAACGAGAGGTTTTTATGGAATTATAAGTGCGTAAAATTCAAAAATTCAAAGTTCCATAACTCTCTTAAAAATGATCAAAATCGATAGAATTTTCAGCAGTAATCTCGTTAAACTTGTCTTAATGGCACATATAAATTTCAATTCAAACGGAGCATTTACGAAAATTTTTTTGCTTATAACTCCAAAAAAAATCGAAATTTCAAAAAACGTTTTATATAACGTTATTCCATCTCGGATCAATTATCTATCTTTTGATCGCATCATACGTTAAAATCGGAGCATTCTTTCTACTGGAAAAAGTGTCCACAGAAAGAAAAAAAACATTATTGTAATAACAATTCGCTAACGCTCAGAACCTAAAAAAAAAACGAATAGCGGAAAAGGAACACATCATTTAAACACAATAAAAGATCAACACAATATTCTTATAGAGCTGAGGATAAAAAGCGATTTAAAAGATAAAAGATAAAAAGCAGAAAATGCTAAACGTCTAGAAATTGTTAGACACTTCAATCCCGTCGAGACGTCTCATTCATAATTGGCGTTTCAAACCATAAAAACACCTCAAAATTAGTAGTGCGCAATAACGGGATGCATGGGAAAATTCCCGCAGAAAACTATACTTACTTTATGTGTGTTTTGCGATTAAAACACAAAATACCGTTGTTAAACTATATTATACCCAACTTGGTACCCACAACGTTATTTGGTGCTCGTATATGCTTTTAACTCCTAATTAACCACCCACGAGTGATCGCGATTTTGCGATTTGCATATTTAAATGTTAATCGTATAAAACGCTCCAAGGACAAAATCGTTGCGTTTTCCGGCGATTAACGGCGAACAATTAACCGCTTTATCTCCGCAATAACCGGCGTACAAACAACACGTCGATTTTTATAACATTTCATCGCGTAGGTCACCCGCTTTTTGTTCAAGTTCTTTTAAGGTATTATTTTAAGGTACTCTTGCGTGTAATTTGTCCAATAAAAACAAAATGCGTCGAAACCTTAAAAAAAAATTAAAGAAAAAGCGAGCAACCGATCATAACGGAGTCGTAAAACAACCTAGGACTGAAGAAATGAAATAAATTCATCACGAGCCGAGACGAGTCGCGGTATATAAGTGCAGCGAGATGGTCATTTACCATGTTCGAGTCGTTTCGGATTTTACGTAAACATCGTACGCAGCGTAAAAGTCCGCGATCTAAACTGTGCGGGCACTTTTCCGGGTGCATATTATTATATAGGTAATAAAACCGCGAAAATCTCTTAAACGAAACCGATAAACTTTCTTCGGAGTTTGCTCTCGGAAATTTCCGTGAACTATTTTTATGGCGGACCACTCAACCCTTATTTTCTCCACAGTTTATACGTAATGTTACATCGCGCGAACGCTACGACGGATTTTGTCCGTGGTCGCACGTACGAGAGATGTTTCGGACGCATTGGATACAACCGGAATGACGGTAGACGACGAGATATTTACAAACAATGTACGTGTAATCCCTTAGAGAAGAACTATCCGAAACGATGGTTTTGAGGCACTAAATAAAACAATAAAAATACACGAGTTTTGCGCTTCGAATCGTTAAAAAACTAACGAGACGACCGCGAAGGCGATGATAAACTACAATATCGCCGTCTCCGGACAAATATGTTTCGACGTAACAGCATGTTGGTGGATTCTGTACAGCGTGTGTGACTTTCGTAAAGAAGAATTTTTTTTGTTTCAAATTAGACGTGGAAACGTGGAGTTTTTAACCGTTCGACAACCGTATCGTAGAAATATTTTCCAATGACCGGTTAGATGTCCACGATGAATCGCGGTAAAAAAAAAAACGACCGCGATAATATAACAAAAACAAATTGACAATCAAATCACAACTAAACGTTTTATTTGATTTTTGTGTTATACGATAATTAGGAAAACACGATGGTTGCGGACGTTTACTGAAATGACTAACCGACAGAGCCGAATCCGCGCCGTCGATTTTTACAATCAAATTGATAATTTTTTCGGCGTTTTATTTTTTTCCACAAAGTAGATATTTTTACCGCGTCATAATTAAATATTTTGAACACAACTTAAACGGAAGATCGTTTTTTATCTTGTGCAATACGCGGACTGAAAGTAAATCTTGTACAATCTGAGCGTATAACACGCGGGTTAACGTCGTACCGCGTTATTTATTCAATTCGAACAAGAATGCGCTGCGTCAGAGCATACTATCGACGCTATCCCGCATAAGATGCGTTGCAAAATAAAAGTAATTTTATACCGTTTTTACGGTGCAAGGGAAAAATCGAATGCAAATAATCTCAATGATATCGACGTTTTTTCATATACATAAAACGACAATTCCGTCGGTTTCGTAAACGCGAAATCCTCTATTATTTTGTACCGAACGTATACAACATTCGCACTACTGCCACTACCTTTTTTTTAAAATAACCAACGGCGCCGGGGGTACAAGTTTCCTGCTACTTCTCCGACTAATACGGTGGCTAATTAAATTTACGGTTATAACTACATTAAAAACTAACGAATATAACCTAACCTAATATACACCTTATCAAACTAACTACTTACTTTTAGTCTATATACGTATATACACTCCGTGAATGAGAAAAAAAGGGGTGTCGCAGCACTGCCGCAAGCGGTCATGGTGCTCGTCCAGCCCTCTCTCTCACCCGGTCATCCTCCTAAACTGCCACTACGTACGGTGAAACTACAAAACTGTCGAAAAACCGCGGGTAATTCGTTTTTTTTTTTTTCCACAGAAATAATGGATTTTTTTCTAATCGAACATGAGCGAATATTTCAGACGCTGTACTAATTGTTATTGCGATACGGAAAAATAATTAAAACGACGGTTTCTAAACTATCGACGCGTGTTTGTGCATAAATCCGTTCATACAAATAAAGTATAAGCGAATGATTGGCAAAATTCACTCAACTCGGCGCCCAACACAAATTTAACCGCCCAAACGTAAAAAAAAACGTTACGGCACATTGTTCAAGTTTGAAAACCCGTTTTGTCTGCAAAAATGTTATTTTTTCGACACATCGTCAGTTACCGTTCTACACTTCGTAGGATCTGCAATTTTGATCGGTCAATGTGCCACGTACTTCCTCGCGTAAAGTCGCATAAGCGTGTGTATACCGCGCCGTGCGGGCAAACCATAACACGTTTTATAGTCGTTTTATTAGAAGCCAGTCGGAATTTTTTTTACTTTCTTTACGGTCTCCGGAAAAGATCCGGTATCGAAAAACCGTCGTAAGTGTGGCGAAAATAATAAAAAAAGGACCTATATACCGTATACGACGAGCCGCATTTTTTCCCCGCGACGTGAAGGGTATGTAACAAAAGAACATCCGTTCGTTATGTATACATACCGTGTCCCGCCACCGCACACTATATACGTTGTGCCGTGAGAAGAACGTCTCGTTAAAGAAATGATAATATTTTCAGACTACGTTTTAGTTTTTGTTCGTAAAAAAAACGCAAATAATAATGAAAAAAAAAAAAATCTTATATACACATCGTTCGGCCTTTTGTTTCTTTTGTCCATTTCATTTTTTTTTTTTCGCATAATATTATACGTCTCCGGTGAAAACTATTTATATACAGATACTACACACGGACCCGCCGCGGTAGACGAGCAATTCGGGAAAAGAGAATGAAAACGGTCCCTCCGCTTGTTGCATTTTGATTATTAATAATCCCGAGACCGCTACGTGCACCGTAGTATACGCCGCTGTGTGCCTTTTTTTTTTTACCAGCCCTTGTAGCGGGAACGCGTCGTACAGGGTGATCTCTCGGACGGTTTACGCTCGTTTACGATTAACGCGAACATTTTGAAAGGGTTTTCAAAAGCTTTCGAGTGCCCTTAGAGACCGACAACGTAACACTGTTCTAGAAAAACACGAGTGTTGCGTCGATGGTGGATAAGATGAGCGAAAACGGACGGTGATGAGGAGAGAGTAAACGGATTAAGACCGATGTGAATGAATGGAAACGATCGAAAACTGTACGAGGGTCGTAACTGTGTGTGTGTGTGGGTGGCGAATGATCAAGGGTGGAGGAAAACATCAAAAAATTTACTTAAAAACAGGAAAAAAACCATTTATTTATTTCTTTTACTTGATTCTACCAAAGACCTTTAGTGCTAAAGGTAGACGGGAAACGTGTTTGTGAAAAAAAAACAATCGTCAGTTACTCCACGTTTCGGCAGCTCACGGTTCACCGCTAAGAAGACCTACCCCCTATGCGGAACCGTTAATTTGTTTAATGCGCGCGTTTTCGGTACGTACCTGCGCGCATGCCGCGGAGCAATAAAATCCCAATGTGTGTACTCTCACACTTTTGACAGCGGCTATCTATTAACGGGGTCGTTGGTGGCGGAGGACAGGGTGAAAAAACGCGAACCGAGGGATGGTATTGCCGTCAGGATCACACCCCCGAGGAGCGGCGCTCAGCACTCTCGTTTATTTAAAACAGTGCAGTGTAAAACAAAAAAAAGCCGGCACCGGTCTAGGTCGAGTTTGACGGAGTAGCGACCGCTATGTGGGTATTTTGTATCTGAAAGCAACGACAAATCGTTGCGTACGAAAATACGATTCCGAGCGAGCTCGGTTGTCTGGTATACGTTCTGGAAAAAAACCGAATTAAACAATAAACACAGTCCGAAAATTACAAAAATCCACGTATAGTGGATATTAATTTAAATAACGTGTGAAAATTTCAAACCGTTTGGACCATTATTTGAGGAATTAATACGGTTTTAGTATCAACTGCATGCCCGTTTGTTGTTATAACCAAATTGCAAGGTTTTTCTACACTTTTTTTGTACGCGTACGGAATCTATTGGGCAGACTACTTTGAACTTTTTTTTATGAGATAGAACGTTTTTTTTTTTTATACGTCTTCATTTCAATCCTTAAATAACAAATTTGTGTGAGGTACGAATTTTTTTCCAAAAATAAGTCAAAAGTATGACCAATTTTTGACTATTTTCCAACTTTAAACGACTAAAAAAAAAACTGTGAATATGGATTTTCGAAATTTTTTAGTACTTTATGTATAAACTTGTTGTTAAACTTATGTTTAAGTACTTTTTCTCGAAAGTTAAATCTTTCATCGAACAAAAACTACAAAGAATATGAAAATTTTCGAAAATTTTAAAGTCTTATGCTTAGCTCAAAAATTTTCAAAATCATTTGAAACCAAGCTTGTATTTTATTTATATAAATATTGTGCGAATATTTCAGCTAGTTCCGTTGATTATTTTGAAACTTATGGCTAAAAAACTAAATCGATTATGACAAAAAACACGTTTGCCGTGATTTTCAATGTTTTGGGTCAAATTTTTCAAATTGATTATAACTTTTTCGAATTATAGAGCCAAGACCTTTCATTCAGAGGTATTGAACGTAAAAATCGGGGCATTCCTTATACCTTAAAAAGTGTTCACAGAGAAACAAGAAAAACATCATTGTAAAAACAATACATTTTTCGCTAACGCTCAGAATCTAAAAAAGAAACAATAGAAAAAACTGGATTTGTCGTCTACTATCATAGCACTATCCGCTTTAAAATATTTTTTTCTCTCATTACTGCCACGGACGTCGTTCGTCGCACTTTGCGCAGCGATTTCAGATCACGGCCCATTTCAATAGCTTCGAAAGAGAAAAAATCAACTCAGAGACTATGCCTAAAACAAAAATTAATAGATAGGTATGTTGATAAGTCGAGAACCGGTGTTTAAATCACAGTCGTATCTCTCTTTATAATATTATATTTAAACCCCGGCCGAACCTTGGAAAATTGCATTTGAGGAATGTCATGAATGAAAATTATAATATTTTCTATCTGATTTATAGTAAAATCAAAAAGGAATGTCAATTATACTGGAAAAATAATTGCAGTGTTTTAACTCACGTAATTTCGCCTCAATTGAAATTTCTCAAAATAACCGTCAATTTGTTCAACAATAAAACATTAATATATGTGTACAACGTGGGTCTGCATTGACAAGTAGAAAATATTCTACATCAAATTGAACGATGAATTTTAACAAAAAATGTTTTGCCGTTAATTATAAAAAAAAAAATATTTTAGACATTTATTAACTAATATTAAAAAAAAATAATTAGAATAACTAAAAACATTGTATATTAAAACCAAAACGGACCATTTTCAGTACCTATTTATGTCTCCTCTTTTATTACACTGGTAATTGAGGATTTTTTGGTGAAAACTTACGGTACACACTTCATACGTACTACACCTTCTTTCCAAGATCGTTTTGAGGCCAAACAAAATCGCCTAAACCTCGAGTCTGACAGTACGTCTCTTATTTGAAATTCATCGAAACTCCGTGGGAAAAAAAAAGAAAAAAACTCTGATCAATAAAAAATAACCGCGCGAACTATACGTTTTCCGCGTAACTGAATTTATATCACAAAGGGCAAACTTTATCCTGATTGACTCGATTAAAAAAAAGTAAAATCTTGTACACTTATCCCCCTAAAATGCGAGGAGGCGTTCGAAAGCCGAGCGATTTCCGCAGTGGATGACACTATTTTTTGCCGCGATTTACGCGGCTAAACGCTCGGATAACCACTGCAGGAGGATCGCATTAGCATAAATTACGGTTAGCCGATGACGAGACGGAGGCGAAACGAGAGAAAAAGTAGTTTGCGAATGAAGGTTTTTTCTTCTTTTTTTTTTACACATTTATATACCATCTTTATTACTAACGAAAGGGATCGCGGCTATTAAATGTTTTACGTAAAATTCTCATTTTTAACTATTTGTGAACATCGAACCTTTTTGCCCGTGTTATATAGTAGTAGCTGATGTCACTTTTATGCTCAAAATCGCATTAATATTTTGGTTATATTTTTCATAAAAATGATACGCTTCATTGCTTCGTGGATGTTCGTAATGAAATGTTTAAAAACCATTAGTATTTTAGAAAAATAGAGCGGACTGTTTAACAGTAAGTCAACGTCCACGGTATCAAAGCAGAGTTGGAGAGAAAATCGTTTTTTTTTACGGAACGAAGCTATAGGCAACAAATTCTTTAAAAAAAAAAAAAAAGAGAGAAGAGAGAACGACGAACGGGAACGAATCCCATATTTTTATGAAAACTAACGATAAATGTGCGCTTGATTAGTTTTAGATTCCTTTTAAGTTTTGTTTTTTTTTTTAATTTTTAAACTACCTAATTATTTAATATGAAGAAAAAAACTATAAACTGTAAATATTGAAACAAAAATATTGATTTTACGGTTGACAGCCGTAGATGTTTATGATTGTAAACCACGCAGGAACGAAACGAAGATATTAAATGCTATTATTTACATTATTATGTTATACGTATAATATATAACCTTTTTGAAAAAGAGAACGAAAAATACATTCATTCGATAGAAATTATTTTAAAAAAAAAAAAAACTTGTTTGAGCTTTTTACCCAGTATCCGTATAGTAATGATTGTTCATGTTCAAAATTCAATTTGTCGACTAACGAATTTCGGTTCCTTTACAATTTTGGGCGAATTTTGATGTTTCACGTTTTAATTCAATCGAAGAAGTGCGTTAAGTCGAACAGGCCTATACTTCAGCCTGTCACGGTTAATTTTGTTTTAAAAATACGTTGTTTAAGCTCGTCTCGTCTTAACCTAACCGCTTGAAATTCATACGCATGTCATTAAGAAGGGTTTCGCGAGTTTGCCGCTGACGTTGAAACCGATTTTGTTTTTTGCGAAATTTTGATTACTTTTGAAGTCGTGGGCAAAAAACGATCAAATTTCCGTTCGACAGTTACATTTATACGAGCTATTAAGAAGAAGGGTTTTGCGGGCATACTGCTGAATCGATTTTAATAATTTTTAACGGAATCGTGGAACTTTTCGAATTTGTTATTTTACGGCAGTTGTTATTATTCCATCCAGCTTTCGCGTTTAAGTCTCGAAAGTTTAATACGACCGTAACAAGACATAGTTTTAGACACTACGCGGTAAAAAAATTTGAAAAATTTGGTTAACACAACACATTTATAGCCGATCGTTAATTTTAATACAGATATTTTTTGGTAGATATAACGGCTGTTAGTCGATTTTACGCGCAATGGTCGAACGTGACCGAACCGACAGACTTAGTACGCACTTGACATGTAGGCCAAAGTCATTAAGAGAAGTCAAATATTACTTCACGCGAGCAAACAGTTTACGCAGATGACCGGTAAATTGTTTTACAACCGTGCATGTCATGATAACTTTGTGGCACAATACATATATTGGTATAATACCACACAATACTCTCTGTTAACCGAAAGAAAAAATATATAAATAACACTAAAACCACCATCGGATATATTACGTTCTCTAATACCGCGTACGAATGCGCAATAAGTTTTCGAAACGTACTCGGCGGCCGTTGATGAACTCGAAAATCGGAAATTGAGTAATAAAATCGCTCGTGTAAGATAAAATCTTAAACGAAAAAAGTTTTATAGTGTTGAGAAGCTCAAATACTACGATTATTGTTAACGGTCAAAAGTGCGGGGATAATTTGATTTTTGTACACGCGTACATTAAAATATATATTTCGTTTTTTTTTGTATTTTTTAACGTCATAAACGGAGTATTTAAAAAAAATATAATGGAGTCCGAGATTTTGGCGATTTTTTACACGCGAACGCCGAGCTGAGACGGTTCATCGATCAATTTTTTAATTTAGTCATTAATATAAAAATTATTAATACATATTTTATTTTCAAACATTTTTTACATCGTAGTGTACTGCGGTAAAAAACGCTTATGAAATGCTTATCGTAACGTCAAAAACTAAAAGACACGTTCTCCCATTCTAAGAACACCGAAGAAAATAATACGGCTCTGCGTTAAATCCTGCATACGACGGTAAAAAATCAATATAATTCATAATCGTTGTACAGTAACAGGGTGAATTTATAATTTAAGAGAACGATGTTTTTGTATGGATACCAGAACAGAATGAAAAAGTTAACATTAAAGACGGGCGTAACTAACGAAATTATTAAATCTGACTGCTACATAATACCTAATGCGTGTAACGATCACAGCACATATTATCTCGAGGCGATTTATAATATAATGACAGGAAGTCGTTCATGAAATACGATCAACGAACATGTTAGTACATAATAACATAATACGATCGTTTTACCCGTGTAACGGATAAATACAAATTACCGAATTCGGTGAAATTAATGCATTTTTAATAGTACGGTGTCGTACTTACTGTTTACCGCAGTGCGTCCGAACCGGAACAGTCGAAAAAATTTGTGCAAACGAAACATACGAAAACGAGTTCGAACTCGAAACAGACAGCGACAGCTGTGTTCTTTATAAAAGGATTTAGGAATGGCTAAGCCGATCATCACAACGTCTCCAATAATGTTCTAGAAGTCTCCTCAAAACTTAAACCTTATTTTTAGTGCTTTACATAACTTTGTCTTCGGTTATCTAGCACCATTTTCAATAGATTTCAATCTATTGCAAAAACAGTTTCCATAACTATTGAACGTATTTTCCGAGCAGTTGAAGACCAGGTGAATCATTTTCCAGCCCCGTTTTTCAAGAGCAGGGTAAACTAAAAAATTTCTAATTAGCCGCAATCCGTAATTTTCGAATTATAAACTTTACCGAGAAACTCGCCCCTTTTATCGTTTTTCGTTCACTTTGTGCCCCGGCAAGATTCAATACTAAAATCTACGATCGTTTACGGGTCGATTTACACATCAGTTCAACAATGAACGCGTCATTGTTAAGTAAAAAAAAAAAAAAATTGTAAATTATGATTTTAATACTTTTAGATTTCACCCATATATCAAATATTTTAACACTAATCGTTTAGGGTTAAACGTAAAATTATGTAACGCTGTGCAAATTCAGTAACCCGTTCAGTTCAGGAATCATGAAAGCTAGACGTGTAAATTATATAAGTAAAAAAAACAGTAAAATTAACACGAATCTCTTTGATTATCCACCTTATTTTTATAACTCCTTCAGTAAACCCTTCAGTGAATTTGCGCAAGATTAGGTAGGTATTTATTTTCTTTAATTTGTTGTTTGTGTGACGCGTCCTCAAAGCGCGAGATCAACGTTTAATTATAACAACAACGACAATATTATGAATTTTAATTCTTATCATCGTTATGCTGTTTGTGTTTATGAAAATAAATAAAAGACAAGAGAGAATTTAGCATTTAATTACGAACGTCTTATCTCAATGTGATAATTGAACCCCTGCCGGTGTCGGCGTGAAAATGAGCGCGTACCGACTTCAGAGCGAGCGCATTAACACATTTTTGTTTTTAATGCAAATTCGTACCTAAAAAAATATTATTACGCTTTCATTATGAAACCGTCTCGAGTTTAAGACGTCTAAATAATATTATCATTCTTTTTTTACGAGCATCCTCTGTCGAGAATCAAATACGTAACGAATACCGTAAAGCAGCTAAGGTACCTAACAGTTAAGGCATTTTAAAACATATTAAACGAATTGTTCCTAAATTGAGAACTACATTTTACAACAAACAATCGTAAAGTTATTCGTAATGCACCATTCGGAGAGACAATCTGAAACATTGTAGAGCGTACCCGTGTAGTATTACTTTTTAGACATTTTAAAGTTACCATTTGATTCGATTATTAAATAACTTAGTTCAAAAATACGAATTCTATCGGTTTTCGATGGACGAAAATAAAATGCGCCAATAAAGTATGATCGGTCGACTAACTTGCGTGTGTAAAAAATTGTCAAACATATTTCTCAACGAAACAGCACGATTTTATAAATTGCAATCAGTTAAAATATTTTATAGGATAACAAAAAAATTTAGGTCCCATCATTATAAATTCAACAAATTTTCTACACGAAAACTAACGGCGATAATCTCCATAAAACTAATGTAATTCCACGGAAGTACAGTGTACAAAGTCGATAGAATAATTAACCGTAAGTAAAATACAAAAATAATAATTTACACAAAATAAAACATTCCAGTTAATAAATTGTAACCAACATCAATTATTAAAAAGTCACGAAAAGTTTTTATTTGCCTGTGCAAAACGTAATTCCAAATGAAAAATTCTACGTAAATAACGTAAAACATTTCTACACTTGATAAAACAAACCGATTTGAATAAAACTGTTGGTGAAGGCAAAGAATTACGCAAACTTAAAAAAAAAATAATGTTAAGACTATATTATAATCAAAGAAGGGACATACTATCGTGGAAAACCGTTATAATATAAAAACAAAAAAAACTTTTAAAAACCCGTCAATAACGAACAGGAACGTATTTTTATTTCAGAAGACCGCAAAATTGTCCGTTTGATGCAAGGAAAAAAAAGAGTAAACGTCATTATATACGTCGATAACATTCTTCAGAGCGTAATTCGGCCATTCGACCCGTCGTAAACCCGTAGTTTTTATCGCATTTTAAATAAGAAAAGTAAAACTACGTTTTGAAGGCAGTTATTTCTCGCGGGTTTTCGAAAAATGAAAGATTTTTGAACATCACACCGTCGTTTCGGAAGTTTCAGCCTGGTATGCAGCCTTGCGATACTATCCGGATAAAATCTCGTACGAATAAATTTTTTTCGAAAAAAAAAAAGAAAAATTCACAGAGAAACAGAAAACAAAAAAAGAACAACATCATTGCAAAAACAATACATTCTTCTCTGACCCTAAGAATCTAAAATAAGATGATGGCGTCGTTTCGGGTTCACCATTCGACCGACCGAGGTTTTAAACTATGTGTTCGCATTTTTCCAGATGGTGACGGCGGATCGTCGCGGTAACAACACGACGTACCTGTACATTCAACGACGGTTGAAGAAGATTATACTTCGGAACGGAAACGCGATAAAACTATTTTTCTTGTTTTTCTATAGTTAAAAAATCGTTTCGGACACTAAAAACACGATAGTAATTAGTATATACACATTGTACGGGCGTACACGTTGTTAACGACGATAGTAATTATTATTATTAACACGGTAATGAGTGCGCGCGGTTACTGCGGTTATAATTAACACGTATAGGCAGGCACGCCTAGCTATTGCGATGTATTACGACGCGTTTTACACACACAAAACATAATTTATTGAACGCAGAACATAATTAAATTAGTGAAGTAAAATTAGAGTTCGAGTTTAAAAAATAATTATTATTACAAAAAAAAAATTGGTCGAATCTAAATAGCCGCTGCAGGTATTATCTCAAGGCCACCGCGGTGCAAACACGACGATCTCTCTCGGGTCGAATAAAATACGCGTGTTTATGTCCTTTTATTAAACCCTACAGTGAAATGTATTATAAAAAGTTCTTTTCGAAAATTCGTGGTCGCGGCAAAGTCGTTGGTTGAGAAAACTTTTAAAACGGATGAGCACAAAACGTCGCGCGGTCGTTACCTGTGTGACCGCTACAATAGTGACGCGTACAGCAGCAGTTTTTTTCCGATTCGTAATTTGTTGACAATTTCATATCAGATTTTCACTTTCCGTTCGGAACTTGAGGCGAAATTTCCCGCGTGGTTTGCCCTATATCAGCTGTAGAGTGGCGTTTGTGTTTCACGCGTTTTTTTTTGTTTTTCGCACCCCGTTTGCCGCGATTTTTACACTTGACGTAAAAAATCGTATTAAACCTAACACCCGCAAGTCGAGTTTAGAAAATAACGCGACACATCAGCTCTTTCGGCACCTATTTTTCGAGCTGTTACGTTTCAACGACGTTTAAAATAATTACCGTTTTCGTGTGATTTTCCAAACAACCGGTACGTGCCTGGCCAAAAAGACGTGCCGAACGCACAGCACAACAAGCGCAGCGCTCTCGGTCCGCAGCCGAAGTCGTTTCACCGATTCTCACGGTACGTTACAATACGCGTTAATACGAAATCGGTATATACGTGCCAAATACAGAAATAAACTTCGAAACAAACATAACCGGTCAATCTCACGGTAAATGTCGAAAAACACGAATAACAGATAGAAAACGTTTATTGTTTTTTTTTTACCTTTTATTATACAAGTCGCATTCGTTGGATCGCGCGACCAAATTTTACACGACGTCGTAACGAATTTTAACCGATAAAAATCGACAAGTGATCCGTTCAGAACCACTGCGAGAACGGAACGATATCAAGCATATCGTCAAGTGGAAGACGATAGAATCGCCGTATACTACTACAACATTGAATACAAACAGAAACCTATTCGGAAAACCGAAACTATTAGAAACTTTGAAAAACTATACGTTAAACCCGTCTAACCCGATAAAATCGTTTTCGTTTTGCCGTTTTTCAGCTCCGACTTTTGTGAGCGCACTAAAACACGCGATAACGACAACGCTTCACCGTACATTGTGTTAGAAGTTTTTTTTTTTGTTGTTTTTAAGCCATTGCACAAAACGAACATTTTGTTTTTTTTTTTTATTAAATTGGCTTTTCTTATTACCGTGTACGCGTGTTGAATCGTTCGGGTTCTCCATTCTAGTGGGGATGCCAATAAGAAAAACATAAGAGATTTAAACGTTGTTCCGTTTGGCCGACGGAGCGTGAAATCGTTCGGAATCGACAAACACTTTTGCACAAAAAAAAAAAAGGCCCATTAAAAGGCCACTAGATTTATACGTTTAACTGCACTCTTACAGATCACGTGAAAAAACGAAAAAATAAATAAAAACGATAATTCTAATTTGGTCGTCCGGTGCAGGTCGTATCGCAGCGATATCAATACAGCACGATCAATAAAAATTGCACAAACGTCTATACTACCTATGAGTTTCGACGTTACATTCGTGTATAAAACTATTTTAAAAATCAATATTCGATTCCGCGAATGGAAATTTTACGTTCGCGATATGGTGCTAAGAACCGCTGATGTTTGGTAAACATTAAATCATTAAGATATAGTAATAATAGTGGTGTAGTGAAAACATACGAGACGGCGTAATTTCATAAATTATTTATAACAAACTTTACATTACATATTATTATTAGTCTGGACGGTTTTTGAAAATACTCTTCTATAGTGTCTATAGTGTAAGCTTCTACGACAATCGTTTTATTTTTTCGTTTCCATCGTGATACAATTCCCTGATGTAGTGTTATGTAAAAGTTTCAGGTTGATCCGGTCTTTATTTTGGATGTTACGATCAAAAGAATCGATGTGTAAAGAACACGTTCGTCGTAATTGTTTCTACCCCCCGTAAGAAATACACGGCCGCCCGGAATGACGAGTTTTACGACAAAATAACAACGCAAAATCGGCTTTAAACCGAAATTGTGTGAACCGATTTTCCTAAAGTTTTTAACCACACATAAAAAACTATCTTGTTTTGATTGTATTATCAAACACAAAAACTAGAGGTTTTATGGAATAATTCACTGTCGTAAAATAACAATTTCAAAGATTTTAAAGTTTCATAACTACCCTGAAAAATCTATCGAAATTTCAGCGGCAAACACTCACGAAACCCTTCTCGATGACACGTATGAATTTCAAATGAAACGGAGCGATTTCGAGAGTTGGGACGTTTTCGTTTTTCGCTCATTACTTCAGAAATAATCAAAAAACGCTTCATACCATTTCGGATCAATCGTCCATCTTTTACAATTGAGATCGTAGTGATCAGTATTTCTACGTGAACTTTTTTGATCACAGAAAAAAAAAAAACGTCTTTGTAAAAACAGTGCATTTTTCGCTCAGAACCTGAAAACAAAACACCCGAAGTGTATATAGATAGCAAACTATTTTCTCCTCATTTTCAAATCGGCCGTTCGGCGCGCGTGCGAGAATACTGTTAATAATGTCCGCAGTCCGTTAAGTAAAACCCGGAGCGACTTCTCGCAGCAATAAGCAAAAGCGAGAGGAATAAATAAAAACGAATAATTCAAACGCTATCGTTATTATTATTATTAAAGACGAAGAGATTCTCGAACGACCGTATTTCTGGCCTTTGATAATATACGATCGATGTTTTTCCGGGCAAATCCTGTGTGTGTACGCGCCGGATGTTGTTTTTGAGACGAGTCGGGAACGCGGTATTTTGCCGGCTTACCGTTGGCTTCGGACGCGATAAATTCGAAAACGCGCGACTCCGAAAAACGCGGGATCGCTTTTGAGACGTAAATCAAAAATACGGCGAACCGTAAATCCACTCTCAAACACCGCAGTTACGTTTATAATATCCTTTTATAGCGACACACGATTTACGGTATTTTTCAATATTTATTACGAGATTATCAGACGTATCACCGAAAAAACTGCAAAAGGGGTCGCGGCAAGTTTTTTTTTTTTACGAAAAATTCAACGGCATTATCGATACGAATATTATTATTTTTTTTTTCGGGACGGTCGTCGAAAGTGAACTCACGAGCATACAAACAACAATATACGCGCCGTACAAAAGCGGTGTAACAACTCGGACGTTGACGATTACTGTTGTTTGTTAGCGATTAAAGCGCGTTCAACTATACGTTTTCGATTTTATACCGCGACCGTATATGGTAAAAAAATTAAATAAATCGTCATTTTGAGTAAAACGCGGTAAATGTCACGTCGCGCAGGTTCGAAATGATCGTGTTCTCGTCGCTACGACGGGAAAAAATCGTTTTTAATTGTTTTTCGACCGCGTTCTAATTCCCGAATAACTATTATACACCGTAACGGTCACACGATGCAGTCTTTCAAAAGACTCAAAACCCGCTGGCGCGCGCGTCATCGAATCGTGTAAATACATGGGTACGATTTAACGAAACCGTGTTACTTTCTTCCGTCGAAAAGGGTTTTTAGGATTTTTTTTTACCGACCATCCGGATAATCCGGTTTACCGTTCAAAAGGTAACAGGCGATTGCGCCAAACAACGTATAATATAGCTGTACCAACCCTGTTTGTAAATGCGCTTTGCATTTTTCTCTGTCCTCAAAACTCGCCGAAACCATAACGGCGAACGTAAAACGTGAACTTGATATGCGATCCCGCATAATTTAATCGAGCGGTCTTTGTATAATCGAAACGCGGCAATTCGCCGATAACGATATATATCGCGCGCTCCGAAAAACCTTTTCTACGAACGTTTGACATTATATTATTATGCACCCACACACGGTGTGATATCGGTAAAAAGAAACTTTGATTGTTCGCCCGCGGAACAGACACGCCGAATGCGAACAATAGGGAAAAAATCGCTAAAACGTTATCAAAAGGAAAAAATTAACACAAACAGCGACATATAACTGGGCGCTGCGAAACGGTAGACACAAAATTTAAATTCTCTCCTACACTGTTTTTCATGCGCACGTTGTTTTTTATTCGTACGTTATTTTATCGCCGATCGACCGTCTCCGTCTCAAAAGTAGGACATTCGAACGACGCGACGCGATGAGGATTCGGGAAATTCATCACAGTCTTCCGTGATGTCTACACGAATTCACTGCGATTTTAGCGCGTTTATTTTTTTATTTTGACACGAACCGAGTTTGAAAGGAATTTGGATTTCTGTGGTTTTTGACAGATCGAAAATGTCGGAAAGTCGTAAACATTCACACCAATTATCAGTGAATACGCTCTACATGTTTTTAGAATACGTAAACGGTTCGGAAAAAATATGCGCAGAGCTCGGTACAAACTTTAAACGCGTAAAAACTGCATGTATACGTCAACTCGACAGATTTTTCATCTCAGTTCGGATTTTCGTTTTCACTACGCGTTTCGGCGCCAGCGCGGTATCTAGACTTCAAGTTGAAAATTCAAAACAACAAATTTATATCTTTATATTAGTTCACTCTAAATCTACTATACAACTATATCGGTCAATTTTCGCATAAAAATTGTATTTTACTAATCGGTAAACTACACTTCTATCGCGGTTTCGGACCGAGCGCACCGCGAAGATCGCTTATCTCGCGGCCAAGGCGTTCGCATAAACCGTTTTCTTTTGGCCGTCTCGAAAATCGAATTCGCAGAAAAGCCTTCTGCTGTAGAAATGATTGACGGTAGAAGACGGCTACTATGGCGCGCCACTGTGGTTGTCGTAATAAACAAAATCGACAATCGATTCCTACGTTTTTAGAATTCAATTGAAATTAATTTTTTATTTTCCTCGAATCGGGGGAAATTAAAATTAAGACAATATTTGTACGGGTAAAAATAGTTATATTTACTACGCATCGATACGAGTTTTTTAAACCCAGGACTCCTCTTACAACAGTTTTGGCCGAAAACGCACAAAACCTTTTTTAAACTTCATTCATCGTTCAACAATCTGTTGTTTCCAGTTCTTTCTTACCCGGGTGTTGAAAGTCGTTTCCGGGAGACGATGACGGGGAGTTATCGCTGTGTGGTGTGTCACAAAACATCGTTTGGAAGGCGTAACTAACATATAATTATTATGACAAACGGAATATAGCGGGAAAATAACAAAAATAATATATATTATACCTATGGATGATCCTGCGCGGGATCCCTAGAACGATGTGCACCCGCCGCGCGAACGGGAGGGCGATCACGGACGAGACACTCAAATTCGACGAGTTTGTTCGCGGATCAAAGCGACATTCTTCATACTCGCGGTGACAGCGGCGGCAAACGATGTACAATAATATTGTAACAATGCGATTTCGCCAGTTTCCTCCACTCGGGTTTATTTCGACTGTCTGTCTGCGAAGATTTTTTTTATTCCGCATTGTTCACGTCAACTCTTTGAGCTTCTCTTTTCGGAATTAAAAAGGGGCGCGACGGTCGTCACCAATCGGATCTGGCAGCACGCGCGAAAACCCGTCGACTCGAACGCCGTAAACACGTATACTGCTGCTGCTACTACACGCTTTTGGAATCTCACGAGTTCGTCGATACGGCCGTCCCGAAACAGCGAGAGAACGAGCCGTCGAGAGACGGTCTGCAGAAGAAAACAGAGGAGACCAAAAGTGCAAAAAAATTAGGAAACTCTGCCGCTTTTGGAACCGTTACGAACGCGGTCCCCTCGACGTTCGAAAAAGTTTTCACAGAATCTCTTCTCGTGTGATGTTCTTCGAATCGCAGTAAAACGAATCACGCGTATCGTCTAGCGATGTACGAACGCTGTTCGCGGCGATCGGTTCGAATTCGCCGTCTCTCTCGAGATTCGTTTGCACACGATTTCAATACTTTTTTATTTTTCGACGAAAAGTCTCTCGTCATTTTACAAAGGAAACGTTTCGCATAATGTTATTTCTCGATAACGACCCTCCTTTACAACACCGTTAATAAGATTATACGACGATGTTACCGTCCGAGACTGTGGGCCGCGTTGTTTGTTTAATATTATATCCGATGGCCATATTTGTTCGGACGCGAGTGCAATACGTTCGCATGGATTTTTCCTCAAAAATCGCCGAAGGCGGTTTCGACTTTCAAACGACGGCACGATAATCGAACGACTGCAGTTACTTGACTGTCGTTACCCCGTCGGTTATGTTTGTTCACAGGAAACTCGTTTCGCGAACGTTGATTTCTTATTCAAAAGGCCCCGAAACGCCGATAAACAGAATGAACGACAAGAAAAAAACGCTTTGTCTGACGAGGGCGGACGTTTTGTCCGCGCAGAGACACGACCCCGTCGCGATGCATATTTTATTTATAATGATTCTTCGGATTTTTTTTGTCTGGTTTAACAAAACGTATACAACACACTTAAGGATTCGAAACGACAATAGGGGACCGCTTTCCGGAGAATTCAATATTATACCCTTTTTGCGCGACGGGTAGGTACGCGATATTTTGTAATACAGGCGTCCGCGCGGACTGTCGCGACGCGAAGGTCGCCATGACGACGCCCTCGTTTGCCTAAAAACGTAACGGACTGACCGTTCTCCAGCCATTTTGCCGGTTTCCAGAGATCGCGAATGATTGTCACCGCACTCGGCGGCCCCCAGGACGAACGAAGAACGAAATTTCGCGGAACAGGAGGGTTGAAAAAAATGTCTGTACAATTCAATCGAAAAGGTTTATTGTTTGTATTGTGTTTGTGGTCTTATAATTTACGAAACGAATTCGTTTTAGACGATTTAAAATTTAAAAGTACGTTATAATTTTCGAGGGTTAGGGGGTTTGAACCCCTAAAAACGTCCCTGCCAAGTGCTGTACATCATCACGGAAACAAAAAATTACGACTGCGAGAGCAGAACAACGCAGAAAGGAGGCTGTTTTTGTTCGTGCGAAGAGAGTGCAGTGCGAATCGTGTTTACAGATGCACTGAGAATTTAATGCTTAATTTTTGTGGAATCTATCTTAATGGCCACGACGCAGGTGGTTGAAAATTAATCGATAAAAAATATTACCGACGAAAACATTACGGCACTTCTCGTAAACCACGCGAAATGTGTGTAATTATACCTACGTATATTTTTCTCGAACACCGTGGAAAATGTATATCGTGAAAAACTATTGAACAGTTTGAACAAGTTTCGGAAGTAGCTAGTCCCAAAAACGGACAAAAATCGTTTGTAGATCGACACAAAAAGTAAAAACGCATGACCACAACACCGGTCGTATGTATAATCGAATTGACTTACCCGAGACAGTTGTTTCTGCAGCCTGGAGTTGACCGTCCTCTCTCTCTGTGTAATTTTACGTTCGGCCACCAATTCGGATTCCAGCTGCACGATCTTGGCTTCCAAGTATTCCTAAAACAAAACGTGAGAAATATTAATAATTTTTACGCGAAAAAAAAAAAAAAATAACACCGTGTTCTCTCCTTGACCCGAACACAGCTTCTCACGGAACGATAAAAACGAATTCACCACAAATTTTTTTATGATGTGTACTCTTTGAAGTGACGATTCGCTTATTATCATTAAATACACAGTTCGAAGACTATTGATTGAAATAAAATCAATCGAAAAATATCATTAGGTAGAATATTATTATTTCGGGGAATGAACATAATTTTCCCATGGCAATATTCTATAACACGAACTATTTGGGGTAAATGTATTGTTTTTGTCCGGTAAAATATTATATCGTCCCGTTAAATATTAAAATCGTAAACAGGTTTATATTCACTAGTAAAAAAAAAAAATACCCGATTCTGTTGAAAATATGTTTAAAAAACGCGTTTTCGCATAGAGAAACAACTGTACACGTATTGTATACGTACATAAGAGTATCTCCGTGGGACGACAAACTGCAGGTGAACTGTCATACTTACACGTAATAATATATAAACGCAAACTGTATTCACACACACACACACAGGTGATGCGTCAACAAGTAAGGGATGAAATCACTAGAGCAAATAAATTGTTGTGCGATCCCAAAAGGAATGCGTTAAGGGTTGCGTCCAATAGACCGTACGCGTGCGGTATCAATCGAATTTATATACGAACGAGGGAACAAATAAAGGCTCCCACGACGTTATTTATTGAAAACGACAATAACGAATTCCAAAAAAAAAAAAAAATTTGTAAGCACTTATCTGTGATTTGTGCGCCAAGATATTGAATTCGTTTCTTCGATGGTCGAAAAAAAGAAAAGGGGAAAAATGAACAAAACGTTTTCGAGTGTACGATACACGTAGGTATGACAATAGTAGAATGTTGAGAAAAAACACGCGATGAAATTGATAGCAGACCTTTCGTTTAGAAGTGCCGACTTTAAAAATCGGACGCGTTCCTTGTATACCGTTTTAGAGTTGTTCGCGGAAGAAGTAAAAAAAAACAATACGTTCTTCGCTGACGCTCGGAAGATAAAAACCAACAAAAAACGCCCGAATTCGATCCGATGTCGGATACAAACTCGAGGTTCGTCGACCGCTCGAAATCCAGATTTTGCCTATCGACGACTATTACGCGCGTTCCTCGAAAGCTGTTGTACAATGCGGTGCGGTGCGGATCTCAATCAACGTCGTCCATTCCTCTCTCTCACTCTCTCTAAAATATCACAAAAACACGCGGGCTCGTTAAAAACGAGCCTTTTAAAAAGGGCGAAAAGGTGTTTCGGCGTTCTGACAGACCGAGACCGCAATCGGTCTTACGTCACGGCGACGATAAATCTCCCGAGCGGCAAAGGCACCTGCAGGCAGCGCGTTTAAGAGGAGCTCGCGGTGTTCGGACGTACGGTTGATGAATATTTTACTAGTTTTCGTTTTCTATAGACGAATCGCGTGGCTGGTTATTTTCGTAAACGATCGGATGAAAAAGAAAAAAATCGCGCTTACCAATTTCTGCTTTTCAGTCAAACGGATACTGTATATTGCTCCGCCGCGAAAGACAATAGAAGACGACGTTACGACAGAGACGCGAAACGTGCGTGGTTGGAGAGAGACGACGGGTGTTTTGTGTGATAGAATAATTCCAATGAGACGTAAATGTATTACAGGAGTGTAGTTGTGGGACCAACCGTATGTTGACAGGAAAATCGAACAGAGTGTGGTGGAAACGAGAATGCTCAAGCGTAACGAGAGAAGGTACAACGAGGAACGAATGTGTAAGAGGTGGTATTGGTGTCGCATCAATATCCTGGTGGGTAAGATGAGAAAAAACGCACTGAGATGGTTCGGATGAGATGGGACGAGGATACTGAAGCGGTAAGTATAATACGATTGTGAACGTTGATGGAAAATGTGATAGTAGACCGAGGACGAGATGGGTGGAAACGATTGGAAATGATGTGAGGACCGTTGATGTGTGTGTGTGTGTGTAGGGGATGTTACCGATCGCAAAAAATGGAGGTGTAGATAGGACGAGGGTGGCACACCCAAAAATAGTTGTGAGGATGGCGAACACGCGGAAGGACGTTACATCCGCTCTATAAAAGTCCAACGGTGAGCCGCATAAACTGCGTTGGTTTTTAATGATTCTGTTCGACTGTACGGAAAACTATACGATACCGCCGAAATATCATCACAAATAGAATTATTAATATATTATCAGTCTAACGAATGAAAAATACTTACTCACAATTTATACGTTTCACTATGTCGTAATCATTTTTTCGTGCGCACGTTACACTAGGAATCGTTATAAAGTGAATTTATCCTTATGACGCTCGGAAATTTCTTTTTTTCTACCCTTGCGCGGCGAGGGCGAAAATTCCCCGGCGCAATAAAAACCCCCGGGAGAAAAATTGCCGGTGGAAAAAAACCACCCTCATCAAGAGAGTCAACGGATAATTGGAAAGACCCGTCGGAATCTATACGAGTGGTAGAAAGAAATACGACATCAATAACGTCGACGTACTTATGGCGACGGGCGAACGCAACAAGCTCGTTAAGACGTCGACGAAAAAGTAACGTCGAGCCGACGGACGTTTTGTCAAAAACACCGGAGCGACGAACTAACGAGGACATTTTTTTCGATTGAAATTTTTTAAATAAAACGATTCGTTCGTCCACACGCGGTGCTAAAATCGGAAAAATTTCCTGTAAACGAGCTCGGTCGAGTATAATAATAGTGCGCAAAAGAAAAACGATTTGTACCGTATTATTTCTACCGACAATCTTCTCGCAAACTATAACAGGACTACGCCGTAAAAAAAAAAAACGTTCCAAACACCGATAAAAAAAAAAATGTATAAAAATATTTAAAACCAGCTGGAAACACCGGTTCGCAAAAAAAACTTTATCGACTCCTTAAAAAAAATGTTTAAACGAATCGCAGTGTTTTATAGGACTCGTGGCAGATATTCGTTTCATGAAACTATAAGAAATTTTTTTTTTTTAATCTACAATTGTTCTTTTATAATTCGTAACAATCACGCCGTTTCTTCGCACGCGTTAACAATAGACTCGACAATGTGCTAGACGGCGCTTGAAAAGCTCTTAATATCAACTGAATTTTGTTTTTTTTCCTATTATTTGACGGAATTTCCGGAACCATCGGTGTGTTACGTTTTTAAATTCTACGCGCAAATTTACACGATTCGTCTTAACTCTACGATTTAACTGATGCGTATTTTTTTTGTTTTACGACCGTCAAAGTCGTCAATGCTCGATAGTAACGGTTTTAATCTGAAACTTCCCGGACGCCATAAAAACGAACACACTCGATTCCTAGTCGAACACGAGATGAAAACGTCTAGTTTTAGAAAACTCCCCCGGGACGTTCTGTCGTCCGGCTAGGCAGGTCGTTAATCACCGGGACCTTTAGGTATACAATACAAAAAGAAGAAAATATAAACGACAAAAAAAAAACTGTCTTTCGACTAACAAACGATCAATGAATAGTACACGCCTTCTAGGGCTAACGATATGAAGATATATCGTACTTATTTTACAACGGGAAAAGAAAATAAATAAAAACCACAGCGCTCTTGTCAGTTACAAAAGTGGTGTTCAGGAACGAAAAAAATACTCTGAACATTGTATTCGAAAACATCGCGAAACCGACCAAACGGCGATTTCGTTTAGGTTAACACTGTTAGTTATACCAAAGTTGGAATAGCTTACGATTTGTATTTTTTTCGTCCCGACCAAATTCAAAGACAATGAAATCGTTGAGTTGCAAAAAATGTATTCTTTAATTTAACATGATTATTCTTTTTTTTCTGTACTAAGATCGTATTGGACAACGAAAACGCAATTTAAATTAACTAATAAATTGTCAAAACATACATTACGTACAGTTTAAGTAAATATTGAAGATAGTTTAAGTTATGTTTTTTGTCAAAACTAGAAGGGATTCGTTAATTTGATAATATTTAACTTTTAAAAGACTTTCAAAGTA
>CM029360.1:31197884-31316407 GCA_017140985.1 Hormaphis cornu
ATAATAATAATGTATTACAGTACACTAATTTAAGTCGCAAACTCGAAAAAATCTAATTTTTGACGTCTCGGAGTGACGTTTACATGACGTGCAGACCGCTCAAAACCGGAAAATGAGCGTCCGAGCGAAAAACGGTATCTCCATAGCGAATTTTATGTCCGAGTTGCGGCCGTATTTTATAGATCGAAATTTTATCGAACAAAAACATTCCGCGGATTAACGAGTATCATATTTTTTCCACTAGCGGAAGTAGTATTGTCTTCCAAAGAGAAAACGAGACCGATTTTGTGGTCTTGTAAAACTAGTAGTAACGGTATCGACCCGGGACGTTTTAAAGTCATCGCAACATTTATTATTATAGAACATTTTCGATTTCCGTGGTCCTTCTAGAACGAACATCGCAGTCTTGAGAATTTTCTTCTCCGCGGAACGGTATCGTCTCTGGTCACGCCATTTTTCTCCGAATCTTTACTTCTCTTGCAAACATCAGAAGTTACGAATTTTCGTTACAAAACGTTTGCGATCCGAGACTTTTAAATAAATATGTGTCAAAATGTCTTTTTCATCTTCATTCCGAATAGTGGTCTAGCAAAAAAAACAAACACGTTTTATCGCAACCCAGCTGTGCTCGATTTGATGCAGGGAGAACCCTCGTCCCTTTACCAATGTAACGGTCCTCTACGGCACAGTGTAGGGAGGAAATGGAAAGGTTCCTAATTTTTTCTGAGCATGACCTCCTACGATTATTTTAATAATTAGAGCACAAAAAATCATAAATAAAATAGTTTTAAATATATTAATTTTGCGAGTCGAAAATCCCGGAGATCTTTCGTTCAAGAAATTTTCGCACGGTTTGTCCGAAAATTTCGTTTTCTGTCGGTTCGACCGACGTCATAAACGAAATTGTTTGTACGCGAGAGAAACACGATTGTTGTGCACGCCGAAAGAACGGATTTCAACGTGATAATAGTATACAACGTACATTAATGTGCATTAAACATCTCCCAAAAAATGTATTCGGTAAAAATTTCTCTTTTTTTTAATTATTATTTTAAAATCGGTAACTTTAGGAGTGAATATATTAAGCGTTTTAAACATTTTAACGCACCTCATTACCTCATTCATTATTTGATGTCTTAACAGTATAATATTTTATTAGTAACAATCATTGCGTGATTCCTGCAGTAAGTATTTATTTCTTTAAATAGTTATGTGTGTACATTTAATAACAATACCGTTTTCATAAATGTTTATCAAAACGTTGTTTTAAACCAATTATGAATTATTATTTTATGATTCTATCTAGTTACAGATCACAGTCTCGTAGTAAAATTGTATATCATCATTTCTTTCGATACCTGTGAACGATCTTTCAATCTATTCTCCAGCGCCCGTTTAACAAACAAATACCGTGTTCTTACGGTACACCAATAAGTATTATAACAGCTCAATTTGTTTCTCCTATACGAATAAAATGTTTTTTTTTTTTTATATTAAGTTAAAAACGTTGTATTAGAAATTGATAAGGGGAGAGAATTTCGACGGATCGATTTTCACTGGACGTGTGTTTTTACCGGAGAAGTTTCGACCCATGTTGTTGTGTCGCGCGAGAAACATTTCCGTTTTTGGGAAATCGTTTCGTACACGAAATTCGTCGGAGCGAGCTTTTTAGACA
This sequence comes from Hormaphis cornu, assembly GCA_017140985.1. NCBI lineage: Eukaryota > Metazoa > Arthropoda > Insecta > Hemiptera > Hormaphididae > Hormaphis > Hormaphis cornu. Next base: position 31,199,560 of record CM029360.1, read on the forward strand.
CAACAAACCCTTTGAACACACCCGTCCGCCATTCCGGTTCGTCTCTTCTCTTCTCTTTTGGTTTTCTCTCCGTATTTCATCATATGCTCGTGCTGCTGACACGAGCGAGCGACACTGCAAAAGTCAGTCGACCGTGCGTCTCGTTTACGTCGTTACCGCGAGCTCGCGCTGTAGCGACTTCATATTTTATGTATCGTAAAACGTGTCTCGGCCGTGTTGGAGTAAGGACGCAAACGAAGAATGTTTAATAATAATCGACCGTGTTTTTCGAAGGACTAATCAAAAGTGACGAGGAGGCTGCAGCAGCTGTTACAGCCTACCTATAATACGTTTATTACGCGACCCGGTTGACGACGAGACGGGAGGAAAACATCTCTTTATTGAAATCGCACGAAAGCGCTACACAATGTAGCGCCCGTCGGGCGAACGCTTCAAACGCGAAATTAACGATCGCAGCGATTTTTGCGTTTAACGTGATTTTAATAAAGCACAAGGACAATATTATACACGAACCTCTCGAAAACGTGCCGGTAAATATAGCGTGAAAAAAAGACGGAAAAAAAAAATATCACAACGCATGAAAAACATACATACATCATATTTACGTCGATTTTATACGATTTGTAAATTCAGTGACTCGGAGAGTGGGAATGAAAAACTAAAAAATCGGCATTTTTACTCTGTGAAAACTGACTAATATGTTTACTATTTTATCAGATTTTACAAAGTTACAGACAGTAGTAGGTACCAGCTACTTTGGTGCACAAAACTTTCGATCACGTTTTCACTGTACTCACTGGTTAATTAATTTTTAACACGTATAATCTCTAATTAGTCCGTTTCACCCGACTTAATAGAATATGCCGTGAAATAAATTAAAAGTGTACAGCTAGATAACTGCAGCTCTTTAACGGACTTCGTCAGTCGTCGCGCTGTCACGAGTTATTTTTCTCGGTAGGCCGTTTGTTACGTTTTATTTTTTTTTTTGACGTTTTCGAGGCCCTAATCACATGACGTTTCTTCGAGTCTTAACGAGAACAATATTATAATTTACATTACGTAAGCCCGCTGTATCTGTCAGCCGAACAAACACGCTGCAACGACGGGTTTACACGAGCGCACGGTAAATAAAAAGTTAAAATTTACACAAAAAAAAAAAAAAACGAGAATAATTTTCATCGCACTTTATTATGTTGTGTAAAACATGTCACGGAATTAAATATTTAGACGGGAAACGAACACTATATCGTATACTACTCGCTCTGGGTGTATTTATAAATGGATTTTCGTTTCATTTGTTCGGAAACGTATTTTGTGGTTAACTCGCTCGTTATACGTGGTGTTAATTATGAAGTTTTTCAAACGGTCTGCAGCGAATCGAAAGCGTTATATGACGTATTATTACGGTGTTATTTCGAATCAATAAATTCGACTACGGGTGTTTGTTGAAGAGTGCTTTTTTTTTTCTATAAATATTCACAAAACGCTATTTATCAGTGTAAAATTTAATTTTTCGACACACAACTCGGAAACGGTTAATATGATAATCTTACCCGGGGATTCAGCACGATTAGAACGTTATATTTAATACAAATTATAGTGTTTAAGTAAATATAAATCAAACACCTTTAGTGAGATCGCGTAATATTCAAGTAGAATTAAATACGTACACGTATATAGATTATGCAAAACTTTGCCCAGTTGTGCAAAGTGCAAAAACATGATCGCGAATAAACTATAGAATTATCGAAAAACCGATTTGCGTGGCTCGAGACCGGTTGGAAATCCTGTAACATTCGAACACTCAAGATCAATTAACATATCCGATACTGACGTCGCGATCGACGTGTTAAGACTTCGCGTAAAGAGATTCACGAATACTGATCGGTTAACATTTCGATCAAAAAAAAAAGAAATAAAACACCCGACGTGAAAACCCGTAGGCAGTATTGATTTCGAGATCGACCGAAATGTGCACGTTTATTCAATTTTTTTCGCGTTTTGCAACACGCGAATAATGCGGCCGCGGTTAGATATTACGGGTTAAATATTGTACGAAAAAAACACCGAAACGCGACTCAAACAAAGTGTCGGATGGACCGATTTTGACAAATTTTTTTTTGCGCTGGAATTTTTCAAAACCACGTTAACGGTTCGAAATTTAAATTCGGAAAGATTACGAAATTTTTAGTTCGAGGCATAATTCAAAAATCGGCTAAACCTAGAAGAGAGGTCTTCCAGCTCTTTCGAACATACAACAAAAAAAAAAGGTACCAGAACGCGTTGTGCAGTTGTAGCTAAACAAAAACTCTACTCTAGATTACATTTCATTGGCGGATTTGACAAATCTGTAGAAATGCGCCGTTAGATTACACTAGTTTCGTGGACTGAAATGACGAAAACTGTTCGAAACACAATGTTTTCGAAAAAAGTTAGATCGGCAGCAGCATATGTATCACCGCTCGACAAAACGGCCGCGCCCGTTCCCCTCGACGCGTTCGGGAATTCTTCTAGAAGTTTGCATAGAGTCAAACGCGTCATTCTTCCACGACTGTTACTCGACCCTGGCTAGAGTACGCTGTATTCTTCCGTCGATCTCCGGCCGGTCCTGCGCAAAATGCTGTCTTCGAAAATGGAAGAGACAGCCTGAGGAGGAAAACACCCGGCTCGTTGGCTGCCGCAGCTTGCAGCAATACCGCCCCCGGACACTGGTCGTCGTCGTCGAAGACACCGCTCGGTGCGAGTCGGCGGTGGTGGACGGACACGGCAGTACACGCCGGACAGAAGAGACGCTAATTATTATGATGATATCCGACCGAAAATTTTTTTTTTTTTTCCGAAAAAAATATCGTAACGGGCGATCGTTAGGCCCCGGGAAACGCGCGATTACAATAATAATGCGTACGTACCGGAGGGGTCGGGCGCGTGTAAACAGACCGTCTTCGTCGGGCGAAAAAGGATTAACGTAATAAGCGGGCGTCGTTGTTTGTACGCGAGATAACGCCCGCGGCGACGGAGGGTATCCACCATGCGCGCGCTATTCTGTTCGGACGAACCTCCGCCGTACAACATAAAAAAAAATATAATATTGTATAACGGCGTGTGTAACGAACGTAACGACGAGTGAGTTTTTTCGACAACAAAAACCGTACTAGATTACACGCGTCGTACGACATTGTAACCGAATCATGCCGGCAGTTAGTACAGCCGCGCAGCTTTGTAACGATAAAAAGTCTCTGCGGGAAGCGACGTTGCGGGTTCACCGAGAGAGACGCCTGGAATTTTTTTTCACAAAAAACTCGTTCGTTTTTAACGGTGTTTCGACGAAACGAAAATAATCCTCGAAGAATAAATTTCTCACCGTTGGTTTCGTTGCAGTCCATTAACACGAAACGTTTCGCTGCGGCCACTGGCTGAACCACCGCCACACGCTGTCCGAACGCTTAATTTTAACGAAATTTCAATTCTCCGTTTTCCATACGTTACTGTTCTAAAAACATCGGACTGTTGGTTAGGTATATCCCGTGGAGAATCCGCGTTGAAACGTTTTTACGCGTAAACGGCTGAATAACTGAAAAACGTGTGTGCGGAAACTAAACCGATTCGCGGTTAAGGCGACTCTTTGTAATACGCGTAGTACACAGCGCGTAAAATTACGAAAGAAAAACCAAAAGAATCTTCGTGTGTACCGACGGAATATTTATACACGTTGTGTCTGCGGTTTTTATTTTAAACGATACTTGTTTCCATTAAGTCCGTAAACGTTTTCAACGAACGTGTGCAGTATCGGAACAGTTTGTATAAACAAAAATAATACGTTTCGTACGATTTATAACGATAGCGACCCTGCGCCCCGCTGCTGTACCGCTTTTGACGGGAGCGCGCGTCTTGCGGCTGAATATTTTGACGAAAATTAATTTCTTCGATCGACTGTATGTTTATTATTTAGATACCGGAATGCTATAATGTTCTTCGTTTCGATTCGTTCAAGGTGGAATTATTAACAAACTCGGGGCAAAAAAAAAAGAAAAAGCGAGAGAGAAAAACGAAAAGAGTGAATCCGTCATTGTCGGTGGTCTTGCCGCTCGTGGTGCCCCGGAGGAGGGCGGGCGGGCGCAGAACCGATTTATTAAAACGTTCAAAACTTCCGTTTCGTCGGTCGAAAAAAAAGAAAAAAGGGGGAAATCGTATTTAGTTCTTAACTCGTTTATAAGCTCTTCCGGAGTCGTAATTAAAACCGAAAAAGATACTCCTATTTCGCGTCCGAGTGCGCAGAGCAGTACGATATTATACGTTGTGCCGGGTCCTTTGTTATAGTTTAGAATTAATTCGTTTCGAATTTAACGCATTCTGAACGTAAAATATACATATATATGTATATTCAACGGCTGTATTTTAGATTTAAGAGGCTTAAGTTCTCGCGATCGGAAGTCTCGTCTTACTGGCGACGCGTGTTACAAATAATATCAAACGAGACCGCCGCGGCTCGTTAAATCGACAAATTCGAACGTACAACGGTAACAAAAAAAAAAATATTCAGGAAAAAAAATGACATATTTTACGTTCAAATTGTCCGACCATTCGCTCACAACGTAGCGTGATAAATCAAGAGAGACTATTTTTGATCACACGATATTTTATAACAATACGCGAACCGATTTTGATTTTCCTCGGAAAAAAAATGTTGCGAAAATCCTACTTTACCCTAGTATCGTCTACCTATACTTAAGTTCAATACATACCTATTATTTATGCAACATTGTGTTTGAAAAAAATGACGACGATAAATTTTCGATTCGTTTTATTTTTTGTACACAAATTCCAATTTCAACCGTTTCTATAATGAAAATAATTACTGTAGTACCTTGTTTTTCAAATCTGTTTTTGATTATTTCTTTTTTAATAAATATGCTAATGTAAGGTGATTAAAACCCCATGGATAGCTTATATTTCATTTCGACAGTATTTGAATGACGGACTCGTCAACGGGAATCGTTCAAAGGAGCGGTGTTTTCGATACGCGCAATATCAGAAACCGAATTTTCCGCCGGCGAATTCAACCGTTCGATAAGAAAAATACGGTTTGAACGAAGCCGTCGCCCCGTCCGAAACACGGTTCATACTTTTTTATTTTATACTGTAACAACGAGATTTTATAACGCATAACATTTAGTGTTGAAGAAACATCGGCAAAATCGTATCTTACGATGGGAAAAAACAGAAAATTCCGACCGGCTCAAGAAGCACGGGCGATGAGACGAAACGGTTTTCGAAAACGTCTAAATGCCGTAATATTGTATAAGACGCGCCGACGAAGACAAAGCGCACGTGTATTTGTATTTTAATTATTCGCAAGTTTCCTGCAATTGATAAGCTCGTGCATATTATAATTTCGTCGATCCGAGGCTCGAGTCGGCCGTTTCAGACCGAGCATATTAAAACGTAGTCATAATCCTCTTTAATTTTGCACCACGAGGATATTGCGAACGGCGAAACTATACATAATAACACATTATATGCACAAAGGACTTAGAATCTGAACAGTCTGCACTATTAATCCGGGTCCTGCGCAGTCGCATAATCGTTGTGCTTAACGATATTATGACGTCTTCCCGGAAATATTGAATTGAGTCCGTTTCGGGTCGTCGGAATCGAGCCACAAATAATAATTTTGTCACACTCTTGTTCCTTAGACAGAGCAAACATTAACTGTGTATTTCGCCACCGGTTTTGGACCAAACGGAATCCCGGTACACCGGTCCAGACATTTTCTATCGCATTGTGAGTTCCGTTTTCGAAGTCCGCGTGAATTTCCGAAGGGAGGACCCCGTAAGACTTGGCGATAGTTTACAATGTTGAAATGCGTTAACGTAACATACCTGTTCGAAACTTTCGAGGGTGGTTTTATTTTAGTTTAGAACTACAATCTATTTATTTTTTTTAAAAAAAAAAAGCCGGAATCGGTAAGGGTCGCGCGGGTGGTATGACGAAGACGGACGCTTTGAGTGGATTTGAATGATGTGGTTTGAACGCGTTATTTTATATCTGAAAGCAATGATTGCCGTCGAAAAAACGATTCTGAGCGAACTGTGTAATCTAACACGTCCAGGGAAATGTAAGCTGTAGTATAACTTTAGCGTAATAATAATAATACGAGTCATAATATAGGTATACACACAAATTGTCTCTACCAATGTCCGTCATAGGCTTTAAAACCATCCAACCGAATTTTAAAATTCTTTCACCAAAGCTTTACATTATTCTACAGTGACATAGACTATACTATGTGTCAAATTTTAGTTGTTTATTTTGCCGTTTTTCTCCAAGTTTTGTTTTTTTTTTTTGTTTTTATGGGTACAACTTTTCTGAAACTGAACATTTTGAGAAGAAAAAAAACCACATGCACGATGCATCAAGGATATAAGTTTATCTTTCAGAAAACGTTTCAACCGTCAAGTCCGGAGCAGTATCCTACCATGAAAACTCTACTATATTTTTTATTATCATTTATGGTTTGTCAAATTTCTGTTGTTTACATTTGTTCGTTCACCGTGTTTTTTACCGTTTTTTTCTAATAATTGTATTTTTTTTTTGTTTTTTCAAATATCGCCTATTTGAAATTGAAAATTTTACCAAACGCTGAGTACAAATTTTCGACCGGCAGGACTTCGGCAGTGGTCAATCATCGCAATGAAAAATGAGGCGTTGAACCGAAAACGAAGGTTAAGAACCACTGATTAGATCTATAGAACATCGGACTCGAGTTGAACCGCTGACAAAGTCTGAGTTCGCGCGCGGCGAAAACTGCGATACGGTCGCGGCGCTGCGTCAAAGGAAAAGCCGCCCGTCGTTTTCTCCATAACGTAGCGTAATATAGCATAACCGGCCCCGACGACATTCTGCGTTTTGTATACGAGCCGAGAATCTGTAGAATTCCGTTCGAGTAATCCGATTTGGTCTGCGCGGAGACGATACGTAGTAAAAATATATTATTATAAAACACCGACTTCAGCAGTTCTAATAAACGTCGTGACCGGCGAATGAATCCGAGAATTTTTCGAAATCATAGAGTTGTGAAAAGAAGCCTTTGGTCCCGGCGTTTTTTAAAGCGCAAACCACAACGTCACAGAGTAATATCATTGAAATGAAAAACCTTACACGGTTAGACTATTGTAAAAGAGTTGTTATTATTATTATGCTCTCGTCACACACTACTGACCACAGCAACACAATCTTGCAACTGAATTGCCCATTTGTACCCCTTGAATTGAATTACACATTGAGTTCCATCGGTACGACGAGAAAAATGTATCATATTATGGACTTGGGAATAAGAAACTATAGAACGCTGTCCACCTACTTTCGAAATTTTTTAAAAAAATCAATTCGTAAAGCACAACTTTTTTTTTTTTACATTAAATAACACAAATATCGTTAAAACGCTAAATTCGACAAAACAAACAATCGTTTTCAAATCGATAGAAAATAAATGATAACGTGACACGAAAAAAAAAAAAAACAATTTTAATTTTAACAATTTTAGTAGGTAAATTTTATTGAAAATATTTTACTAAAATTTAACCGTATTATATTTTACTTTTCTGCCTATTAATATAAATTTATTTCACCAAAATCTATAAATGCACACGCGAGAACCGATAGTGAAAAAGTCACTTTTTGAGCAAACCAATAAACGTTTTTCGATTTGTTTTTTTCGAGAAAAAAACGGTTAACTCGGACAAAATACATTCATGAATATGTTTAACCGTATTACGGCAATTGTTTTAGCGATCTTATTCTAATAGTTATGTAATGATTTTTAGATCACAGAACTATATAACTTAATCAAAAATAGAATCCTACCTCTAAGTTTAAAGTAATGTTGTTCGGTAAAAGAAACCAATTACCTAATTTGAATTGTTAGAATTAACATATTAATTCAAAACTCAGATTTTTAACTCGTCGATTCCCAGCCTGTATTCCTCTAACTTTGATGTTTTATAGTTTTCAAAACGATGCGACAGTTTATTGAAACTTTTTTTTCACACGTGTTTGTATACGATGGTGAACGGGAGAGCGGATTTCCGTTTGATCTCTGCGTTAAGGTCCACGTGGAATAGCGTGAGAAAAACACGCGAAAACAATCGCACGCACGATTTACGTCGGTCTCGATGGATGGATACACTTTATAAATATTTCAAATATTAAAATTAATGTTAACGTTAATATTTAAAGCGCGAATTCTTCGAAGTCTCGTTTTTATTAAAGTCGTGTTTTTAATTTTTTTTTTTTATCGTCATAAAGAATTTCCCTTTTAATTTACTTTTAGGTGTAAACCGCGCAGAATGCGAACTGCGCACGGCGGACATTCTCACACGAACGTGATTTATTTACTTTTAAAATTTAACATTTTCTGTTCGTCACCCAATACGCCTGTATCATCGGTATAGTTTGCAATCTAATCTGTAAACTATAGTAACATTCAATTTATATAACTCATCAGATACTTGAACCTTTTGAAATTTCGTCGCAAAATATGCTCCATTCTTCCCTATTTATTATAATCTTTTCATGTCTGCATAATATCATTACATCATCCAGCTTGTCTTGTAATTTCTTCTAAAAATGCCTCTCTTGGTCTTCCTCTTCCTTTACGCCCGTTTATGCTTCCCTCAAATGTGTTCGTCGTAAACCGCCTCGATATGCGTCCACACATTTTTCCACAATTTTTTTCCACTTACTACACCGCTCAACAGAATCTTTTTCTCACAGGTGTGGTAACAATTTGTCTTACTTTCCATTTATTCTGCCGACTTTCAACAGTATTTGGTCTCATGGTCCACGTATCACAACGCATGCGATGTAAAAAGAACAATAAACATGACATTATAGTCGAGCGAGAGACGGAGATCTCTAAGATTATAATCGACAATCTTTTCCGGCGTGAAACGACGAATACAGTCGAACAACTGTTGACTATATCGTTCAAAAACGAAAATTTCGAGAAATTATCGTTCTCGACGGTGTAATTTTTCGTCACGGATCGCGGGGTAGAAAGACTCGATACGCCTACGACGTTTCGTATACGAATTCAAACGTGCAATAATTTATCCGCGGAAAACACGATACTTTCGTTAATTTACATTTTCAATTGCTTCGGTTCTTATACACTCGATATCCGAACCGTGCAGACGCATAAATCATTTTGGTTTACGAATCGTATCCGTAAGACGACAGAGAGAGAGAAGTGCTGGGGTATCGGACCATCGACTCGGTGCGCGGAAAAATGCCAAGAAAATATATTATTGCGAGTAGTGGAAAATATCTCGCGGAAGAATAATGAACAGAATACCTGTTCCGTAGCGGATTTGAATAAAATAAAACGCGATCGTTTCAACAATAATAATACTATTACTATGCGAAGCCACGACAACGTTTATTATATTCGCACGCTTTTCCGTCCGAACCGATACCGATCGATAAATTGTATTATTTTTTAAGGTATAGTGTTAAAGGGCACTTTCTGTGAAAAAGAATAAAATAATTTTTCGATTTAATATACAATTACGAAATTTAGCAAACTCGCGTTTCGCATATTCGTTGCAGAACATCGATAATTGTGATTTTTGCTATACCACGATATAAGATCGGGACGTCTATTGTTAGGGACATCGTTTTTTCAATGCGTTTCGATTGCACTCGAAGTAGAATTTCGATTTCATTTTTGACATTTTACGCGGCAATAAAAATGTATACTTTTTTCGCGCTACCCGAGTGATACGAGTTACAGGATATTATTTTTGTTGTTTTCGATTGGTTTGGTTTCCGATAGCGACAATTTTTCTCAACAATATGATCCGCCGGACGTTCATTGCGAAAATATACGATAAGGACTCGTGAAAATATATTGGGGACGTTTTTTGAAAAAATCTGAACCGACCTCAACTCACTTTGACATTTTTAAATTTTTACGCTTTTTAGTACGACTCAAATGAAAGTGTTAATTACTACTACCGGAGTACGTTTATCTTGTCTAATCGTCACGTCTTTCACAACAAAATAAATAATATTGTATGATCGTGGTTATCACATGTGACTTTTTTCATCAAAGACGAGTTTAGACGAGAGCTGCTAACAACAATCGTTTTAGTTTTTAATCAAAGCCTTCGCAATTTTCGTATACGTCAATACATCGATAAAACTGAACAATATTAATTAGGGTACGTTTGCACTGTTAAAGTAAAAAAAAAAAAAGTTACAAAACATAAAAACCGTGTTAAAACTATAATAAAGCCGAGATGTATCATGGAATTTATAGGATTCGTATACCGAGCAAAAAGATGAATTATTAACACTGTTTACGGAGTGAAAATTGCTTTATTAAGTTTTTTGATTTAATAAGTTTTTTACTCTAATGGACTTTTGTTGTGTATGCGGTGCGTTATATCTTTTTCCGCGTTAATGAAAGCGTTTGGTTCAAAAGTTTTTGCGACTCTTGTCGAGCTGATGATTAAAAAGTGATAAAAATAAAAACAAAACTTTTCCGTGAAAAATGTAATTTCGCCGTACTACCGCGAGAATTCCAGAAAAAATTGAGCTGAAATCAAATTAAGCGTGCAAGAAATAGATAATTTTTACAAGACGGTACAATCAAAATGAGTTACACGACTACAATCGTCACGTAAAATAAAATGAAATTTATAATAATTATCGAGTAACAATAATGGCGGATTCATTCGTTTTAAAACGTATCAACAAACTATAATATTCTCGCGGGTAATATTGTTCTGTCGAGACTATGTATATATATGTAAATTATAGTCGTGCTGGCCAAATGACTACAATAGTTAAAAAAAAAAAAAAACATTCAATTCGCGCAAAAAACGTTATTTAATTTTACGTTTAAGCAAGTCGACGAGATTATAACTATTCTTGATACAGCTTAATATTTTAATAAAATCCATCATCAAATTGACGACGCAATTAATCAACTTACTTTCTTACCTACGTTATTTTCTGCAACTATTGTCAGTACGGAAAACAAATTTAAATTCATTGATACTATTAGAAGATTATTCACCATTCCTAAACATTTCATATGAATTGACGTAATCGAAATAGCAAAATTTAAATAATGTATTTTAACTTTTTTTTTTTGCGTCGTATCTCTGATTTATGAGTTTAGGTTTTTTAACGGAATCAATTTTGGATTATCATACTGGCAAAAAAAAAAAAAGTAATTTAAATAAACGTTTTTAAATATTTACGTTGCATTGGCGTTTAGTTGGTTTTTTAATTTGATTAACATAATCGAATAGTAATCAAAATTGTACATTTTTTGAATAATTCATGAAATGTATATCAATTTTGCTTTTCAAAACTACTAAAAAGTCATTTTTTTTTTTTATAAAATGCTTTTGTTCCAAGTGTAAGTTACGAGTAGATATATTATTTAAAAATGAACTATGTCGACCGTTTCACACCCGTTGTTTTAGTCAGCGCTTAATGTACACCATTTATTTTAAACAGCGATTCAAAACTATCTAAAATTAGTAACATGAAAAACGCTTAAAAAAACCGTTTTATAGTCTATAGACGTATTTTTATTTTCTTGTCAGTCGAATACACATATACCACGGCTCAGTCAAAACTTAAAGAATCCAATATATTTTCTAAAGTGTATCGTACGCAATATTATATTTCGGACGCATTTTTCAACCTATGTTTTATTGTATAATTACGTATAAAGCCGAAACGCGTGACAAATGTTTGAGCTCAAAAATTTAAGTACTTGAAAACTATTAATTATTTTTTTTTTAATTCAGTGTCCCGTTCATAAAAAATTTCAAATACTACGCGTTATTTTCCTTGATGTCATTCAGAACATAATAAATGTAAGCAATCTGTTTTGTTCCATTTCTGTTTTTTTTTTTTTTTAAATCGTATAGGTAATTAAAATATAGCTCGTTTTAATATTCGATTCGTTGTATACTTTGATCAAAATTTACGCGTTTTTTATACACGTTTACTTAGCGCAACAGGCGTCGGCGACCGCTTTGGGTTTCCGCGGACGGCGATTTAAAAGACGATTGTTTGTGCAATTTTAAATGTTTTTGATTTATTAAAATATTTATAAATATTCATTTTTTGTTATTTTAAACATCAACACACGCATGCGACGCAAATAAAAACAAGACGATGAATAAGAAAACACTTTCCGCGCGCACGATATTATATTGTTGTAATAACACGCGTACTTGGGTCATGACAAACGATACGACGATTGACGCGATTCGAATACGATTTTGCGTTTTATTTACCGTTCTAATTTATTTTTTCACCAGTCACAAACAAACGGATCACTCCGACTACTAAACGTGTTGTTATTTATATATATTTTTTTTAACAAATATTGTTTTATACGTTTGCGGGAGGATATTAAAAGCGTGACGGGTTTTTGGACGTCATCCAACGACAATACGACACCATCCGGAGCCGACGTGCGTCAATATTATAATAATAATATTATACAATTATGAAGACTATTTTATTTACTTTCTACGTGGTGCAGACTCACGTTGTACGGTCGTATTGGCCCGGAGCCATCGGACGGAAGAAAGAAGAAGCCGAGACGGGAAATGTCTATTTTTTTTTCTAAATATTTTCAGTTTTTTTTCTTCCTTATACCTTTTTTTTTTTTCAAAACAACAATATTATCGTGTTTTTATTTGTGACTTTCTGGTCGGAGACGCGTACGACTGTTCCTAACGCAACGCGCGGATCGCTCTATTTTTTCGATACATACTGCGACCGCGTGGCCCACGAGATTTTACTTTTTCACTGATGTCTCAACAGGCGAGTGGGAAAAGATGTCATCCTATTTTAGAAATATCGGGAAATTACAAGACCGTAACGATATAAAATGACCATTTTATAAGTGCGGACAAACTGCAAGATCAATATAAAAAAAAACACGCGTATAATCCACATTAAAATTATTGGCCAACGCGATCAAGGAAATCTTACGGATTTAAACGATTGTTATTTGTTATGATGAACGATACACGTGTTACGTTTTAGATAAAACTCGAACTTAAAGAGTCTGTAGTTTTTCGTTTTTTTTGTGTATTACCAATTTTTTTATTTCTCTTGGTATAAATTTTGATGTATTTTAATCGCGCGGAGCACATAGACGCGTTATGTAGTAGAAGTTTTCCAACTTCCAAGACGGTTTATTTTTTACGGCTAGAAAGTTTCTATCGGACGTATATAGCTGGTATAAAGTCATTTTACAAGCTGATCGCTAAAAAGTTTGACGGACAAAGATCTGACCGTTTTCAAGACGCGCAGACAAAACACGCATTTTAAACGTGCACATAACACGCCGGTGAACTTTTACCGGAACCGAACAGTACATATTTTTCAGTTGAATATATTTACCTGAATATCGAAACCACGAGTTTTAGTAACTCAAAAACTACTACTGCAGACAAGATTCGACGAAAAAAACTGGCAGAAAACGCCTTTTCTCTTTTATTTTTATCAAATATTATACTCTATGGTGTTCGTAACGTGCAGCTTCCAAATCAAAATCCTAACCGTACGGCTGAACATAAATTTTAGGTGGACGTCTATTTTTCGGACAAAAAATCGGTCGCGCGCGCGTTCAGTTCGCTATAAAACCCCATTTTTCCTCCGAACCAACGTGACGTTTCGTTGCGAAATTCGCCGGATCCGACGCGATTATGCGAACACCTTCGGCTCGTTCAAATATTTATGTCGACTTTTTTTGATTTTTTTCCGCCGACCCGTCATTGATTTGCGTCCCGACTTTGAAACCCGTTCCAAAAAAAAAACCATCCGCGACGAGGCATAAAAGCGGTGTACATCCCCGTTCCGAATTATTTACTTCCCAGCTATTTTGTGTTGTACGTACGTGTATACTACTATTGATTATCACGTCCTCGATTATCGGCGAACGAAACGCGACCGAAAACATCAAAAGGCGTCACGGCTACGACGGCGACGTAACACGACGATATCACAAACGAACGGCGTTGAAACGGGGGCGAAATCGGCCGTTTATCGCGCGTTCGGGTACATTTTTAATCAGTTTACGCGGACGCTGCAAGTCGGGCGTTTCGACGAGAGTATTTGATTGAACGAGCGGCGGAGCAAACGAACCGTTTTAAAAGTTTTTTTTTTTTAAACAAACAGAGCCACGAGAGATATCGAAGATTTTAAAAAAGGGTCATTGGTTTTTTTTTACAAAACTTTTAAATAAAACGTAAGCTGATGAGACTCGCGCCTTCGGGGGTTCGTTCGTACACCACGCCGCCGTTCGTTGTACAAAGACCGTTGTATCCAAAAACGCACGGGGAAAAATTATTCGCTGCGAGACGGCCGACAGATCTGTAAACGTAACGATATTTGTTTAAAAAGGTTTTATTTTTACTTACGAGAGAAAGATCCGTGTCGTCTGCAGTTCATTTATTAATTTTCGCCAAACCAAACGTGAAAATTATACTATTCGAAACGTATTTTCCACGAAATTTTAAAATTTTTATCAAGACGTGTAATCGGTCTGTTAACTATATAGCAAGAAAATAAATCACGATCGGATATTTTACGAATCAAATTGTCGTACCACCGTAAACAATTTTAGTGTTTTGTATACGAAACGAACCCAAACGATCTAATCGAATTTTAAACACTCTTAGATTTCTAAAACTATACAATAAATGGGTTTTAGATTATAAACGTATTAAGCATAATAAAAAAAAAAAAAACGTATAAAATCTGTACGCTATGATTTTAAACTATACTGGTACCAATAATATTTGCAAACGGTTGACAAAACACGTTTGTTATGTTTGAAACTCTCGAGTCTCACCGAATGATAACACGACCGGAGAATCACGTTGATCAGGCCGATATATTATATTATTCGTAAAGTGCTATATCCGAAAACGATTTTTTACGCATAGTAGCGTGTAAAATGACCCGGATAAACAAAAATTAAAACGGACGGATCTCAACCGAAGAGAAAAACGTAGAATTTATTAAATAAAAATCATATTTATAGACTTGGTTTTGGCGTGATTTCGTGTTTACCACCGACCCGTCTCGACTAAAGCGAAAAACAAAATTTCATTTATGCCCGTGACAACGATTGTTTGGCGTTTTCGCCCACGAATAAAATATTTTCATCAGATCCGTTCATCTTCAAGAAAATGACTGCGCGTAAATATTTCTTCGCGAAACATTTAAAAAAGAACGTTCGGAATAAATCACGGTCGGACTTTCAGAGATTATGTTATGTTATTCAAGAGAACATAACTTAAAGCCTTGAAAATATATAACATTCAACGGACGCTCAGAACAATTGTTTTTCAAAGCTTACACGAAAAAAAATCAACTATACGAAACTATATGGTTCTGTTTACGAACTTATGCATAGATCCATGTATTTTTTAAATTTACGTTGAAATTTTCGACCGTGCGATAATACCGTACGGTAATACGTATAATCACTGACTTATGCGATGACTAACTCAATCAGATAGTTTTAACGTCGGATTCAACTCTTATGTTATTTTGACCTATTAAATATTTTGGTTACAGTAGTATACCTATATACACTTAAACGTTGGTACTGATTTTCTCAACCACGTCCTAAAAACCTATATTCGCGGCATTGGATTTTACGACGCGAATACGGTCTCTGCATAGCTCCATAAATTCATAGCGTTATACTCGTCCAGTTTTCATTCTGAATACGGTTTTCTGAACTCGACATCACGATGTCTTTTGTGTTTTTTACGAGATAATTTTTGAAAATTTTTATTTTCAAAAAAAAAGTTATAATCATTAAAATATCGGACAACATTCGAACGGTCGTAAAATTACGAAAACTCATTTATTTGCAAAACTTGTCTAGTAAAAACGGTGTTCTCGCCTTCATTTCAACTTATCACTGTTGGCTCTAAACATACCAAAAAAAAAAAAAAAAATCACATTTATTACTATAAAAATAAAATGTATTGGCACGGCTCAAAATACTTTTGAGCTATCAAAACAATGCTCCCAAATGTCTGACACGTAACATCTCTGGATACAATCACGGTAGTTTAAAACCGTTTTCAAAACGAAAATCGGAAAAGTACGAGCCCAGTTGGATCAGAAAATTCATGATACGACGGAGATCCGATTTTTGTAAGCGATCGAAGAACATCGACGGGATCAAGTCGCGTGCGCAGCGTATACAATCGCCTGTTGTTTAACGATTCGTGAAAAAAAACAAAAACGAACAAACAATAACAGACATAATCGCAGTTATCGTGATTCTTTTACCTCTAGTACACACTGGCAGCCAATTCCATTACATCGACCAGTATTGTATACGTTTCGAAACATTTCTCTTACAAACGTAACTAGCGGAGGTCTATCGCGAAAAGTTTTTTATTTATCGACTATTTTTATTTTTTTTCGCCAATTTCGCGTTGCTAACGGCCGCGAAACGTGCGCTCTCGCCAAAATGACCGGAAACAAAATGTTACACGGCCAAATGAACGCGGTTCGGAAGCGCGCCCGGAACCCCGAGCGCTCTGCGCGACAATAACATAATAATATATTATTATAAATTCATCACCGTTTGTCGCATAATTCGTAACGTGATTTTGCACGTTTGTCCCGAATCGTAACAGTAAACCGAATTTGAAAATCGCAGGTTCGAATCACGTTGAATACGGTAAAAACCCCTCGCCCCTAAAGTTATCGTTTTCTATTATAAAAAATAAATGTATTAAAATAAAAATAAAAAATATCGATCATGCGACGCGTGTAAGTAAAGTTTTTCAAGTCGTACAAACGAAATCACTGACCGCTCGGCCGTTTCAGGATCAACTGCAGCCAAAACGGTACTACACCCGCATCAAAAGAGTAACGACTCGAAAAAACGCTTCGTGTTGCTGTCAGTTTTTTAACGCGATTTATGTAAACAATTTTTTCATAACTAGGCAACGCGTATTAACGTCAGTTTGATAGTTAAAACATCAAATGTTTCAATCAAGCCGATATTTTGCATTACATTTTTGAGTTGCGACAATTTTGCATGGGTTACGTTGCTTTCATTATTTCGACTCGAAACTGTTTTGTTGGTATTTTTTGAGTTGATTCACTTGTATCCGTTCAAAGAGTATTTTTGTTTAAAAATAGTGTAGTTTCTTATTTCGTCTCAAACTATGGATCTAATTATAACGGTCTAATAGAAATACGTTTTTTATTTTGTATAAGATCTTAGGCGCCTACATCGTAAACATTTTTAATGTATCGTTGACCGTATTTATATAGTAATGCGTGTTGAAAACGAAGACGGTCAAATATTTTTCGGCACCATTTTTCCATTTTTCGTAAACAATATCACGATTTCTTTAAATACCGTTGTTGTAATACTAATGTCGTTTCAAAAAATAAAGCGCAACATCGTGTAATATTAACGGTATTTTTTCACACGATATTCAGGATCACGGTGAACGTGACGAACTTACAAAAAAGGATAAAAAAACGCTTTCCATCGACGTCGCGACACTACTCGTTTGTTTTAATTTGTTCTCCGTTACGTATATTATATAGAACGTTACTGCGTTAATGACGCGCATTGTGTGCAGCGCAAGTGCAGCACAATCGGAAATAATTCGGAGACGAGGACCTGTCGTCAGAATAATAATACATTACGCTCGTACTTTTCAGCGTTCGTTCGTTTTGTGCATAAATCAAAAACACGGACGAGATTCTGATTTTTTTTTAAATTTTTTTTAAAACGGGATTTTTCACACTTGTTTATACCCGCGCGTTGAACTAGGGCTAAACTTGGCGCGGCTTGGAAACGAAAACGTTTTGTCGGTGTATCGAAAAATATTGTTATATGCATTTAAAAACCAGCGAAAATCAAGTATCGAAAATACGCCGTCAAGTAACGCGCCTATTGATAACAACTCGCTGCTAATCGACGTATCTAGAACGGATCGTCGTGGTGTAATCCCCGACGAATATCTCGACCTAGTATACGTTTTGTTGTTTGTGAAAAATTTCGAAAAACAGCTCATACATATGGGTATTATACATATCGAACAGACGCATTTTAATATTTTTTATATATACGTCGTCAGCTTTCGATTTTTTTTAATTACAGCCACCACAATACATCATCGTAAATACTATCGCGTACAGCACGTGCGAGATACACGTGCTGTACGAGCGAGCGGTTAGGGCCGTTTTGCGCGACAACCCTTTTTACCGCGAAGTTTTCGATAAACCTTCTGCCGCCCGAGGGACTAGCTGCTACTGGAGACGCGTGCGACTAATTTATTATTTAGCCTGCTCTCCACTACGGCGCGCATAATCCCTGCGCGGGAAACTTTCGTCCATTCGTCATTTCGCTCCGGACGACAACTGACGAGATGTTATCGTTATACGCCGCACACCACACCGGCTGGGAAGTCTTCCGAAGTAAAGACGGGGGTCTTTACTTCGGAAGACATTCGAACATATTACGGTTGCCGGGGCAAAAGCAACGACGACGACCCGCGCGGCTACAGGGTGCAGTTTTATATTTTTTTTTATGTTTTTATCGCGAAACGCGAGCATACAAACGCGTTATTTTCAAAACAAAATCAAAACGTTTTTTGGGTCGCGGAAAAAATGCAACGTGCGATCTTTTTCCGAATACGTTATAAACGCGCAAGAGAGATAAGTCGCTCGAGTGCCAAAACAAAGTCATATGATTTCAACGTTCGAAAACGTTCGTTTCGAAATGAAACGGTTAGGAAACGTTTTCGCCGTAGGTATGTACATTTTTCCTCGCGACAACCATATACCCCAAATATTCAACACGGTCGTATCCGTAGCCACGTGTGATCACTGATTTTTGATTCAAGTACGTCCGTTTTGCCACGTTAGACGGTCGATACATAGTGGGTTTGTTGGCAGCAAAGAAACGCGGAGTAACAAAACTCGATAGATGTTTGCAGCAGGTGACGATTTTGCCGAATTTTCAAAAAAAAAATTAACTGTCGTTAATTGTATGAAAATTGGGTATGGAAATCTTTCAGAAAAATTTTTTGGAATCACGAGGTAGTTTTTTTGTTGAAAAAGAAGTAACGACGATTTTCCGAAAAGAGATTTTTGAAAACATTTAATAGATCAAAAGTTATTCGCTGCGACACCCTGTATATTATATACACGAAATCTGATTTCAATTTCGTTTGCACGCGTATGATTGATGAGATAACGTGAATAATTGTTACGGGTTATTATTATACGAAAACACACGACGTATCGTAAAGTATCGCGTAAAGCCAAGCAAAAAATAACTGACGAATCGTGTTCCGCTCCTTTTATGCGAGACATTTCAATTAGCAATAACAATCGATATTAATTTTTATGATATTGTTTTTGTTCGGCTAATGTAATAAATGACCGCGTGGAGAGACTTTACAAAAATAAGAAATATACCTCTGTATAACCCCGGCCAAACTATAAAATCCACGAAACAAACCATATTCCTGCAGTGAGCGTTCTAATCAAGTTATAACTATTAAGAAATCGTACACAGTACAGAACATTTTACAATACTTGTGACGCGAGCTAAAATATTACGACTGTTTTTTTATGTCGAGTTATCGTATTAATTTTTATCGAAACGAACCTATAGCAAAACCGGTAACGATCTTTTAATACACACGTAACGTTTTCACACTATGGAACGGATTAAAAATAGGATTAAAACACTAGAGAGGAACACCGCCGAAAAGTACGAGTTGTTTCAATTCGGTAATATACTCCGTTACTCTTTGATCGCGGTTTTAATTAAACCAAACAATTTTATTCACATGATGTGTATTCCCTAGACGTATTCCTAGGTTTCTAGAACGCTGTCCGGTGAGACACGAGCGCCAAAAAAGTATCGCGAAACAATAAAGCAATTTACGGTAATTTACGATCGAAATGTGCGAGAAAGGTACCATAACGGACGTAGGAAAAAATACGATAGGTCGGTGATATTTTATCATCAGCGAGACCTATGTTAGTTAAAAACACATTATTAGACGAATGATATAATTTCTGTTATTATGCGAATTACGCGGATTATTTTAAATATTTTTCGAAAGAGTTTAGTACCGCTATTACGCAGCTTTTATGTTTGTTTTTTTTTCCGATTTTTAGGAAACTTTTTTCTTTTCAGTGTTCAACCGCACACAATGTGGTTATTTATTATTAATCACCGCGACATCGCATAATGTACATTTCCATAATGTTTGGGTTATTTATCTAATGGCGTACAATAATGTACAACACTAATCAGTTGTAGAGGGAGACGAGAACAATCAATCAAGACGCGCGTGAAACGGCCCGGAGACCGCCGTTAATAAACTCGTGCGATTAGTTCTCGATTGCAAAATGCATGAAACGAGAAAAAAAGAAAAAAAAAATATGAAAAAACGATTATAAATGCGTAAAAAGTAAGAGCAAAATATTATAGTTATACACGGCGGTTCAACCGTTTTGCCGACTACAACGGCCTAATGGAAAGGCCGGACAAAGCGGATAGGCTTGTAAAACACAATAAAACGATACGAAAAACGACGTTGGTCTATACTGTTGACTATACATGCATGTAAAACGTGTTTTTACAAACTGTTTTTCAAAAGAGGTAAAATACTTCAATGATAAATTCAAAAATCGTACCTATCGAAATAACCACATTGCTCGGGTGGATAACAGGGCAAAGTGAATACTATGAACAACCTACGCTATACGTAGCCCATCGTACGTGTATCATATTAGAAAACAATCGAATTATATTTTTTAACCGTGAAATTAAGTAGCTACGCCATCATAATACACGTATACCTACTAAATATAGATGTAGATACTGAATGATGATACAAATAATACGCATTTAATTTTTAAGTAGTATTTTATTGTGAAAATTCCTTTTTTTTTTTTGTAACTAGCAAACTAGCAAAAACGTATTTAATTCTAAGGAATTTTTAGAAATCAAAATTTATTATAAGGATATTTCTGGTATCAGTTTTAAAATAAATTTTTTGTCAAATGAAGCTTTTATTCCTCTATAGAACGTGACGTACACGTTAAAAGTTGATATTAATTTAAAACGATTCGTATAACGTGAACCAAGTCAAAAAACAAACAATTTAATATCAATATACCAATTACGATGTAATTCTTATATTCAATTTTTTTTTTTTTAGTAAAATCATTGATTTTATCAAAATCCATTTCACGTTATCAAACCGGGTGTTGATATAAATCAGTGCGGCCAACTTACGAACAAAACATTATTCTATCGCCATTATTTAAGAAATTCTCTTTGCCCGGGCTTGCTTCCCCCGTGTTTCGTAATCAATATTTTATGTTCCGTCGATGTAAAAAAATAAACAGTTATTTTTTCATCCGAACAAACAGTAGCGCACGTGTAATACGATTCAACCTTGTTTGATCGATGAATGCGATATAATATAACAAATTATTATTGTTTGAGGTACTATAAATCAGGATATTTCAGAAGACCATATTATAACTGCACGGTTTTCCGGTGACCTTTGACGGACGGTGCGGACGAAAAACGACTGGAGATACTATATTATACTTACAGTCGTCAAATTGAATATCAAAAGAAAACGATTTATCGGACGGCAGAAGTCCGATAAAACGTCACGTGTGTCGAAACGGTAAAACGTTATTACATTTTCACCGTTTACCCGGTCCCTTCGGAAACGACCGTGAAGATAAGAGTTCGACGTTTGTCGAAAAAAAATAAAATAAAACGTCATTCCGGTCCTAGAGAAAAAGAAAAAAATGTACTGCACAAAACGTATTTTGTACAACTTACAAGGATATCAATTGCGCCCGAGCTCGAGGAGAGATATGATATGATACGTGTCGTTTTCTACGGTCGTCGCCCGGAAAACGGCCGGCTCTAACCCTCAGGAAATTGAACGAATTCGACCCCTACGTTGGACAACAAACGCGAACGGCCGTTAGCGAAAAAACAATAACGACGACTCTCAAAAAAAAAAAAAAGAGAACAAAAAAAAGTATCGGATTTCAAAACCACGAAAACGGCGATTTGCTCGGCAGTACGTTTACATCAATCATTTGCTGCTGGTCGACCAAAACATCTCTGTAATTTTCAATTCGATACAAGGTAAAATAAATACGATTTTTCTCGGGCGATCGCAACGAGACGAGGAAAAAGAGAAATTTAGTCGCGGATTAGTGCGGGTCGTCTCTGCAGAGAATTGGATGATGTTTGTACAATCGTGGGCTATGGATTTATTGCGAAAATTAAAATTCTGATAACAATACGGCAGCGAAATACCGTTTTTGCTCAAATACGATCCGAATATATTCATCGGCGGTTTTGAGTGAAACGTAACGCTTTGAAACTTCGCGGTCACGATTCTTGAGAAATACATCAAGAATTGTACGTTTTTAAATCGCTCTTATTCGGTAATTGAAAAATGGTTTTTCGTCCATCGAACGGCTCTAAAATATTTTTAACTTTTTAAAAATCGTACTTGTTTTTCAAGTCGTTATTTTAAAATGTCGTTCTTCGTTTTAACGTTCAAACGCTATCGTATAAAGTGGCTGGTGCTACAGGTAGCGATGACAACAAATATTTTTACGCCACAAGAACATATATCGCCGTATTGTATTACTTATACAATTATATATCCTGTAAAAACAATAGTCACAGCCTGTAAAATTCCCGTATCGATCGCCAAACAATATAATTACCATCCGTGCGGTTTATTTGTACGGCGCACAACCACGAGGACTGTATAATTTTTCTCTTTTCTATTTATTTTTTACTTCATCTCGTTTGTTTTTCTATTTGTTTTTTTTTCCCTAGAGAGACCAAAAAAACTCACACGAGCACGAAATCGTACACATTTTTCCCGTTCAGTCGTGAAAAGTTCCCGTGGCTTGTTTTTGGACGCGAACAATACGAGCCAAATTGCAGCAACGGCCTAAACCGCGTGTATAACCTGCCTATATATATTTACCGTATGTATAAAGTTACGGATGTCACGTACAAGTGCAAACAGGATGTTTTCAATTTGTGTTTTCGCTTCTGTATTGTAAACAAAAAAAATAATTGTAGCTAATTCAAAAAAAAAAAAAAGGTAGGTACTGAATAGTTTGAAATATCGCGAAAAGACTCCAAACGTTAGAGAAGCTTCGTATAAGATCTTCAGTGAATGTAAATAGTTTTTACCTTTTTTAGAAAAATAAAAACTCATTATTAAACATTATTAAAGTTTTGTGCACGGAAACCGATGTTTTTACTTTCAAATTCAAACGTGAATTATATGATTATTTCGTTCTAAATGTTTGTGTGTGTCAATACGTATAAGAAAACCGTTTTTTCCATACGTTTCATCTCCCAACGCACTCTGTGACGGCCGACGAATGATGAGACGTTGATTTAACACTTGGTAGAAATAAAAATAACGTTCAGCAGCATAATTACAGAAAGTAACTGTAATTATGTGTTCTTTTTAAAAAAATATTAACAAAGTTTCGAGAAATAAAAACACGTAAAAACTCGTGTTCAAACAATTTATGATAAATTTCGTTACGCGTTACGAAACGAGCTAATATAACAATATCTATTTAGTGGTGACTCGACCTAAATTCGCGACGACGTGTAGGAACGATTTCAATATATTGTCGTAAATTTTTTCTTGAAGACGTTTAGGAAAGGGGTGATTATATTGGTTTTTTAAATCAATTTAAAAATACACACGCTTATAGGAGGTAGGTGTACGCGAAGTTGTACAAACTGTGTTTGAAAAGTGAAAGAACGGCAATTTAAAATTATTAACTCATATTGATAATTCATACACATAGTCAAAGCGTAACAACAAAATAACCGAGAAAAAAAACATAAATAAAAACGCGGTATGAGAGTACAAAAACCGTCGAGTTTTCCGAAATTCGCTATACTTTTGAAACTAAGTGTACGATATCATAAACGAATGTTATTGAAAAAATATTCCGTTTTCGGCGTACGGAAAAGTAAGTAGGTAACGGCAGCGAAAAAAAAGAAATATAACAATACAAAAACGAAAACCAAAAGAATCGAACGTCACGTGACGCGAACGCGATACGGGTGTAACGAAATACATCGCGGGGATTCCGGCTGTAGGGGTGCACACGTCGTGTGATTGACAGCGCTAATCCAATTTCTCGACCCTTCGGTATTTTGTATTTATCGTTGTTGCTGTTATTATTTCATTTCGTACGACAAAACAGGGCACGCAGAAACATGCTGTCGAAACCGCTGATTGGGTAAAACACTTTTGTCTAAAACTTTTTTAACTCGATTGTTTTTCTCGTCGAACAAACGCGGCCGGCGGTGGTGTTGAGCATAAAAATCACAAAACGATACACATTCCTACAACCGTGTCGTCGTCTCCGGCGCGACTGGCCGCACACACGGTCAATAACAGACGACGTGATCGCAAGCCGACAACAACTGGCCACACACACACACACGGACAGTTTCGCCTACATAGATAAGATATGGTGCACTTATTAGATTCTGAACGTAAGCGATGTTTTTTTTTTTTTTTGTAAACAACAAGTGTAAGATACTAAAATATTTTCAAAAATCAAATTTTTTTTAGTCGTTTTATGTAGGAAAATGGTCGTGTACCTTTTGTACATAGCACAAATTTGTTATTTAAAAATTTAAACGAAAGAAACGTTCTAACTGGTAAAAAAAAAAAAAATCCAAAATAATATGCCCGTTGGATTCCGAACGCGTACGAAAAATGCAGTTACGCGCGCTGTCTTGCAATATTGATAAAATCAAAATCGTATCCACTCCTCAAACAATGGTCCCCAAACGGTTTGAAATGTTCACGCGTTATTTAAACTATTATTCTTTACACTTTTTGTAGTTTTTGGACCAATTTAGTTTTTTCCTGCGTTCAAACCGCAACTTTTAAACTAGTCAACCCTGCACCCAAAGCGTAGTCGCTACCCCGTCAAACTACCCACGCGACTGATCCCGGCGCTTTCTTTTTTTGGCTCTATGTCCATAGAGAGTCGTACTAAGAACAAACTTAGAAAAAATCAGCACTTGCATCTTAATATAATATATATAGGTCATTTCCTTTTTTTCTGCTGTTGCTTACGCCCGATCTTTCGACTTGAATCGAATTTTGAAACTGTGTACGACTATACCCGTCCAACTCTCCGTTCGTTATATTCAAAATTTTATCAATTAAAAATCGTAAGAATGTGTGAAAAAACAAAACTCCAAAACGTCAATATTATTTTTCGAGTTAAATTTTATGACGTTTTAGACGTATCTAAAATAATTTTAATTCGATAAAAAAAAAACCAGCAAATTTGACGGCAGTTAGAGCGAAACGCGATTGAAAAAAATAATAAGTAAACAAACTGTCGTTCGTTTTAAATTTAATATTGTTTTAAAAAATCGTTTCTTTTCTCAAATGGCTTGCGCCGCTCGAAATCGGGCGAGATGTCGAACGTCACACACGCGTCTACTACACGATGATGCAGCAAGGACCACGAAACAAGAACAAGTTTTTTCGCGTTTGATTTTGATGAAAAAACATCTTCTCATTTTTTTCATTTTTTTCACGACATGAAACGTTTCATCGGGGCGGCAAAAACGCTATAAAAAACACACACACACACAAATTGAATCAAAACGAATTGCCACCGAGCGAGCGGCGACCGCCTCGTGACGGGCGAGGCTAAGACCGCACATTAGTCAGAAAAGCTGGAAGTAATGCGAGCGATGACGAAGCTCTTTTGTTGGCTTCGCAGAATATTATTACGTTTCTTTCACATTTTTTTTATTTTCTTTTTTTTTTATATCGTTTTAGTGCTCCCCTATTTTTCACGTCCGTTCAAAAGTCATTTTTTCCGCTCGTCCCGGCACTGCCGCCGCACAGTCGAACGGGAAAATAAAAAGGAAAATAAAGAAAATCGCCGAAAAAAGATGGAAAATCTTAAAGTCACTCGCATTATGTTCACTGTTATATATATATATATTGTTATACTTTTCATTTCAAACGCCTCCGGCGGCCATTACTACTATAATACTTTAAAGACATCATAATATATTCCGTACAAACATAATATACAATACAGCTTCCTTCCCGTACACACGTTCCGAGTTTTATTGTATTTGTTGACTTTTTCATTCGCGTATATTCGTTTCTTTTATTCTCGACGTACGACTTCTGTTAACCGTCAAACACGTTACACGTTACAATCGTCTCGGCCGACCACAATATTAGATTTGGTAAAATTCAAAAACACAAAAGGACAGCGAAAAAGAAGCGAAATCGAGTTCAATCGACGAAAAAGAATAAAATTCAGTTGAACGTATAGACGCGTATAGACGATAGATTGGTCCGAAACGTTCCCCTTTTTTATAGACGTGATTCCGGGGGAGAAGTGCTCCAAATTTATTTCGTATTTTCGAGACGTTTTACGTAATGTAATTGAAAGCAAAAGCACCGCGTACTCTTGTAAACGGACATATTTGCAAACAACCGTGTCCTGCTGTGCGGCACAAGTGCGGACATCATCGATACGGAGAATTTTCGTTATTCATTATGCGCGCTTTCACCGAACGATATTGATTGAAAAGAATATTCTCCATAGTCGTGAGAAGTAAAATAAACATCTATTTTTTGCTAATCCATCAAATAAATATTTAAAAAAAAAAAATTACATTTTGCGCATAGAAAAACGAGGTGTTTTTATTGCGTATCGTTTGTTTTAGTAGTTCAATCTTCAAAATAATATTACCGATTTGTCACAAATTTCATTGTTGTTCATCATCCACAGAACGTTTTATCCTACTACCCGTAAATGGCGCAAATTACACACGTCTTTTTTATTTCGGGCAAATTTCGCCACGAATCACACGCAAAAAAATCTAGGAAAATGCCCACAAAAAAAAAAAAATGGATAGAACATTGCCTTTGAAAAAAAGATTCTGAGCGAGCTCATTTGTCTTAGTATACGTCCTGATAAAAACCAAATTTCACAATAAAAATGGTACAAAATTTTTGAAAAACGTATCCACGTATCCAAGAAAATGTCAATTCGAATAACGTATTTTCAATTTTCAAACCGTTTGGACCATCATTTGATGAGTTAATACTACGATTTTAGTATCGATTGCACAATATAGTGCGTAACATCACTGTTATAACAAAAAATACACCATTTATCAATATTTCTTATTTGTACGCTCTCAGAATCTACTGGACGGATTTTTTTTGAAATTTTTTTTTATCGGATATAAATTGCTTTTTTACATAACACATTTTAGTTTCTTAAATAACAAATTTGTGTGAGTTTTTTCTAAAAACAAATCAAAGGGATGATTTCCTCGACCGTTTTTCAACTTAAAACGACTAAAAAAAAAAAAAAATTGTGATCGTGGATTTTCGAACTTTGCTAGTAACGTGTGTACACACCTCCTCGTTTCAAAACTCTTTGTCGAAAATCAAATTTTTTATCGAACCGCAAGGAAATTATCGATTATAATTTCAAAGTTCTATACTTAGCTCGACAGTTTTCGTAACCACTTGAAACTTGGACCAAACTCGTATTTTACCTATTTCTCCGATGTCGTGTAAAAGTTTCGTCGGTCATCTTGGACGTTACGGCCAAAAATACTAAGCCGATTACGTCGAAAAACACGTTGGCCGTAAACGTTTTTCGTCAAATTGGTGTTCACTTAGTGTTTCGATAGGAGTCACCTTTTTCGAATTTTAAACTTGAGACCGCTCGATCGGAGTCCGAAGACATTCCACTGTACGTACTGACATGGAAAATCGGACCGTTGTCGTTGAAAATCGTTCACGGACGAACGAAAAAATAAAACATCGTCGTAAAACGGTTATAGGCTACGCTCGGAATCTAAAAAAAAAAAAATTTTTTTTTCAAAACATCCCCGCTCGTACAATATAATAGACTGCTGCGCGAAAAACGTAATCCTCCGACGGCTGTTAAAGGGATTACGCAACGCGGGAAAATCCGAGACGGTCCCTTCCCGCCCCGTTAAATCCGTTACGTGCGATTTTGAATTATGTGCGGGACGGGTCCCGAAGGACCGCGCGTTTATCCTCGACTTATAAGTCCCGGAGGACCGACAACCGGCGGCGGCTAATTGATTATTTCGGCACTAACGGAAAAATTTTAGAGGAAAAAGTGTCTCCTCCCTTCGAGTATAGATCGTGTGTGAGCGGTATGAAAAAAAATTGAGAACTCGTAGCAAATGTAGGCTGCACCGAGGGAAACGCACAAGAAGAAGCAGCACAAACGACGGTGGTCCGATCGGCGGTTCCCCTATTTATATAGATATGTTCCCAAAGTTTGAAAAAAAACAAACCGTATACAAGGGACGTTAAACTTTTGGCGAGATCCTTTCACAGAGAACGGATATTTTTTTAACAAAAAATATCACGGGATTTCGATCGAGATTGGTCAGTGATATTCGTATCGATCACGGTTGGAAAGCAGCGTAACTGACCCCACGAAATACGGATATAATGTTTGCGGTATGAAAAACGAGAAATAATTAATAAATGAAAAAAGTGTGAATTGGAGAGTTCGCAATGGAGAAGGTCGCATCTTCGGACGGGTTACTGCAGGTCTTCGAAATAAAACTTGTATGTGACGTTTCGACTGTATAGAGTATGTAAAGTAGAATCGTTACGAAAATTACGATCCCTGCGAGTCAAATACTCAACGAGTTGTAAATGTAATATGAGCAATAAAATAAGAAAGACGACACATCGCCGCGGGCCCTTCAACTCGGGACCCGCTTAAAGCGGGAGCTCCTGGGAGGACTTATTATGGGCATTATTTATCGTTTGTCTCCGGGAATAAAATTAACGGGTCGAACTCATTGTCTGTCAACGTTGACCGTGCAAAACATTGAATTTCTTACACAACGGGTACGTTCTTAACGAATAAAATTAAATAAATGGTGAAAAAATAGTAATTAAATAAAAAGTTTTCTTACCAATGAAAGTGTATTTCCCGCGAGAGTGTGGTCAAACCTACAGTGGGAAATCACCGTGGAAAAAAACTAAAAGTGTTTAGGCGCGAAAGAAAAGTTTAATTTTTTATAAAAATTATACTCTCGAGTTGCTCCACTCAAATCTCAAACGAACAATACTAATCGTTCCTGTTTCGTGTTCTTCAGTTTACAATTATAAATAATCGATATTCTAAAATTATTGATTCTCATAACGTTTACGTTCGCGATTCGTCGTTTGATTTGCAAATCGTATTTTTATCATACATTCTTCAACTATACCACACTGATATTACCACGTTCTATTTTATTAAATATATGCAATTAAAACGTGTTTATTAGTACGCTATCGATTAAAACCAATTACTATTTATTTTAATGGAAATCAGTGTGGTCTGCGTTGTACACTAAATTCGTATGTTTACGGGCAGTTTGTATAAGCGTGAATTGAACGTTTTCATTAATACGAAGGTGTATAAAATTTAAGTATTAATGGACGTAATCAAGTGTTTTAAACGCGCGTGACTTATAATGCAAGTGATTATCACAAAAGTTTATGGAATTTGCGATTTTCATAACGAACTGTAAAAAAAAATATAAAAATTGAATGGTATTTTGTTTTCCAACTGTTTTAGCTCGTTCGTACGCGTTTCACGGCGTACTTATATGTAGTCTGGAAAATTATCCGTAAAATTTTTAAAGCCAACAAATAATTCTACAAGTAAGCCACACGCAATGATACAGCCTTTACCGTTCGATGGTATTAGCAGAACATATCTACTACTCGTAATGTGTGTATATTGTACGATGGTTAATTAAAGAAACTATTAGTCGAATCAAACCGGAATCTATAGAAAAAAGCGAACACACCACGGAAGTATGACATGTACTTTGATGGAATGAATCTTGTAAAAGAAACACCTAAAACCAATGTTCAATTTTCAATTAGCTTAAACGGTCGTTGCCTGCGAATCGTTTTGACTTTATTCCGTTTTAATCGGTCAATGGCGAATGCACGTAATCTGTTTGTGAGTTTAGAACGCGGAAAAAGCAAAATCGAAAAAAGAAGAATTCCCGTCGCGAGTCGTTTGCAAAACGGAATACCAAAGAGTATTCGTCACGTTTCACAGTTCGCGTGGTGTTGTTCGAACGCGATCCCCCCGTTCGATCCCGGGAAAAGTCGAGAAAAAAAAGTTTGTAATTTCCGAATTCGCCAAAGTGCTGTCGAGTTTTACGGTTCCCCCGGTCTTTCACGTATTTCGCGTGTATTTTTCTGCCGGTGCTCTTTTCTCCGATCAGCGAAAATACAAGTATATACTTAGTCTACAACAAATTAACATTCAGAATATGAAGTGCCGTTTTATAGGTTCGCCATAGATCGATGTTTAACGTATCGGAAACGAAGAAAAACGGATTTTTTTTTTGTTTTTACTGCAGTCTGTCGACAAAAATGTGTGTGTTAGATGAACTCGATTGCAAATCGACAACTAATACAATAACTATAAAATTAATTGTTTTGTCTTTTTCCGTGTCCGCCGTACACTTAATGGACACGCGTGAGAAACGTATATTCTGTTTTTCAAATAATAACAGTCGTTTTATTTTTTACAGACGGAATTTCAATCGATGGCCAACTGTACTTATGTATAACGCAGCAGCATGATAGCGATTTTTTACGTTCGCATATATTTATTATGCCGAAAACGTTTGGTATACTTTTGCTGGTCAAAAATTATACGTTTGACTGCTAATACATTGAACTCTCAAACAAAAGACGGTACAACATTTACAAAACGATTCGAGCGCAAACGATTACGCTTCGGTTAAATTAATTCAATCGGAACTCAATTTCGGGAATCGTTCTTGTGAACCGTACGGAAACGTGATAAAAATTCATTAAACGTTTTAAACGAAAAAACACCGAACGCCGGAGTAATATAAACATCGAACAAAACCGAATTATACTGCATATTGTAAACTCTGTACTTGATTTTTTTTTTGAAATTTCAAATGTTTTAAAGCTAAAACTGTGCGTGAAATATTTCATAATGTTCGTGCGGTCTTTATTGTATTTACTATAGATAAACTTCACACTACGGTCGATCGTAATAAAACCGAATAATAAAGAAGTGAATACGAACAAAACCGAACCTAAAATGCGCCCATATTAAACGAATAAATAACAAACTAACTCTTAGAACATGAATGGATTTTTATGTTTATATTATAAAAATGTGTAACGGATTGATTTTTAAGTGTTTTTAAGTCGACCGAAACAAAATTTTTATTAAAATCTCGTAGGTTAAGATACTAGAAGTGCCACAAAAAAAACCGTTTTACTACCAATGATAGTGGGATAAAAAAAATGTATATTTTATATACTATATGTATATGTTATTATCATAATATCGATTATATCAAATAGAAAACAATGATTTTTTCAAAATATCGTATGTGATAAATAAATAGTTATTACATTTTTTTTTATCCGTTAACACTTTTTAACATTGACACACCCTAAAGTAGTGGTGACCCTAAGCTATAGCTATAGCTTGGTCCAGTGACAAAATGTAATCGACGGTTATAGAAGCAGATAGGGCGACACTTTTAACGAAATTGACTTTTCGTTATTTTGACGTAAGCGATACATATTCCTACGTCGATCAATCTTATCAAAAACGCCGACTTAATAATTTTCTGACCTACAATAAACGGATTTAATTTTTGACGTGAGTGTCATTGTCAAAAATAAATCGTTAAGCGTTTCCTGAAACAGGTCGTTTACGCGATCGTAAATTTAAACAGGGTATCGAATGATAAGGAGAAATTGCACGATTTAATTTTGGGCGTACGAAGGGACCGTAAAAAAAATTAAATTTCGGGTTTTAAATGAAAACAATAAATGAATTACGTCGTAACTGCGAATAATTGTTGATAATAACGTTCAACTTCTTAATGTTACGGTTGAAGTGTAAATCAAAGCGAAATCTCGATTGATTTTACCAGCCAATCTAATAAAACACTAAAATTACGTTTTTCCCTTCTCGTGTAAAATTTTATAACTTACGCAATTTTACCGTCTAATCGTTGGTCCCGTATGCAAGATAGAGGCCGTCTGGGCCGCGGTGAAATGTCACGAGGTTAATGAAAGATTATTGTGGCGCTTAAATGTTTTTTTGTTTTTTTACCTCGACATTTTTAGTTTGATACTTAGAAAATTTAAAACAAAATTTTTTTTTAATCCCTCTAAAAGCACCTCCGTGGAATTAATGATTTTGGGCAATCTGGTGGTAACGAATAGAATTGGCTCTCGTATAGTGAAAACAGTTTTTACACACGCCAGCACTGGCTAGAATGCCACTGCTGGAGAACGATTGCCGCGAACGCGTCGGAATTGCCTATCCGATACGCCGCAAACGGGAAATTAAATATTTTGAAACGGCGCCTTTCATTAAGCATTATTTTTCGAAGTTGAATGTACAATCAAAAAAGTAAAAAGTATACGTATAATGTAATGTAACGAAAACAGTATTGTGTTAAGTCTTTTTACAATAAGAATAGTATTTTTGCAAAACCAAAACAAAGAAAGCCGATATCACTCTGGGTATCGTGGGTAGTTTGACGGAGTAACGATTACGCTTTGGGTTGCTGCAGGGTTCAGAAGTTGTGGTTCAAACGCATCGTTTAATGTCCGAAAGCAACGACGAAATCATTGCCTACGAAAAAAACGATTCCGAGCAAGCAGGCTCGGAGACCAAATTTAACAATAAAAATGGCCCGAAAATTCCGAAAAACGTATCTCCGTGTAAAGAATATTCATTTAAATATCGTGTGAACATTTCAAACCATTTGGACCGTTATTTGAGGAGTTAATACGATTTTAGTATCAATCGCATAGTAGCACGCGTAATTTCAATGTTATAACCAAATTACACCGTTTTTCAATACTTGTACGCGTTCGGAATCTATTGGGCGGATTTTTTGAAATTTTCTTTATCAGATAGAAAATTTTGTTTTACATACCTCGATATCGGTTCTTAAGTAACGAATTTGTGTGAGTTTTTTTGTAAAAAATAAATGTATGACCAATCTTCGACCATTTTCCGAATTAAAACGACTAAAAAAAAAATCGTCACCTTGGATTTTTGAAATTTTTTAGTAGCGTATGTATACTCGTTGTCATTCTCGTGTCAAATATTTCAAAAATTTTTGTCGAAAATTAATATTTTTATCGTACAAAAACCACTGAGAAATTAAAAAAACTTTCGAAAAAAGTAAAGTTCTGTACTTGGCCCAAAAACGTTCATGATCACTAGAAACACGGACCAAACGTTTACACATTTCGTGTAAGAGTTTCAGCCGGTTTCTAGTCTGGATCGTTTTGGACGTGACGGCCGAAAAACTCAACAGATTGTGTCCGCGATAAACGCGTTCGCCGTGATGATTTTTAAAACGCGTTTTTCGTCGAATTTGACCTGCTCTTTTGTACTGTGACTTTTTGTTCACTTTTCAACTTTCGAATTTGAGACCCGACAAAAAGCGCGACTACACGTGGTGCAAACATCTTTCGTTAGTGGTATCGAACGCGAAAATCGGAGCTATACACCGCCGTAAAACGCTCAGAATCTAATACTCGCGTTTTCGAAAATCGTCTCGTTCACATAATATTAAGACGTTCAAAAGCATGGGCGTATTATGATCCGTACAGGGTGGGCCGGAGAAACGGAAAAACTTGAAAGTTATGGTGGAAATCACCGCGAAGGCGTATTACGAAAATAGCGGCGGCTGCGTGACTGCGTAGGGGACCTCGTAGGGGATGAAACCCCGATATTATTTTCCGAAACTTTAGTGTTCTGAACGGCGCGTTATGCGCTCCACGCGTTCGCGTAACGAACGTAAGTATTGAAAAAATGTTTTCCCAAAACGTTTTTCCGAGTGATTCGTGAATTGTTCCACGTACGTACCATATCGTGTACGTGTGATTCTTTTAGCGCTCTCTGCCGCACTCACCTTTAAGCAGTCCTGTTTTTCGTCCCCGCGATCTGCCGGCCACTTGACGAACTCGATGCGCCCGCCCTCGATGCAAATATTAGGGGCGGCAGTCTTCGCCGCGGACGTTCCGCCGGCAGGTGGCGGCACAGCACCATCCGGCGGTCCCGCGGCGGCCAACCCTTTGTCGGCGGCCCGCGGAACCGACGGCCCGAGCGTCTCGTACGACGCGTCCGAAGAACAGTTCTCGCGAAACATTCGTCTGGAAGAACGGACGACATCTACTATAATATCGTTACAGACTAACTTGTACAGTAGTAGTTATTATAATCACACGCGTTATTCATCGATTCGCGTAAAGTAGAAAGCAACAGTTTTTTAAAAATCAACCCATTTCACAAACGGCGTTGTATGGTAATATTTTAAACTTTTTTTTTTCAAATGAAAGACGATAGTTCGTACATCGGACTAATATGTTATCGACGCTCCTGCGGATCGTATCACGTGTCGCTATTTTGCTTAATATATATATATACTTTTTAAATGTTATGTTTTCAAGACGAATTTAAGTTGAAAGTCCTAACCTAACGTCATATGGAGAAAAAGATTCTGATTGAAAATATTTTAGAACTAAATTAAAAAAATCATATACAGTAACAATATACAGACCCTTTTGATATTAATCACATTTATATTCAACAAACTCTTAAATCCAAAGACAATATCGTAGTTATTTTGTTTTATTCCCGTATAGACTGATAATTTTAATTGAATTCAAACAGTTATTGTTGATCGTTGAAATACATTGATTTCAGAGAAATGTGTTGTGGTGTTTGAGTGTTATGTGTGGGCGTGTTTTAGAAACTTTTTTTGATTTATACGAACTATGGAATTATTCAGGGTACTTATACGCTGTCGACATTAAAAGTCGATAAATATGCGAACACATTTTACAGTATTTTATACGTTATTTTTTATAACGTGTCTCTGAAAATGTAACAGCGAAAATGTTTTTTTTCCTGGTCTTTATTATTCTCTTTCCAATTGTAATAATTGTCCACTATTCATAGGATATATACTGCGTGGACTTGCATGACACCGAGTTCATGAAATTTATTCGAAACCGTATTTGCGCACAATAATTAACATACAAACGCCATTAGGTTGTTAAATGTTTTGATATCTTTGAACACAACGTAATAAGCTAAAAGTTTGTGATTAAATAAAATGTAATGTATTTACCGCTTTCAAAAAAAAAAAATTCATAATTTAACAAAGTCAATGGCGCGAAATTATCAGCACGAAATATTTAACGCATAAAATATGGTAAAATACGCGTATTTTATGATTAAAATTTACTTATCAAACTAATATTTTAATTGAATATTGTGACGGCCCTAGTAATGAATTGAAAACTACAATTCAGAGTCAAATCGTTTACGATTGAAATGATTGGAAGGAATCGAAAATTTATCTGTAATATCCAACTATGGAACAAACATTAGCTTGCGTTCAGTAACCCGATAATAAATTCATCATTATAATCGATTAGGAGATAATATAATAAATAATTTAACTATAAAAACCAATTGAATTTTTTAATTAGTCAGTAATAGATAAACATAAAAATTCCACAAAAAATTACGAATAACGAACACACGATGTTGATGATTGCAGGTATTGGCGTTTGAAGATCATATCAACGTTACTTTTAAATTACTAAATGAATAAATTTACATGGTTTTTTCTAACGACGCGAGTGTGTTATTGCAATTAATTCTTCAGTAGTTTATAATTATCGACAAATTAAAAAAATAAATAAAAGTAACGTTTTTAAACTACCTAGATTTGTATCGAACCGTCGCGTTAACGCAGCAGCCACTTATCGCTATTTCCAGTTTAGTATTCTAATACAGAATGTATACCCCAAATATTTGACGTAATCCATATTGAACCAACATAATACCGTAGCGTAGAGATTTAAGGTAGTAGGTTAAGTTGAGAAAAAAATAATACCTATAGAAACATTATCACTCCATGATTTTCACGTCCTTTTCCTGAACTAATAATGGTTAATGTATTCGATTCGATATTATATTATTGATTATTTATAGATCAAAGACAAAATAATAAAATGTATTGTAAATATTATCGATTCATCCGAAAATCGAGAACAAAAATTATCGACAGTTGTAAAACTGTTTAGGTCATACTTAGCAGAGTTTTGTCCCTCGGTTTCTTTTTTTTTTTCTCAAAAACGAGTCCCATCAGTATGAACCAACAGTGATTAGCATAAAAATTACTTTGAACGGCTTTTGACGGTTTGAAATTTTATTTTTGTTAATCATTACGAACCGTTTCAAAAACAATTTTTATATTTTCATCTAAGGATGGAATCAAAGGCAGAAAAAGCGTTCGCTAGAATAGGAACATCGTAAAGTGAACGTGGGTTTCTCGCTTTTTTGCGAATTCTCACTACAGGATCGAATCGTTCCGTTTTCATAAATAATTGTTGGTCGCACAAACAACCGATCGAATACGCGAAAGAAGAAAACGCCTTTGTATCGTACGATTCTCGGAACGTGCGGTATATTCAATCGAATGATGACGATAAGTATAAAGGTATATTGATATTTCAGAGTTGAAAGGAGGCGATCGCGACATTGCCGGAACACATATGATTACTAAGAAAATTTAATAATTGGACCGAAAACAGACGAACAGACGTCGTTAGTATTTCTAACGAGCGAAAACATGATTCTCGAACCGATTTGTCGAGCACGTTTTACTGTTATTACGAACACTACCGCATGAAAATACGGTCCTCGGTGAACGCGTTGTGCCGCTAAAAAAGAAAGCGCAACATCGGTCAGATTTTTATTTATCCTCAGACCTCAACGTATAATAAATGCGCTGTCTAGAAGTAAAAAAAACAAACGAATGTTCTCAAATTAGCGATTCGTGTTGGTTGCAAATAATTTTCCCCAAAAACTAAAATGTACCTGAATTCTCCTTATGTCTTGTGATTTTGTCAACAAAATGTATCGATAGTCAAAAGCTTTATTTGATCACGTTTCGTTGTTTCTCAGTGATAATCGTGCAGTTACGATGTAATAACTTCACAGTAGACGGAATTCGGACAGTCGACTCTGCGGCTGGTATCTTATTAATATCGCTGACGGCGGTAATAACAATAATGTCTGGACAAAAATAACGCATTACACGAAAAACGCTTGCTTGAAAAAAAAAATCGCCAACAAAAAACTGTAATAGCTATCGTTTCTTTTTTTTTTATCTCCGCTGTTTTTATACGAAAATATCGATGTGGTCGAAAACTACATACTATTATCGCGCCATTTTGCCAGTATATATACTCGTCGAATCGATAAAAAAGTTTCGTCCGCTTTCCCCGTCGCCGTTATCGGTCTTCGAAGCCGTGAAAAGTTTCCGGGGGCGAGTTCGTTAGTTTGTTTGTGCGGTCGCGACTTCGTGAGCCAAGGTCGACGCGTTTAGGGAAATCGATAGCTTTTACGAACCGGACACGTCCGTATTGAATTTTGACGAAATTCAGTAAGATTTAGTATATTTCGTGTTCATCCGCGGCGAAACGAGTAATATTTCCACTAGCTGGACGACCGGATTGCGCGATTCGTTCATATTGTGCAGCTAAATGTTACGAATTTTTTTTCACATATACGGACATCCGAGAAAAAAATGTGTCTAAAGGGGTTGTTGTTTATTTATGAGCTATGCTGTATTGCCTTGTACCGTGGTGGAACCGATTCGGCCGATCCCGGACTCGCCATATTACTATATTAGTCAACAACAAAGACGTTTATGAAAAATTTAGACTAACAACCGACGGTGAGCATGAACTTTTTTCGAGAATTCTAATTTCGTGTTGAGAAAAATGCAAAACTGCTGTGGATTCGATACCGCGTGTGTTTAAATTTTCCCAAAATCGTTCTAATCGCACGCATACACACACGCAACTCTCTCAAGCGTAATTAAGCGATTTTAATTAACTATAAGCTACGTCGGTTACTTCCTACTATTTATTTGATAAAAAAAACCCCGTAACGAAAAAAAAAAAAACTATTTATTCGTTTGAAGATCCGATGACCGTATTTTTTTTTTTAACAAGCATTTAATTTCCATAAAATATTCAATTTATTATCCGAGTACATTATAGCTACGAGGCTTTTTATACCCACTCGAAACGAACCGAACGTAAACGTGAATGTAAAATATATGTAACACTGCAAATGGCCATTAATTAAAATCGTACAAATAAAACAATATTATGGTTTGAAATCGCGATAAACATCTCGGTTTTTATACACGCCGTAAATTTATGTGTGAAAAAAAATTATAATAAATTTGGTATAATGCATCAAAGACAAACATTTTTCAAAAACAAAATAACCGCGATCTCTGTACCGATTGTTGAAAACAACGACGTTTCTGCGGAACGAAAATTCGTTGTTTATGAAAAAAAGTTGATTTCTACGCCATAACTAGAAAATCACAAACGTATTTTGTGCGAGTATTCGATTAAGTCTGGCGTGTCCTTTGTTATGATAATATACGATTTATTGCCAGAAATACGGCAACGGTTCGGCCTACGCGCGCCATTGTAAAAAATGATAATATTTAAATTTACAACGCAAATTATTATCTTTTGATAGAACAATCGCTACGCGCTAGAATATAAAATATACTATAAACGACGTTTTGTTGTCAAAATAATACACACTTACTGGCGAAAACAAATATTTCCTTTCACACAATACTACAATACACTGTATTATAGTTACAAACTAAATACAAATAAACTCGAAATATAACGTCGTTTTCGGTCGTTTCAAGAGTGTTATCTGCAATTTTCGCCGGACGTCGCGTCGTAATATCATTTTGTGAGACGATGCGAACTAATTTTTGTTTACTACAAAACACACACACACTGTCTGGTTAATAAAGCTTACAAACAAATTCGCGTAACTCGTATCGTATTATAAATCCGTTTCCCGAACCCCTACTACGGTCGATCGCAAAACAATAATAATTATACTATAAAAAGTATTATGGTGTCGAATGAAATGTGATTTCCTTCGGAACAAATCGTTGTACACATTATGTCTATCGCATACACGATCAAAACCAAAAATGACCCAAAATCGCGTCACTTTACCGCATAACCGTCGGACATTCGGCGTTGAATCGTTAATTGGTACACAAATCAACAGGAGTGTTACATTTTCGACAACAGAGTACGTTTAAATTGTACGAACGTATCGAACAAACGCGATCTTGAATAATTTTTTGTAAAAAACCAAAATTTACCTGGCCGAACATAGTTTGGTCGCGTGAGAATCCGGAAGCGCATAAGCGTTAATGGGTTCCGAGTACTCGTTGCCACAGCTCAATAGCACATCATCGCCG
Organism: Hormaphis cornu; assembly: GCA_017140985.1. NCBI lineage: Eukaryota > Metazoa > Arthropoda > Insecta > Hemiptera > Hormaphididae > Hormaphis > Hormaphis cornu. The sequence goes on from CM029360.1 coordinate 31,239,122, forward strand.
TTTTCGATTTTGCTGGTCACCCTGGAAAACAAGAAGATTATTTTTCTTAGAACGCTCGTCGATAGCCGTGTATAAAAAAAATTTTTTGAATTTGTTAGATAAAACGCGGTTTGAGAGTGCACGAAAAATTTTACCGCGATAAAGATTTTATTATAGTACTTAATGTTTGAAAATTCGTAAGTCGATTTTCACGCGTTGACCCTATGGCGTTGTCATCGAAACAATGCGTGTAACAATGTGTGAAACATTCGTGTAGTCTCCGTATGTCTTTTTTTTTGGGAACAACACATCCTCCTTATGTTTTTTTCTCGTTAAGAACGTGTTTCATTCGTCGGAAATCGGTATCACAAATGTCCGACTATAAATATTTTCCCGCGATTATCGTATTCTACACGGCTATACGAAATAAAACATTTACGGTTTCAACCGGTTAAAAAATAATGATACTAAACGTATAATTTTGGGTAAAAAGAAAAAAAAACATTTTATCGCAGAGAATAACAAAATCCACGCGTTATCCTGCGGATTGGAAAATGGGTTTTTGTTTTTCCGTCCCATCCCGTTTCAATAAGTTATAAAACATTTCCGTAGGTTTTTTTCTCTCTTTTAGGATTTGCCACCAAATTTTGTAGAACCGAAATTAACAATCACAATACGGTACGTTATTGTTGTTGTTATTATACCCGTAAACGACACGCCTCACAAAACGATGAGAACTCCATCCACGAGAACGTGGGCAGTCGACGGATTCCGATTTCACTAATGTAACGCGGGCATTATCGTATGTGTGTGTCGACTGCCCACGACGACTGTGGCACGCATGTAACGATAGTATCATTAGTGTGCTTCATACCCCGCGGGTCGGAGAGCTATAAAAACCGCATCGTTTTTATTTTACGAAGATTCCATTCGTCTCTGCGCAAACGTCTCATACACCTCTATAAAATAGTACCTGGTTTTAGATTCCGAGCGCGGCGAATTGTTTTTAAAAATTATGTTTTTTTCCCCGCACACTTTAGGTTAAAAGGAATGATCCGATTTTCGTAGTCGTTAAACTTCCGATAAATTGTACGTTGAAGGGTGAGTTCAAAATTGAACGAAACTAAGCTTTAAAAATTACGGTTGACGCGTTATTCGACATTTAGTTTTATTAACTTCCGAAACATTCACACAATACAGGTACGTGACACTATATAGTTTGGTACAAGTTTCAAGCGATTCCGAAAATTTCCATTATTTTTTTTTTTTGATCGATAAAAAATGTTGTTTTCCACAAAAAGTTTTCAAACTTTGATACATGGTTTTAAAAGTCGCAATTTTTTTGCTCTTTTTTTTTGATTTGTTTGTTTTTTAGAAAATCATCGAAGAAAATCGCTCGTGCCTTACAGGTATGGAAAAAAAATTTGCACAAATTTGTTACGTACGAGTTGAAAATCGAACGCGCTACGTAAATCATAATTTGCTGTCCGAACAGAAAAATTTGAAACGAAACCGCTTTGTAGGTGGATTGTGAAAGCGTAAAAAAAAAAAAAATATTGATAAAACGGTGTTATTTTGATTTCGTTAGATTCGGTTTTTATGTTGGATTGAACTGAGCTCGCTCGGTATCGTTTTTTCGTCATTGTTTTGAGATGATCGATACGTCCGAACAGAACCTCCAAACCCGCCCAAAGCGTATAGTCAAACTACCCACGCGACGTAAATTTTTTTTTTTAAGCGTTAGTTTTTTTACTCGATAATCGGATGAAAATCGTTCGATTTTTTTGATTTTTTTTTATGTATTTAATTCTACGAGTGGACGAAGAAAACATTACAAGCTCGCTGACGTTTGCGCGCGGTGACAGTTACGCGCGAGAAAAACACGAAACGGATTCGATGTTAGCAGCGCAGCAAGGTGAATTGCCTCGGGCGCGTTCGACGAGATGAATGGCTTTTTTTTTTAGACTCATTACATCATAGTATTATAACGAAAAGGTAGTGATTTTTTTTTTTCTACTGTGTGTATAAATATTAAATACAGGATGGTCAGTCGTCCTAATGTTGTGTTCGTCTTATTTTTTACACAGATTAAAATAAACCTACCTAATTATTGTATATGTGGAACGTTCCATTCAAGTTTTTCGTAACTGAAAGCAAAATTGTCTTCTGTTATCAAACCATTGGCCGAAATTCGTAACTACTTAATTAATAACCACTTTTTATAGAAATGAGAATACCGATGGTCACGCAACGACTTTTTATTGTTTGATAAACGTGATTTAACAAAGACGATACTCAAGTGTAAGTATAATTTTGAGGTTCAATCACACATTTTTTTAACACACAACGATTCGCTGGAAATATTTAAACACCAAAACGAATACAAAACGGTATTGATAGTTTAAATATAATTTATATTTGACGTTTGTATTTGTTTTTGAAACGCCCATTTGGTTCAGCATTGAGTTGTAAAACTAAAGTTAAAATGATTATTGGCGGCTACGCAAAATTTCGGTTGATATTTAAACTAATCTTAGATCACACCGCATAAGTTGAATTCAACATCAACAACTTAGGCGTATGATTTGACTTTATTATTTCCGTAGACCCCCGAGAGGGATTAGTTTTAATCGTATTGTATTAGAGGAAAAAGATAATTTTAATACATCCGTAACTTGTAAGACAATTTTATACATCTATGAACGTAATACGTCGTCACTCCGACCATGTTTAAATACTAACCGATCAAATGATTTGACAACGACGTATGTTTAACTACATATCGTTGTAAAACTAAATATCATACATACTAAATCTCTACGTCTTTGAAGAAAATATGGCGAAATAAATAATAACTTTTATATTATATTCCGAATTTCCGGTTGGTTATCACCGAGTCTAAAACGCGAATCCCAATGGAAACATTTTATTTTTTTTTCACAAACTAATTTTTATACCTATAAAATCGTCACACTGTAACACTGCGATGATGTTATGACACACGTGATTTTGGTTCGTCTGGAAATCGAAAGCCGCGAGAGCCGCGTGCGGGTACGTGATAAGGCTATTCCAGATAGTATCTGAAAGATACGATCTATGAATTTAACGGCACATCTGTCTATACTGTTATGAAATTAACTCTCGCAGAGCCCACGCGCGAAAACGCAAACAAGTCTATATAATAATATGCTCGTTAAAATTACACAAAATCACATGCCTGTACATATGAAACGAAAAACGTTTATACGATTTTAAAATATACTATTAAGTAGACCGCAGGTTGTACACCTGCTGTCGGTCAAATCGAGTGCTGTTGCACAACTTCGGTTACAGTTTAAAAGACCACAAAACGAATAACATTTTATTGTTGTTTATTGTTTAAATGAATATTCTCGGTGTGCATACCAATAGAGACAAGCACCGTTCGACGAGGTCACTATGCTTCCAAACATATTGGTAGAAAAAAACCTATGAATCCGTTTCGCATTCGAGAGTTTACAAGGTTTGTATTTTTCATCGTTACGAATCACGTCGTTTTGAAAAGAAACGAACGTCAAAAAAAACACAAAAACGAGTACTGGAAACGTAGATAATAAGTTCACAGGTTAAAAAGTCAAATAAACAAACAAAAGGCAAAAATATGAAAAAAAAACTGTTTCCTTATTCTACCCGATCGTGTTCAGATTTTTACGAGATACTTACAATAACAATATGATCTTGTAGTGAGAACTGAATAATTCGTTTTTAGTAATATTCGAATTTGCGCCAAGTTAAAAAGCACCAATTTTCACCACTTCAAACAGTTAAAGTGAAATTTAACAATTCATTTAAATCTAAAAACTGTTTTACTTTCTCAATATACTAAGTACGATACGATTTGAGTACCGATAAATATTATCGTGAAGAGGATATTTTTTATATCCTATATATTATATATTTTACGAGCATAGGTGGTAAAAAAAATATAAAATTATACAATCCCTACAAATACGTTTTGTCGAGTAGCTAAAAACTGACTTTGAGTAATTCATCTAGATTTTAAACGTTTTAGTGATAAATCATAAACATTGGTTACTGACTAAAGGAATAATTTTTCTGTTTGATCACGCTAAAAATAAATTACGTGAATCTATAGAATTAAAAAATTCAATTCAGTACGAATCATATCCATCCGAATGTGACACCTAAAATGAAAAAAATTGTTTTTAATACTTTTAATCAAAACTTAAAATGAACCGTTATGCATAAAGTTAACATAACATTACTTTTGCGTATATTTTGTGAAAGCTATTTCACACGCTCGATGTTTGTTATTTACCAATATCGGATTAAAAGAAAACAAATCTAATTTGTCGTCCCTATATAAATTAGGTATAAATTTTTGTTACGAGAAACCATATCTCATTCGTCTTTGGCTTGTCTTACAATATCCATTGTAATATTGTTCTTTTTTTATCATCAATAATTACAACTCATAAATTACACTCTGCTTATCTACTCTCGTTTAAAAATTTTTAGTTGTCGTCATAAATAACCCAATAGTTCCTTACATTATAATCAAAATATTTTAACCCATAAACTTGAATTCAAAAAACATTTAGATACGTTAAAAGCTAAAAGTGTTCGATATTTTACAACCAACGTTTAAGGACAAATGCAATTAAATTGTAGAAATAAACAATAAAAAATAAAATAAACAAAGTATCGCTCGTCGATACACATTGGAAGAACCATAATATTATTATGCTTACACAAAGTAAAACAAATCGAACGATGAAGTATGTATTATGTGTTATGGATAATAGACCTAAAACAACATCAAATCCATCAAATAGTCGTACATCGATGTACAATTAGACACAGACTGGTCTATCGGGTCAGGTGCTGCCGAGGATGCTGCAAAACAACATTTTCACAAAGGTACATTTTGTTTACACGTCGTTAAAAAAATAAACATGCATACATAATGCAGTAGCTATTAGACACGCGGTCGGAACTACGAAAAACATACATATTTTTATCGGCTTCGATCATTAATAACAACCATATACGCTCATGAACACTCAAGCGTGGATTAAAATGTCCGATTTTGCACCGACAAGTAAAGCTTTAAAAATGTTTGAATCAAATAATAACTTCACTGATCATAATGCATTATTTTTTATTGTTTATTAGAAGCGACGCGCACATTGTAACAGGTCGAATGTCAATAATGTGTGTTCGATCAATTCGTTTTAACGTTTTCATACAAAACACGGCGTAAAATAAAAAACAAACACAAATTAAACACATTAATCCATTAAGCGTTTTGTTTAAGCCGCCCCAGTATATTTATTCACGTCGTTCGTTTGGCGGAATAAAATCCGCTCGTTGCTTCCACGATGATTTCCACAAAGTGTAAAAAAAGAAACGAGACCGTCGTGTATACTTTATTATAATCGTATTGTGGTTATCAAACGACCGAAAAATAAAAACCAAACGAAAACACAGAACAGAAACGACAATTTCTAGTGAGATTTTTTTATTAAAATAGGCGTCTCGATGCTTTTCTGTACACTGCGCGGTACTATTACGAACCAAATTATATACCGCGCGTGTATGTATGTACGAGTCGATTGAGAGAGAAAAGATTGTGCGTATTAAGATGTACACGAATAATATTACGTTCACACGCCACCAAAACGATTGTTATAAAGCCTTATTCTCCGAGAAAGTCGTAATCAAACTTTTTTTTTCTAGTTATTTTTTCATTTAGAAATTTTTTTTTTTAGTTTTCTTCAAGAACGTAAGTAACGTTTTTGGTTCGTCCGTTACGCGAAAACACGTCAATACAACCGCAAAGTCCTACAACATCGTTTTTGAATTTCAGTTGACGGTAAAATCTACGCTTAAATTTACAGACACGCAAAGTTTGTAAATAAAAAAAAGCCATAAATAAAATATTCGAACGTGTGTATTTTCGAATAAAAGTATATTTAAACGTACTTTATTTTTGTGTATTGCACTTGCCGATTTTGAATGATTCTCTACGTTCTAATGTGCATAATCACTGATCACTTATTTTTGTTTATTATAAATATAGACAATAATGTCGGCAAAAAAAAAAAAATCTTTTCGATCTTGAACAGGTTAGGTTAGGTTTTAATTTTTAGATTATACAACATGTGTTCACTCGTTTAAGATTTTTTTTTAATTTTCGTACTGGGTGATGGTTGTTATAAAAACGTCCTTATTGTGTATTGGTCAAAAATAACATGTAATGTATTATATTTTGTACAGTTAAAAAACATTAAATTTTTATATTATTAAATTGGTAAATATTTCAAATATTGTTTTTATAGAGTTCTCACTATTCGATAGAGGTAACTCAAATCAATTTTCAAATACCTACCGATTTCGGTTACAAACTAAAAGTGTTCTTCAGATTTTAGAAGACACGCAAAAAGCAGTTATTTTACACACGAACCTAGAATCGAATGATCGATCGGTTAACGGTAAAAATTAAAACTCGGTTTCTTGCTAATTTAAAAATACGTATCGATAACGTAACTAATGTTTTTATTGAATTATTGAACGCAAACGAGTTCAAAAATAAACAAGAAAATGAATTTAAAACATCACGATCGTTTTTGTCATTTAAAATGTATGTCCAATGAAAATAAAATGACAGCTGTTTGAACTATAATATAGAGAACGTGAAAAAACCATATTTTATGAACATTTAATAAACGATGCAACTCTTGTTTGTAAACGTTGATTTTTTCATATAAGTTTGTGCATGTTTATTTTATTAATTTTTTTTAGAACTTAACGTTTTACGTTCTTTTTTTTTTTTTACATTTATTACAAACACCTCCGATTTGTTGTACTTTTTCATAAACACAAACACGCATCACCAAGCTATATCATTTATAAACATTTGTTTAGTGCTGAAATAAGTTCTAAAAACATGGTTTCAAACAAATTATATAATCGCTTAGTCATAAATAAAAATATTACTATAAAACTATAATTTAGGTACGTATAAAAAATATTTTAAAATACTCTTAAAATTTTTCTATAGCTCTACAATTCCTTAAAGTAACTGCTTCAGTGCAGAGTCGTCTAAAACAACTGTGCGTGATAATATCATAAATTTCAACAAACTAAAATTAAAATTAAAAACAATAACCGACGTCGAGTACTCTTCTACTTAATAATTTATAAATCTATTAAAATTAGTTTAACATCGAAGGGAATGTCCGCGCATAAACAAATCGTTCTGTTTCTCGTCGTCCCCATTGTTTTTCAGTTACTATAATAGATATCGTTATTTATCAGTTTTGTTCAGACGACAATAAAAATAAAAAACAAACAAACAACGTGTCCCAACGAAATTTTACCAGAGCAACTTAACGCCATAAAAGCTTAAATAACAATAATAATCGCGACAATAGAATGTTTTGGCGCCACGGAGAATTCGATTGTCTGCGGTGACCACAGTGAAAGCCATAATGATTCTCGGTACATCAATCAATAGAACCTTATTTTCATCGCTATTTAATTGTTTAAGTATTGTACTATTATTACTGAGTAACCCAATTCTTTCGTTCGAGAAAAAATTATAATGTAGTCTGTATACTCGAGTGTTTCGTGCAACTTTCGTTACAACTCTTCCTATACGTTAAAAAAAAAAAAATCTCACGATACGAGCTAAGTAAATAATCGACTTTTATTTTTCATTAAAATATTACCGTACTCTTCCGACGTTTACATTTTCATACACGCGTAGAATAACGGTTTGGAAACGTTTTTTAAAATTTAATTTTAGTCATTTCGATCTGGAAAACCTCTGTACACGGTACATACATAATATATTATTTTTACATAATCAATAGTATTGAATAACGCGTTCTTCTAGGAACGGGGCTTATGGAACAAATTCCTTAAAATAAAAAAGGACGACGTACGGGGACGAATTCAATATTTTAAGGAAAACAAACGATAATGTTCTTTCCTTAATTAGTTTTAGTCGATATTAAAAAAAAAAATTTAATAATATACACATAACGAAAAAAACTGGTAAACGGTAAACAATGACCTATCAATTTTGATGATGATTAATAAGTTATGTATTTGCAACGCAAAATATAACTATAAATTTTCGTTAGCTGTTTCAGTTTATTTATTTGTTATTAAAAATGAGTAAAATTGACGGAACAAAAAAATTGGGAAACAAAAAATGACTAAAAGTTTCTTTTTTCAAGGAAAAAGGAACAGTTACTATTGGAAACAGGGAACGAGCTTAAACTGTAAGTAAAGAACGAGGAACTAAAAAAGATCCTTTTCAAACGGAACTACTCCAACACTGATCGAAACCAATCCAAAAGTGTCTATATTTTTTTTTTACGTCATTAAAATATTGATACGTAAAAATAGGTTTTCAAAAAAAATGTTCTTTAATAATCCGTAGACTTTTACGTTATGACATAATATCATATTTTATTTTTATATACGTTCCTAATTTGCGTTTTTAACTTCTAAAACAGGTCATAACGTTGAGTTACGGTACGATTTTCCAAGAATAGTTTTGTTTTTTACGATTCTAACACACAACGTTTTGCAAATTTTCTATATCTTTTTGGTTTTTTTTTTTTTTACAACAATTTTCTGTTCAAAAATTTAAACTCGATGAAATCACGCTGTCCCCAAGTTACAGCTTTGGAACGCCGACACAATCGGTCAAATATATATATATACGTACGTCTTTTATGTTCTTCACAGAATATTTAAAATCCATCACTCGATTCAGTCAAAAATATAATTCGTTAGGATTTAGAAACCGTACGAGCATATTACGTTTTTTAACATGAAAAATGTACATGGTGCGTTGTATAAAAAATTCACCCGATGATCGCGCAACATAATCTGCATTGACGAGTGTATAAGTTGTGTTTTTTCGCGAATAAAAAAACTTAATAACGATTAAACTCATTTTTTTCCCGTGCTTTTTTTTCGCAATTACTTATCGTCGAATTCCGAGTCTATATATATATACACACAGTATACAATAATAATGATTAACCGTACGAAAAAACGCTGCTATACACGACACTCGTTCGTGTTTTTTTAACCTTACAATAACAATTTTTTATCAATTCGGTCGTCGTCGATAGCGTTACGACGGCAATACAGTCGATTGGCGCAAACATTAAAAATAATATGTTAAATAACGCTTATACTGTTATTTTGTCTGTAATAATAAGGCACTGGAAGAATGTTTTCATCGGAAAGCTAAACTAATAATTCTGTTTTATCTATAATCGTTTTGAAATTAACGGTCTCATTAAAAAAAAAAAAAAAACATTTTACAAAAAAAAAAAATACGTTTCTGTGTATCTACTTACGTGACTATACGAAAAAAAGTAAATCATCTGGTCCAATGGGACTAGCACGTCTTTAAACTACTCGAATATTTAGAACCGAAACCCGGCGGTTGTAGCATATTGAAAGCCAAGTCTCCAAATCATTAAGACCCAAATGAATAATCTAACTATCGGCGATAACCAAAAAGATCCCGCTGTAGGACTTATCACTGAAATTATTAAGGGAATACACGTTCTACGTGGGAAATCCTCATCTGAAACTCAAAAACAAAAAACCGTTCAAACGTGTTTACTAATACAGACGAATTTGTTCAGAACACCACACGCAAAACATTTCTCATTACACTAAAACGATACAACTCACGTTTTGATAAGTGTAATGACGCGGAATTCGCGTTGAAGTTACTCAAAACATACATACATATATAAATACCTTTTAAGTGTTTATAAAATGTAATTTTGATTAAAAAAAAAATTTGTCGGTTTCGCCCGAAACAAAACCGTTCGAAAACCGTCGGCGTGACGTGTCTCATCTTAATCAAGTGATAAAAATAAAAAAATTATAAAAAATAAAAGTCAGAACAATCAAATGGAAATCCGAAAGCAGGTTTTTCGTGCTCGACGGTCGCGTCATCGCCGGAAACGAAATACTAACATTATTACTATAATATTGTCGCACATTACGCGTCCGTTACACTTCGTAACGGTTCAAAAACGATAAAAACGATATATGTTCATCGATTTTCGCCAGTTAGAACAACGGTTGTGGGTTCGATTCGTTCCGCGCCAACACTGTGTTTCTCGTTGATTACCGATGAGAATAACAATGCAGCACCGACCGCAGCCGAACGATCCGAGTAAGTTTTCCGAAGTGGACAAACAAACGAAAAAAAAAAGCCGCTCTAGTGATCCATTATTTCACGAGATTATGCACAGGGAGAACGAAGATGATTACTTTATCGAATTTGTGGAAATCTTCCGAAACTAAAAAGCAAAACTGATATTATACAGGAAAACTTCTGAGGAAAATAGCTCTGAGGGGAGAAAATCTGTCACCTTCCTCCACCCGAAACTACGACGCTGTTACCCTCGAAAGCTATACAGGATAAGTGAGATATGCAATTCAACAAAAAATATTGTTTTTTCCAAAAATTTTTAAATGTTCAATGTTCGGCGTCAAACTCGATCTGTGTCGTCTTATTACTGAAAACTGGAGGTTGAATACGACAAGATTTTCATAAATTAATACTGAAATAATACTAGAGAGCACATTGCGAAATACTATATTTTAAATCAGAGACAAGTTTTAAAGTTTTAAGCCTGACCTTTTTAGTTTCTAATTTATATACGATTTATAATGTACACATATTGATGTTTGTCAACAGTCAAGACAACTATCAAAACAAAATTTTTTCCACTAAAAACCAAAGAATTACACATGTGTGATTACGTAAACTTTTGAGTCAATATAGCGGAACATGACATAAAAATTATCGAAGTGAGTACAATATTATTGTTTGTGTAATTAAATCAAAATTTTTCTAAGTACGATTATTAATACTAAGAATTACAAATACACTCGTAAACCATAACATATCGTGTAACATAACATTTTAAAACAATTTTTTTCTAAAACAATCGATTTTATTGTGTTTCCACACTAATGCAAAATTCAGAAGACAGTAAATTTTTTTTATTAATTAATTACAATATTCACAACAATTTTGGTGCTAGTGTTTTTGTTTTCTTTTATATAAATCGTTTCGCTAAAATGGACATTAGTCATTCACGTTGTTATTATATTATTACATAAAAACTCAAACTCAAACGAAAATATACGTCTATTTTGGTTATTCAGTATGTAAAGAATACGTTTTATTTTATGAAGACGAATGATGTGTTCATGAACGTTTTTATGACGTGGCGCTAACCATAAAATCAGGTTTGAAAATTCGCCGCAAGTCCGATTCAGTTCATCGTCCGAAAACTTTTTGAAGAAAACATAATATATTACACAAAATGACATTTACGTAACGCTATACAAAGAAGAATCGGGGTGTTCGATTGACCACCACGCTTACCGAAGAAACTACCGAACCGATTTCCCTGAATTTGTCCATACCTGCAGTGATTATTGACAGTCACTTTTGGGTTTTCAAATAAATTGTGTTTTTGGATGCGAACAGTTGCGCGGACACTAGTTGGTCGTATTTATGTTTCATAACCGTGTGTTCCTAAATCACAATTCACTTACAGTCAGCGTAAATCAGTTAACATCAACTGTTGTTCGTCGAACTGTTGTACTGTCAGTGTGTGAGTAATATTTTTTATAAATATTTTTACTCTAAGCGTAGGTGTACAAATAACAATTTTTTAGAAACAACACTTAAAACTTATAAAATTAAATCATCGGTTCACTAAGATTTTTTTTTTTAGTTCCTATAATAATAGGGGTTTAAGAAGAGAACTCGTAATTTATGGCACACGTCTCTTTGTTACTGCGTGAAATACTAAACCTGGCCAACGACGACGAGTTGGAACAAATGATGGTATTTTAATAATTTTGAAGAATACAAAACTTCGACAACCGGGTTTCTAGAAGTTTCTTTAGAAGTCTTAGAAAAGTCGTTCGCGTTTGCGCGGAAAAACTTAAAATGTCTCGAATTATTTATCGTGGAACTATCTAGACTTTGTTTGTCTACACGAATTCGATATTTAACTAAACTGGGTCAGGACCGGCTCAGAACAACTAGTAAAATATCAAACTTGAGATTAGCGAAATTCCTTGGTATAACGGTCCGCGATAAATAATTGCACTGCACACTGTCACAACCGACAATTAATCAGTCGTTCTACTAGAGGGTAGGACAAGACGATTAATTGACCTTATACGTTTTGTGTGTAAACAAAGTCTATTGACGGTTCGATCGTTATTTGCTCAAAACTAAACTGGTAACACTTTATTGATAGAAAAAACAAAACTAAGTAACACCCGACAAGACTGGGGGGGACAGCGAAATTCTTACGAATAAAAATAATTCACCCGGTTCAGCGGAAATAACTCGAAGTATTATAAAGAACTAAACAGTAGGTACCGACCGAAATTCATAAATAAACACGTAGAATACTTTAATTGCCGACACATTTCAGCATAACTGATCAATTTTTTATTTTAAAAATTAACTTAACATATAATAATTATACTTGGGAGCAAAATCGTGAAAACAATGAATTGTAGTAGTTTGATGGAGTAGCGCCTACGCTTTGGGTGGATCACACTGGTTTGGAAGTTGTAGACTAAGCGCGTATTATTTAAAGCATTCCATTGCCTTCGAAAAAAACGATTCTGAGCAAAATCTCGCAGTTCTATAAGACAATGAGAAGGGTAAAATAATGTTACTTAAGATAAATATGTGAATTAAAAATAAAAAAACGGAAAAAAAACGCGAAAATGCTTTAAAATAGTAAAGGGTAAATTCAAACCCGTAAACTACAAGATTAATATAATATAAAATTGTAAAGCCATTTAGCGAAATAATTACGTTTTATCAGTACTCGTTTTATAGAATTTTTGAATCTACTCGTCGGATTTCTTTGAAATTTTGTTTTACAAAACATACTCTGTTTTTAAAAAATAAAATTTTGTCAGTTCCGAAATTGTTTCCTACTTGAAACGACAAAAAAAAAAATTCTCCCGTGAAATTTACAAAGACTTTTAGTCACATATTACCAACCACGTATTGAAATTTGAAAGCTATTACTTGAAAATTAAACCTTTTATTGAACAAAAACAAAAAAAACAAATGAACATTTTCATCTCAGAATCTAAAAAATAAAAACGAACATATTTTTCTTGGTTTTTATACGTTTTACGCGTGGTCGTCACAAACCGCGTTTGGAGGAACGGCTGTGCAAATATTATTTTGCGGAATTTTCTCAACGACGCGATATTCAAACAACAAACGATGTTTTTCTTTTCGGACGCGGCGAGTGGGTAGAAGTAATAGTAATATTAACACGGGTGTGCCTCTCATCTCGAAAAACTCTATCAACAGCAAAAATAACAACACCGGTCTACATAACACTGTTAGATTCTGAGCGCAGTAAAGAACGTATATTGTTTTTACTATGATGTTTTTTTTTCTCGTTTTTCTGTGAACCACTTCAAAAGGGTATAAGGAACGCTCCGATTATCAAAGTCGGTACCTCTAATGAAACGTCTCCGGTGTTACTCCGTTGAGTATGAAGTTTGAGAATTGAAAATTGAAAAAGTTACGGTCATAAAACTTAGGAGAAACATTAATTACGGCAAACTTTTTTTTTTTTATATAAGTAACCGTTTAGTTTTTTACCATAACATCCAAAATAATGATCAGAACGAAACTTTTACGTAATATTCAAATAGGTATATGATACGGGTTTGTTAAAGATTTCAAGCGATTTCAAAAATTTTTGAGCAAAATATAGAACTTTGAACTACTCGACAAATTTACCTAGACGTATATTATATACTAGACAAATGATATCGCTCAGATTCGTATTTTCGAAGGCGATTATTTATCATCGCTTTCGGATATTATAAATTATGCGTTTGAACGACAACTTCAAAACTCATACCCAAAGCGTAGTCGACAATCCGTCAAACTACCGGCTTTTTTTTTTCTTACAACACCGGCCGAATCAATTCCGTTGCAAGTCCCGACCTCGATTGGCCAGTGTAATATTTAACTGTCTCGTAAAACCGATAGGAACGATATAAATTTTGTGGTTGTACTGTTAATAAACGGACGGATTCTCGCCGCCACGAGAGATTGATCACGGAGTCGACCGAAAATCTTTTCGCGATCTTTTCACGCGAGTTTTCTCTCTAAATAATTTTAATGTTCTTTCGTGAAGTCGTGAAAAATGTCGGACACTAAACATACAACTCGTAGGGATGAGAATTTCAGAGAATGGAAACGACGGTTTAATAATACTTTGATAATATTTGTCAAAAACTGGTCAAACGGGTAGGAATGGAAACGTGCAGATCGTGGACAAATGACGATCGCTCAAGCCGAAACCGACTGCGGAAGGTCTTCACGGTTTGGTGGTGAAAAATGAATGACGATATTTCATAAAAAAAAAAAAACAATAATACTGTTATCGACGACAGAAAAATGTATTGTTACGCGACGATTAAGCACGGTTAATTTGGACGGACCATTAATTCTACTAGAATAATAGTTTATAACAGATAGTGGCGTATATTGTTATGCGCTTGTACCTATCATATTTATATATTATACATGTTTATGAAATACGTTTAAAAAAAACTGACGAACTAATCTTATAAGTTATAACGATATGTGTATAAACGTACACATAATGACTGGTTTTAGTAAGAGAGTATGTACTACTTGTTCTATTCGAAGCTCGTAATAAAATCAGACAGCGAAAAATCAGCAGTTTTTACCATACGAATGTTATAATGCGGATTTTCCGTAGTCAATACAAAAATTTGTTTTTTGCTCAATGTATTGATTGATACGTGTATACGTTTCTAAAAAAATTTAAAATTTTCGTCCAATAATAAATGATGTGGAAAAAAAACTAATATTACTTTAGACTCTAATCAGCGTTTTGTGTAGAACCAATGAAAAAACGACATCTCACCTGTAACAAAACAAAAACGAAAATTACGATAATTTTCTGATTCTTCGACGATTTAATTGTTAAATGAGTTCAATTGATATACCAGCGCACGCGCGGTAACGACAACAATATTAATGGTGACTGATGGGACGACCAGATTGTTTAGGTCTGCAGAGCAGTACTATTTAAGCGCGAATGTTTTTTAAATTTTTTTTTTTTTTTTACAAGGAGTTTAATAAAAACGTACAAACGAAAACGCTATAAATTCATACAAAATAAAATATAAGTGTCGAAGAGATCGCTCTCTCTGTCCGTATCGAACTAACCGTGGTTATACTATATGCAGCCGTGCACTATACACGGACAATAATATTACTACGGAGTGGAATTGAGTTCTGACAGTGCGATTTAAAAAATGTACGTAAATTGTATGGTAATACTACGTCAAAAATTTGTAAGTATATATTATTGCCAAACAACACATCCAAACAAAATTCACCCCGCGATACCGACGTGTTCGGTTTACCGCTAAAGGGCGTTCCGCGAAACTCGACCGGTGGACAAAAATCAGTAGGGTTACCCAAATAATGTTCGCACCCAAAAAATTCATTGGTTGGGTAAAATCAAAAAAAACACACGCATGTCAACTGATAGATAAGAGCGCGTAAAAGTCAAATCACTAATTTCGAGAAACTTATCACCCAGATGTCACCAACATTTCAAATTACGTGCTCGTTCGAACGAAAATTTTGAGAACCCAACTGATTTTTGTCCACCGATTGCGCTGCAGTCGAGTCTCTGAAACCCGCAAAATTACGAATAGACACACACCCATCACACAGGTGCTACTATTTGAAATGCGTTTAATATAAAACTAAATTTTAGTTGCTGAGCATCAGCTAAGAATGAATTGTTTTTACAACGATGTTTCTTTTTTTCTGTGATCGCTTTTTCTAGTAGACGGAACGCTCCGATTTTAACGTATGACACCTCAAAACACAGGTAATCGATCCGAGACGGGACTTCATATGAAACGTTTTTTGAAATTTTGATTATTTTTGGAGCCAAAAACGAAGACGTAAAAATTTTCTAAATTCCTCCGTTCGGCTAGAATTTTATATACGTCATAAAGAAGGGTTCACGAGTTTACTGCTGAAATTTCCATCAATTTTGAAGAGTTATGGAACTTTGAAATTTTTGAAATTGTTATTACACGCAGTTACGATTATTCCATAAAACATCTAGTTTTTATGTTTAAGTCTCGAAACTTTAATACAATCTAAAAAAGATAGTTTTGCATATGTAGTTGAAAAATTTAGAAAATTGGTTCACTCGATTTCGGTTAATAAACGATTTCACGTTGTTGTTTTGTCGTTGTATCGGTTACGAGAACAAATAAATACGGGGAACACATCAATTTAGATTTTTTTTTATCACAACAACACAAATACAGCTGAAACCAAGCTGAAACTTTTACATGATACCAAAACAGGATAGATACAGATTTGATACGATTTTTTTTTTTTTTGTTAAATTTGTTTTTACCACGGCGTATACTAGACAACTGAGCTCACTCAGTATCGTATTTTCAAAGGCAATGATTTATTCAGGTATTAAATAATCCGTTTAAACTTCTAAACTAGTGACCCGCACCCAAAACGCAGTCCGTCAAACTACCTCCCCCACGCGACCCAGAGTGATCCGGGATTTTTTTTTTTTGCTGAAACTCGATCGTGTTTTTTACGTTATTATTGTTATTATACCATTCAGACGTGTACAAAACTTTCGTTTCAATTTTTTTTCCCCTTTACTTCGTCGTACCGAGGAAAAAGCAAAGACTTTCGACCAAACGCGACGATATAGGGAAATCGGTCGAAACTTATTTTCCCGTTCCGAGTCTATAATATCCAACGTAGTGTACCGCGATATAATATAGGTTTTCCGAATACGATTTAGACGTCCCGTTGTACAATACACGACGTGTTATATAGATGATACAACGCTGTACAATACGATAACATTGTTGCTGTTTAAACCTTAACTTTCTCGTGGCCGTCATCCGTATTGAAAATTTAAAAAAGAAAAGTCGTTTATTCGTTTTTCTTTCTAATAAAGCCTTTGTAACACGCGGTCAATCGCGTGTATTGTGTATGCTGTTTGTAAAGTGACAAAAACAAAATACCTGTATTGTACACAACGCACAGTATAATCCGTCGTATATTATTTAGACTTAAAATATTATTTCTTTTTTTGTTAAACAGCCGTCGGTGTCTGATGATGAACTGCGGTACAAAACACGGATTGAAACAAAAGTGTCAAGACTTGTGGACACCCGTGTACGAGTTTTCAGACGATATAAACGACGATCGTGTCGAGGAACAAAAAATATAACAAGATTATATTATTATTTTCTCCCGGCTGCTAATATTCCTCCAGTGACCTTAACCGGAGCACGTGTGTTGCAGGTCGTAGTTTTTTCTTTGTTTTTTTCCACACTCTTTTCGACGACTAATGGCGTTTTTATCCCGTCGTTTCACGCGATCGGTCGACAAATCGTTTCTTCGGCAGACCGCTGTTGTAATAATTGTAGTTTTAGGCACCGACCCCCCACGTGTCCTCTGCGGCGCACATGTTGTTGGGTCGCCTTTGCACGGAAATATTATTATTATTTCGCGTAGTAGTTTTTTTCCTTTTAAACGTCTCACACGCTGCTGAACAGTCGTAAAACGAAAATAAAATATATCAGGAATCACTCGGCAGTTTGACAGAGTAGCGATTACGCTTTGAGTAGGTGACAAGTATATATTATTTGATATCTGAGAGCAATCGTTGTCTTCGAAAATACGACTCTGAGCGAAATGATATACGTCCTAGTAAAAACCAAATTTAAAATGGTCCGAAAATTCCAAAAATCCACGTTTCCACGTATAAAGAACACTGATTTAAACGACGTGTGAACATTTCAAACCATTTGGACCGTTATTTGAGGAATTGATACGGTTAGGTAGACCTATTTTTTTTTTTATTGTAACTTTTTCAATTTTCGAATTAGAGAGACCCCTCAACGTACAACAAGAGTCCATAGACCTTTCATTAGGGGTAATGAACGTAAAAATCGCAGCGTTCTTTATACTCGTAAAAGTGTTCACAGAAAAACAAAAAACATCATTGTAAAAACAATACATTCTTCGCTAACGAATCTAAAAACGCACTTGGGTGTGCAGAAATAACCTTCTGTGTTTGAACCCGCACCACGATTTCCCGGGGACGGTTGAAAATTTCTTTTTTTTTAATCAACGCGATAAATAATTCAAAAAAAATAATGAATCGTGTTTTCGGATACGGCGTTATCGTAACAGTCGTATCATTGCTAACATAGATTTCATTGCTAAAAAGATTATTGTTCGGACGAAAGTGAATACTTGCACGAGGCGACTTCGAATCAACTTTTTAATCGAAAAAAAAAATAATACGATTCATGTGTTGAATTTTGATAGTTTAGCTTCTATAAGATAATCTTTTATCATTCGAAAACATGATGATACGCTACAGTCATTTGATACGACGTTTACTATAATTTACGAAGGTAAAATTTCCCGTACCACACTTTACAACACGTTCGCACTTAAGTGAAAACACACAGAAAAACAGGAAATTATGAGGATTTTAATATTACATTTGAATTCGTGATGTGTACGGGTGTGAATAGAAATTTCTTTTAAAACACAAAAAAAGTATGCGCTTGGTCTAAACGTTGTTCCCAAAAAAAAAAACAAAACTCGCGGGCCCAAGTCGCAGTACGCATACATAATTTCTGGTCCAAAATCAGAGTGACAAATACCACCTTGCAAGAAACGTCGTTTATGTCCGTTTAAAAAACGTCATCGTATTATGAAAAAAAAAGACGCATCCTGTATAACCGCGCATGTTCTTATTTTAACCTCCAATTGTTATTCTTAACTGTTTGTCGAGAACACGCGTTTACGCTATGGGTTAGACGTAAGAAAATGATTTGAAAAAAAACAAGCAACCGAATTTTTGGCGACTCTTAGCTATAAGACGAAAAAAAAAAAACAACAAATTATAAAAGCCGTGGCAAAAAATACAACGCGCACAGACGTGAATCGTACGTAATATTAATGTTTTTTTTTTTTTTTATAACAATGTATAAAACATGACGTGACAGCTTTCGAACGAAATAAAACGATATTTTCAATGGTCGTAGGTAAAAAAAAATGTTCAAAATTCGATACGCATGCGGACCGTACTTGACGTTTAGTAGGAATGAGATGGTGTAGTAGTACAACGCGGGTACGGAATAAAAAAAACATTGTTCGATGCGATTCAAGGGGACAAATTACCAAGGCTGGGCATTATTGGCTCGTTAAGAGTTAAAATTAAATTCACGAGTCTCAAGTTAGTTTTAACTTAGCTAGTAAACTCGTTATGTTTTTCGTTAACTTTTATCTTTATACATTTATTGTTTTTTAATTTAACGTTTTAGGTCGATCTGTACGAATATGATTTTTTTTTTCTTTTTTAAGAAAAAAAAAAAGTATTGGGAAAAAAATAAAACGCGAAAAAAAATTTTTGAAGCCGAGGTACAAAACCATTATGTGAATTAAAAATATGCTCTTTAATTTTCATTTCAAGTTAATTTTTCATTGTTATTTAACTTTTAATTTGATAAATACAAAATATGAAAGAATTAACTTTTAATTAAACTTAACAACATTTTGTTTTTTCCATTAACTTAAGTTTTATCTTAATAAAATCAAAAAAAATTTTAACACGCCCAGCCTTGATATTTACTATCGACAAACGACCCAAGGATAACGACGGAGTACTATGTTTGTTGTACGCGATTCGTTGGACGTTTTCTATTTAATTCGATCGTTTGAATAACGTTTGTAAATAATATGCAAAACACGTACATAGATAAAAAATATTTTCATTTCCTTGCTATTATCTTTTGAGTGTGAAACGTATGCTTTATAATTCGTCGAAAGTGCGAAACGGTGTCACAATATAATAAATTTAACCGGTTACGATAAATTGTACTATCGATACAGACAATAACGTGTACAAAAAAAAAATGTATGTAGGCACTTGGAGGATTTATGAACTATAATGCAATGAAAAATACCTAAACATAAACCATTGAAGTCATTACGACAAATAATACCGACAACAATCGTATACCTATAGTGTTTGTATAAGTAACAAGTATTTAAATCTTTTAAGTTTCAGAGGATTGCTCGTGGCGAAATGCAGGAGGCAATAATACCTACCTCACTTTCAACGCGTTTAAATGGACACAATTGAATTTGCATAAAAAATTCTCCTTTCTCGTATAATCGACATAATTGAATCGTTTTTTTTTTTTTTGTTTCTAAAAAGAAGAATACTTCATATACAGTTCGCATTTGACTTTGATTTATGATTTTATTACTAAGAATCCTCCAAAAATGTAGCTAAAAACTTTTGAAATAATACGTCTAATCCTCAAAACTGTTATGACAAATTAAAAAACTAGAATTCAAAAAATAGGGAGCCCAATGCCGACTGTAGGAAGTCTTACAGAAAAAAAAAATCGTTTTGAAATCAGATCATTCTACGAGGCGTGAGGGTTTTTTTCGTGAATCACGTTTTTGAGGTTACGAATAGACGAAAAATAATCGTTCCAAAGAGTATTTTCAAAATCAGAGTAGGAGAAAACTTCTGCAAAGGACTTTGATGGAAATATAATATAACTCGTACGTTTGGTTAACACGTAAATACGGCGAGTTATTGTTGAAAATAATTTCCAAAACTAAAACTCCGACTTTCGAAACACACCGACTCAATTAAAAATTGATTAAAATTACAGCGTAATTCGATTTCCTATCTATTCTAAGTGCAAAAATTCATAAGAGCAAAAAGCGTTTTTAACGGATAAAAATTAACGGTTTCAAAAATATAAACTGCGTAACGAAGTTTATGCATAATATGTATAGCGGTTTTTTTTTATTTATTAATCCTATGAATTACTATGCTAATTTCGTGTGACGTCGTTCCCGTTCAACGTTCGCTCGTAAATTTCGCCCGAAAATAAATTGACTCATTTTGATGGTATAAATTGCGGTTGTGCGGTAACTGTAAAATGAAATAATGCCTGGTAAAAAAAAAAAAAGATTAACGATGAAACAGTATAAAGTATACAGTATACGTGTAAACTATTCTTCTATAAATAGCTGATATTATGAAAAAATAATAGATAATAATAAAATTACTCATATAGTCACTTAACAGTAATTATTACCATCCTATATTATATACCGTTTTGAAGACCAAAAATTATGATTTCGTTAAGACGTTTTAAAACGAAATATTTACGTGCAACACTCCACGCCGTTTATTGATTTACTGCAGCTCACTTCCAAAATCGTGGTAAAAAAAAAAAAAAAAGACTATTACTGTTACTTTATAAAATACGGTAATGTGAAAAAAAAATTCATTTTATCTTAAACTACCTAAAACCCTTTCTTTCTAAACTTTCCTCGACTATCCCGACTAGTTATCCTTTATAATATAAAAACGACAAATTTCACGGCACCAACTACGTATATTTAATGCAAATACTACACTCACTCTATAAAACGTTGTACCTATTTCAATTGAGCTACAGGACGTCGATTTTCTAACCCATTGTGTCCTAAACACAGTTTGTAATATTTAAAACTTTTTTGTGATTTCCAACGTGTTGCACAATACCGTTGGGGCGTTTAAAATGTATACGAATTAAAAAATAAATAAACCTACGTATGTTTTGAGAGTTGCGCGATTTATAAAATAGTTGAAGAATCCCGATAACGGTGCTCAATATAGTGATTGACACGAGTGTGCAGTACCATAGGATAAATAATAATAAAAAAAAAAAAAACGTCAGCAACGAGGTCGTGCAAATGAACTTTGTAAATAATTGATAGTTTGAACGTTTAGAGAAAGAAAAACACGCGTTTTGGACGCATTTTTAATTCCACGTAAATCTATCGCTTTTGCGAATCGGCATATTATAGTTTTGTCGAACACAAAAATAATGAACACGATTTATTTTTTTCAAGTTCAAATTACTCTATTACTGTCTACTAGTGATGACCAGGGTAAACAATTCAATTCAATACTGTTTCTAAATATTCAGAATAAATAGCGATACGTATTATACATTTATATTGTTTTGCTAATGATTCTGGTGGAAAAAAAAGGGCGAATTACACTCGACCGGGGAAAAACGTAATTATTTTGGCGAACGGAAATTGAATGGAACACTGCATAATAATTTCCAATCGAATACACAATTTACAAAACGACCAGTGGTAGAATAATTTTAAACTCATCAAATGTGATTTACTGTCGTTAACACGGATCGTTTCAGACAACATAGCTGTTTTGATCCCTAAAGTACCCGACCCGTTGAAGTAAAAATCTTTAAGTGCTCAATTCAAAAGCTCGTTTGAACTGCAAACTCACCACGAGGTTCACCTTTTACCAATATTCGCTCGAAATATGTGTACCTACGGAACAATGCGACGATTTGTATACTAAAAATCGATTTATTTCGACAAATTTTATTCAATGCTGCACGAACGCAGAGCAAAACTTTTGTAAAACGTAAAAACCGTGTAACTCAGCATACATACAGAGTTCAACAAATAAATACTGGTTTTGAGTGACTTACAATTTACAAATCATACAGAGCGTTCCAAAACACGATCGTACAAAGGAATACTCGATGCAGTTCGTATCAAACCGATTTCCCTAGAACCGCAAAATTAACTGCGGTTAGATCTGATGTAAACGTTTCATAATTTGCAATTTGCGTGTTTGCACATAATATATTACGCGTTCTGGAAAATATTATATTACTACGCTAGAATGTCGCGTTAGGTATACCTACAAATTGAATTCCAAGAACCTATTCATTCAATTTAAATCAAAAACGTTTTTATTTATTTTAGACGTCCGAGTTGTTACAGCAATTCAAAAGTTATACAAACGAAAACAAACATGGTGAAATTTTTCGCAACGCAATTCACATTGCATAGTATATATGGAATAAAACGCTTAATTTTAAACAAACGAATTGTTTTCATACAGGTTTGTCGAAACAAACATCATAACTGTCCAATTTACATTTAAATTTTTGCGTGTGTTATAAATAAGTATAGTGCTCGCGGCGGATTCATATGCAACGAAAAACCATGATGAAAAAGAATGTATTTTGAATTAATAACTAAAAGTTTTATTTAGCACAAAATATTTTAGTTATTTTAACGAATTTTATTTGTAAATCAAACAACGTTTTAAAATATAATATATTTTCAATGCCTCGAAGATCAAAAAACTAAAAATTGTTAAAAATGAAAAATATTCTTTATAAGACCGGAAAATAAGCGCTAAAAAATATTACACTTCTATTCGAAGTATTGTAAGATATATTTCGTCGTTATCGACCGCAAAAACAATATTCTAATATTCTATTATATTATAAGCAAAGTAACCAAAGCGTGTAGGGTTCGGACGATTCCGGCCTCCCAAAAAAAAAAAAATAAAAAAATAGGACATTTTACCAAGCCTAATGATTATTGTTTTTGAATTTCAATTTAATAAACAGGTTGAACACGCGTGAAATTTCCTTAGGTGCAAACGACACGACGAATAATACAATTTACATACATACGTAGTTTTATTTTTAATACCACACAAAAGTGCACACGCCTAGAAAATCGTGAATATTTGTATCGGTTTACAACGATAATAAACACACGACAATATTGCATCATGCATTACAAACAAACGCATCGTGATCGATTCATATAGAAGCTATTTTTCCTGTTAACCGGTGCCAATTTTCACAACTCCGACTGACAAATAATAATAATACCGTGTGTATTGTAATAATTAAAACACGAATTCTCGAGGTTGGTCGGTAAAGGTTCTAGAATTACTGGATATCTGCAGTGAACGCTATATAACAATCTTTTTATGCGTCAGAAACACTGTTTGTACATAATGTTTATAGTTATAAGTTATGTACCTCCGTCAGTGTAAACTGCACGATTTCGTTACGTAAACGGCGATCAACATTTTATTTCCAGTCCAATTACTTCTTCAGACTCGGAATAATTATCGCAGTTTTTATTACCCGTTTCGGTGAACTGTTTTTGAACAAAAGAAGACACGATATTCTACAAAATATGCAGTAAAATTCACGCTAAAAACTTAGGTGTCGATCAAATATTTGAGAATAATTCCCAAGCAAATAGATAACATTATGAGAAATGGGTAGAAAACTTCGGCTGGTGTTTCGCACTATATTATGGCAATGTGCCATAAAAAAACTTGGCCCGAGTTTAAAAATTTAAAATAAAATTACGAAATAATTTACTATCTATATTTATCATAAAACTGAGTGGTTTACTCAATGTACACTTTAAAAAATACTTCGTAACAATATTTTACGCAGTTTTGAATTTTAAAAAAATGTGCAAGACATATATCTTAAATTTAAACTGTAAAAAGGTTATAGACAAGCTGGATAAGTGAGGAACCCAATATTATTAAGTAAGTGTATTATTAAATACTCGATTGTCGTGTGTCAAACGAATGTGCTAGTTATAAATGTACTTGAACTTTAGTAAAAACATTGTAGTAAATAAAATAAATTATTTTTTATACACACTTGTGTACTATTATATGTTTCCTTTTTATGATACGTCTTGGTGAATAAAATCATCATAAACTAGATATACCTCTTTAAATTGAAATGACGTATTTTAATTTTGAGTCCCCATACTTTTTTTTCTATTTTCCACCAATAACATAAACAACAAACACATATGAATATGAACGGTTATAAGCAAATGACCCCCCTCGAGGACTCATTCGTTTAATAATTCAAAAATATTACAACTAAAAAAAAAAATAATAAAACAAATGCGTATTTCACCTACCTGTAATGTATGTATTTTCATTCAAGACGCCTGAAAAACGGCGAACAAGATATGAAAAAATGTAAAACGTCGAGTTAAAAAAATGTTACTGCCAAAAACAAAATAAACTATGTAAAAACGTCAATAATCCAAAATTGTGTTGACCGATTTTCGAAGATTTATAACCACATACAGGAAAATACATATTGTTTAGTTATTGTATTTAATGGGCATTTTTGAAAATTTTACTTTTTCCTTTTTGGAAATCATTAATTCAATATCAAAAGCAGTTTTCGAGATTTATTGTACAAAAGAAAAAAAACCACTGTCTTTTATATGTGTTATACAGATAAACTTTTTGTGATTTAAATAGTTAGACATACGCTGACGTTGACTTTTTTGTAGGCATTATCAAAGTGTACAACTTTTCTCTCTAGAACTCGATCTCTCATCGTTAAGGCAGCGTCCGCAAGAAACGTTTTCGTTCGACCGTTTTCACTCCGCGACTTACTGTGCAAATCCAACTACCACGAAAAAATCTCCTAAAATCTACCACGAAAAAAGTCTTTTCAGGGTTAATATATTAAATAGCCTACGACACTCACAAACACGATGTGGCTTTCTATCGATAACAGAATTTTCAAAATACAGAGATCACGCGTTACAGCCTCTCAAACTCACAAACTTTACCTTTTAGATTCTGAGCGTGAGGTTTTACAGTGTGTATATTTTATTTTTATACTGTTTACGAAATTTCTACCGGAGAGAGTGCACCGATTTCCACATACGGTACATTTTCTTTTAGCAAATGTTCGCGATTTACTCAATAATTTTTCAACGGCGAAAAAACAGCGAAAAATTGCGAAAAACCGCTAAAACCGGCGTTTTGTCAATAACGCGTATGGTTATTTCTCGATAATTTCGAAACGAATAATCGCGGAGTCTTGAAATTTTAGACAATAATGTTTCTTCGTACTACGCAACTTTGAAAAACGTACAAAAAGTTTCGTTTAATTTTCGGCTATTTATAGCTATTTTTAACTTTTCAGGTTTTTCATACATAAATGTGTAAATTTCGGATTTTTTTACTCAAAAGATTTAACACACAACGTCAGTCGTACGTTACACTAACTGTATACCGAAAAATTTGAAAATCGAACAACTTTCCGTCTACCAATATTAGTTTTAAGATTTTTAACGACGTTTCATTTAAGTCGCGCACCTATAGTTATTTCTCGGCAATTTCGAAAATAATCGTTCTATTGTCTTGAAATTTTTTAACGAAAACGTATCTTCGTGCTGTAAAACTAAACAAACACGGATTTCAAAAAGTTTCATTGAATTTTTACTGTTCAATGTAGGAGCTCGCGCAAAATCTTCGAAGGCAATCGTTGCTTTCAGAGAATTGAATAATGCGTTCCAAAACAGTGACGCGCCCGAGGAGCGTGGTGGCTACCCCGACAAACTACCCACGCGGCGATCCCGGCGCTTCTTTTTTTTTTTTACAATAATAATTGTATAATCCGCGGGGAGCGTATATTATTGTAACGAACACGGCCCGTGTAACAGACGACACGCGGCCGTGTGTGGCGCGGGTCTTTGGGAGGTCGTCGCCGGCCGATCGATCGGACCCGCGCTGTTCTATTGTTTTGTACGTACGTATTATGATAATTGAAAAGCGGGGAAAAAAAAAACGAAACAAAACCGAGCACAAAAATTATATATATACGTATTATCGTTACCTCTGTACTGCTGCTGCATCATCAACATTATTATTATTGTTACAACTACTGTTATCGCCGGATCTTTCGAGTATTAGTACGAGGACTTTATTTAAATTGACCCTGTCCGGACGCGACAACGTTTTCATCTGCGAGAATGTCACGAGCCGCGGACACCCACGCGCAAGCACCGGCGGGGTTCGCGCGCTGTGCGGTGCACTTTTTTTAACGAACCGGTTCCTGGACGACGAACCTGTGTCCTCCTATACCGTCGAAAAGCGGCTTTTAAATAGATTCTGAGCGCAGCGAACGTAGTACGCGTATTGTTTTCACGAATTATTCGTATTGACGATTTCGATGTTTTAATTTTTTCTGCGAACGCTTTGTCGGCCAGTGCCGCAGGTCGATCGAAAGCGCTGAAAAGTTCGGAAAGCCTGTATTTGAGCTTTCCAAGCTGCGTTTGAAATTTGGTTTTTTTAAATTGTGGACCCAAAAAACATTTTCGACACGCTTGAATCGTATTTTGATTGTTTTTCTACTACTACCTACTCGTACTTACTCAACTTTGCGGTGAAAATTTTATTCGAAAAACGAATACTCCGAATCGGCCGGTTCGTATTCGGATGCGTGTACAATACTTTTACACAATATGCGTGCAGAATTTTTCCGACGGTTTCGATGGGTAGTACAACTGTAATGTGTTTTTTCTCACAATAATAGAAAATAAATAAAATACACGCTACTTCGATGCAATAGTACCCGGATCGCCATTTGTAATATTACACGCCGACACATCAAACGACTCGACCATACAGACGGTTTGTGTGATTCGTAATGTCAATCACACGTTTTTCACGGTGAACATATTCTAGTCCTATGAAACGCGAGTCGAAACGATTAAAAAACGCGCGTTCTTCCGCAGAAATGAAACGATCGTGCACGATGAACAAACGGTAAAACGAGTGCATTCGTCGTGCGGAATGAAAATAATATCGGTACGATACTAATGTACGTTAAAAACAATAAATCGGTCGACTATCAACGTCGAAATGGAAAAATTAATGACGATACGCGCGTACGCCCGGCAGAATTGGCGAACGTCGAAAAAATCATTTTTAGTCAAAGTCTAAAAATTAAAAAATTTATTAAAAAACGGCCGAAACTGTGGGAAGTCGAAAAATATCGTCGGGCAGCGCGTCTAGTCGATTTTGACGATTCCATAAAATTAACAACAAGGTCACTGTACTCGTGAGATAATCGCAGAAGATTTCCGAGTTAAAACGTCACGAACAACCCTCGTCCAGCGTCCTTCGCTGTTTGATTGCTGACGATCTCCAAAAATATTCTCTTGTATACGACGGCGGTGACGAAAAAAAAACGTCTCACAAGACGTCGCGATCGGACGATTTGATTATGTAGTAATCGCCGCGTGTTAAACAAACATAATCTCAAACTCTAAACACGTCACGAAGTGAAAATTAGTAGAAAATTTATTTGAAAAAAAAAAAATAGTTGATTCAGTCACGACGAAAACAAAAAAACCTGTCCGGTCTTACTATGATAAATCAAAAACACGGATAAAATGCTCGGGAAAAACGTCGTGTTTTTTTTTATGATTTTGTGCTGCGTGTGTCGGTGACGCAGTGATAACAGTTAGTATATAGCACTGTCCTTGGGGCGTACGTAAACTACTGTTTGTACGGTAGTTTGGTTTAATATTCCGACGGAAGTAGTAAAAAATCGTTTCGAAATCTAATAATAAATATTTTAAAATGTTCTGTGAGCAAACGGTAAAAGGTGACAGTAGCGTTGTTTTCCAAGTAATCCGTATTATTTAATATATCTGAAAGCAACGATAAATCATTACGTTCGGGGAAAAAAAAACGATTCTGAGCTAGCTATCTAATCTGATAAATCTTGGATGAAAATAAAAGAGATCGAGGATTACAAATAATAATAATAATAATAATAAGGTACTTCGTGAAAAGATCGGGGATACCTACGTGTGGGGGACGAATAGTGTAAGCAAAAACGTTTTCAATTTTTTTGTACAACGTATTAAATTAGTTTAGTTCATAAAAGTTTGAAAACGACATGGAATACAATCAACGATAGTATTTTAATAGGTATAGCCGTTCTAACGCCGGATTTGGCGTTTTCGGCACATTACTCAGAAAGTAATCGAAATATCAAATAATAATACTTCAAATAAAATAAAATTTAAAGCTAGAATCCCGACTTTTATGTGATATTCAACGTAACGATTGAAGCACTCCTTCTTACACCAAAACGTCATTTCAAATTTTTCGCCGTAAAAATTCTCGATTTTTTTTTTTTCGAGGTCAACTCAAAAACTAAGCAAAATTTCATAAAAAGCATCAACCATAGAACCACCGGAGTTCATAGACCTTTAAAAAAAATTACTGACTTTAAAAATCGGAGCGTTTTTTTTCTATACGAAAAGTGGTTGATAGAAAAACGAAAAAAAAACATCATTGTAAAAACAATACGTTCCACGCTCGTCGCTCAGAATCTAAAAGCGTTGCTCCCCCGACTGAGTCGTATCAACCGAAACGTTTAAAACTATAATTAAAATTTAAAAAAAATAATTTATACTTCGTATCCATCCGTGCAGGTTTTGACGCTATACCGAAGTATTTTCAATAATTGTATCACATTTGACAAAGTTAGGTGCGAGTAAACCAAAAAACTAAACTATACGTTTAGTAAGTCGATATTTGTATACCTAGGTTAATTTAACAAAACCGACCGAACAAATTCGGCCGAAAGTTCAAAATACATTCGTCGACTCAAAAGATGGAGAAAAAAAATCAACCAAACTCACTTTTTTTACACCTCGGTTTTCCACTCGCGTTGCGTTTTAAAAGAACTAATTCTGCGGGGTTAGCTGATAACTATTCAAATGTAAAATAGACCGAGTACGTATATAATGAAGGTCTGCTTGAACAAAAGAGAAAAACAAATATTACACCCAAACGATTGAAAAATACAGAGCTGAGATGATAATATGATAAACTAGCTGATTTGTTAAATTAACTTCACAGTAAGTAGACAATTACCTTTAAATTAGTAAACTCCCGTGCAGCTTTTAACTGCGGATAATTATTAAATTTAAAACGGCTAAGATACTTACAACGAATATATAACAATTAATCTGTTTCCGAATTGTAACATAGCATAATATTGTTAAATAAGTGTACCGACTGCAGCAATAACGGTACGAAAACATAAAAAATTTAACGATTATGCGAGCATGTCTTTCCCACGAACAATTCAGAAGATCGTGATCTCAATTTACGTTATATTACCGTGTGTCTGCATTATTATTATTATTAGTTTCCGAAAGCAGACGCCTGTGACGGAAAAATAATATTTCAGGTTCAATTTAAAACCGTATTAATACGTGTTTATTACAGATCAGATCGATTTCTGTAAAACAAGACATTCGAATCGCAGATCGGCAAATATTGTTTACGTTAGGCGACGTAGGTATTTGAGTTATTGCATTCCCATGATGTGGAACGAGAAACCAATAAAATAAATGACTCGATAACTGATGACATAACAATAACATCAAGACGATCAGTTTTAGCGTCGATTAAAGAGAGATTTCAAAGAATTTTTATTTTCATTGGTCATTTTCCAACAGAGTAAAAAAAAAAAAACACGATACGTCAACGAATTTATACAAACATAAGATCATATTGTGATAACACATTGATGATAGATTATATATATATATACATATATTTTTACCACTCTCCATGTGTATAGTCACATTAACACGACTCATTACAACATTTATTTTATAAATTATAAATTTACAAAAAGTCTCGAGTTTCATACACTATTTTATTTAACAAACAAAATCGAACTATCCGTAATAAATGGCGTTTGAAAATCACGTTCGAAAAAATTTTTATTAAAACAATACATTTTTTATACCTTGTTAAAAAAAAACTTTTTTCATTTTTTTTAAGTAAAGCCACGGATTGTTTTCTGGTTCAGCTAGACATTAAAATTTTACTGGGGTAGGTAGGTGGGTAAAACTACAAGACCTTTCGAAAGTGGAATTTAAATAAATATCTTTTTCTGGAATTTCACTTCAGTTGTATAACAATAGGTAGAAACAAGATCTTTTGATAAAACGCATACCAGCCAGCTGTCCAACAAATCATGAAAACATACAAATGTAATAAGATTTAGCATTGAAATTTCATAATCCGTTCTCATAATCTATAAAAGTTTTACATTTTTGGCATTTCTATTTTTTTATGCGCTATTTAATACCATTGTCAAAAAATAATTGTTTTATGACACAAACTACTGAAGGAAAATAAAGTTAAACGAACTCTGATGACCACCTTTTTACTATCAATTTGTCGATTTTTCATTCGTTTAATTTTATCCCTTCAATCAACCGTTTTGATAATAAATCAAAAATTAAAATTAATCTAAATAATTAATTGGTTTTTTTTTTTTCAAAATCGGTAGATTAAAACCTATAGATCAACGGACTTGGGAAACACGAATTGTCAGTTTAGAAATTTTGAGTTAACCACAATATATATATGTATTATACTAATCAGTGACACATGTTTACGGTCACAGTTACACATTGCGGAAAATTTTAAGAGACGACTAGTCCTTGAAAATTGAATAGATACATCAACATAAAGGTAAAACTGATTCAAAGTCAGAACGAACAATTAATATTCGTGTTCATCGACTAACATGCAATATTAACAATTAATTTTTTCAAGTCGATTTCGACAAAACACCACAACGAAAATTTCAGTGGTTAAAAAAATAATATATAGATACCTACATCGTTATTATTGCTCGTTCTTATAGCACTTAACCAGCCACTGGACTATATTATATATATATATACACAACGTCATTTCGCTAATTCGTTTTCTTTTTCTAAGAACAATTGTAAAAATAAACATTCAATTCGCTCGCCACCGAAAAATTATTATACCCGGAGCACGTAAAAATCTCAAAAAAATACTACACGAGAAAACGCGGATGATTTATCGGCAAATCAAACGCGTTGCCATGGGCGTTCCAAAACTTTGTGAGTTTTTACTGTTTCGTAACATCTAATTCTGATAAATTAATACAAAAAAAAAAAATACGAAGAGGAATTATTTTGACTCTCCAAAGTCTAAAGCCACCTCGAAAGTATTATTTGTGTAACAGAATAATGGGTAAAACTTAATTTTCAATTATCCATATCGTTGTACATAATATGTATACGTTCGTTCTGATATGAATGAAAAAATCTTTTCACACTATAATAATATCTTTTTAACCACATAACAGTCGTTACAACGTTGACGATACGCTATATATCACATACGTACGTGTAAATATACGATTTGCAAACGTTCAATATAAGCTCGTTGAAAATCTAAGTACACAATGTTTAAAAAAAAAGGCGAATACGTTTCGTACGATAAAAACAAACTGAAAAAATCACTCTGTACAATATGTAGGTAACGTGTAATATAATATATTGTGTACTACAATATTATACGCGTGCACGTTCTATGCGTGTGGGCGACTGGTTCATAATGCATCGACCGCTCAAAAGCCCGGAAGGGATCGGGAGATCAGTGGTGTTAAGAACAAAACAAATACGACACGTCTTTGAAACGAAAGACCCCAGCGATAGACAATGAGCCGAACTACCGAAGGGGATATATTTATAACAATTATACGGAAATAAAAAAAGTTGAAATAACACAAAGTCGGACGTGAAGAACACGCGTCACGAGTATAGCAAATAATACTATAATTATGACGTATAAATGAGATTTACGTATCAGTGTAGCACAAAAGCGTCTTAAGAAATCTTAAACAGTTTAAAATTGCGTATCGCCCATACGTTATTTATTGATAACACGCTGTCTGGCAGAGCGATCGAATGACCTCGTAGTGAAAAAAGGATTGAAAAAGGAAAAGGCCGGTAGTATGAGATTAGATGTTCTAATAATAATAATAGTTTCGCTTGGTGAGATTATTAAACAACCGACTTTTTTTGCAGTATTGATTTTTCTGTAAGACGAGATGTTTGAAGAATATTTTGTAAATGTGTACTTATAATCAAAACGTCGGTGTTAGTAGTTTAATATTAATATATATTAGTTTATTACAACTATGTTAGTTGTTGGTTAGTCGACGCATACCAAAAGTAGATAAATTATCCGTTTGTTCAAAAGTGTATACTAAATGTGCCATTTGACTCGCCAAACTCAATCAGATAATCATTGTGCTCGTAAACAATAGTAACAATAGCTTTTGAATTCAGCAACTACAAATTTTTAAACGCACATTTAAAAACAGTGACCCCTACAACTCCGCCCGGCGTGCACGAAAACGTTCGAAACGATGGGTTCAAACAAATTTTTCACGTTTAAATTTGCGCACCACTATATCAACGACGTATCGACTTTAATTCGGCTTTAATCAAAAAAAAAAAAAAAACGCAGGAGAAACTAAAAATGAAAGTTTTAAATTTTCCAAAGTTAAAAAAAAGAAAAGTAGACATTAATAAGTGTGTAGACATGTTTTATGACTCGTAGCGCGAATAATTGCACACATAAACGCGTAAAATAAAAATAAGATGCTCGAAAAAATAATAAAAACTAAAAATTTTCCATTTGTTTGTACGAGCAGCTTGATACACTTCATAAAACTTGAAAAAAAAAAGTACTTACCTATATAACCTACAAGTTGTTGATGAGCAAACTAGATAGTGTTAATATTTTTCACGAGCAAACCCTTGATGTCAGAATGACTATAACACAATGGTTAATGACCTTTTATTTTACTATCAAAATTAAAATGTATAGCGGCTAAAGGTAAACGAACTCTTATAAATAAAGTCGTTTTATGGTATAGTGTAGGTACCGAATAAAATTTGATACCAAATCGTTCGTAAAAAAATGTACGATGAATAATGTTTGTTTTCGCTTTTCACGTTAGGTATCCGGTACAAACAATACGTGTGTTTAAAAATGATAAACGACAAGAAAATCTGCGATACAACGTGTTAACGAGACGAATGCGATAAGTATAGTGTACAGTTAAATGGAAAAAATATTGATTAAATAATATTGTGTTTTTTTTTCAAATGTATTGATTTAATGAACCCATAAGGTGCAACCCATAATACATTGTGATATTGTTTTGTTAATTTATAGTACAAGAAAAGTAATTGTTCGTTCAATGGCGCATTTCTGTTCAACTTATATGTATCGTGAATTATTATCTCAACTAAATATTTTTTTTCCACGCGCATCAATAATTATTTATCGTTCGACGGAAATATCTTATCTATACAGTGTAAGCATCCAAGGTTGATCGTCTGACAGTGTTGAAAAGTTGACGTTTTAGCAGTATCACAGAAAACACATTTTTAAAAAAATGTTCCATAACATACGAGGTCAGATGGTTTGATTCACTTCCCATCATAGGACTTGAAGTTTAGAAAAAGCTCCGGATTCCTCGACAACCCGTCATCGGTACGGACGTATTATTCAAACGTCGTATACATACATAAGTACGAAAAAAATTTGAACCCGATATTAAAAACTTTGAACTTATGAATTCATTGAGCTCGCCCGGAACAGTAATTTTCGTAAGCAATTCGATGTATTTTATGAATGTTATGTTCGTGACAAAATAGTTTGAAACAAATGCTCAGCCCAGATTTCGTTGCGAACAAAATAATAATGGATTACAACGATCATTAGGTGTTCGAACGTCTGAAACCTGTCACGTCGAAAGCGTGCAGCTGGTATTACACAAAACAAAAGCGGAGATCGGTGGTCTCAAGGGGGTTTATTCCCCTCAAAATAATATACGGATGGGGTGGTGTGGGTGTTGTATTACCACCCAGAGGACAGAATCTTTTTTTTTTTTTTGCAGTTATTTATACACAGTAAAATACGTTACAATTTTTTAAGGTACGCGAGTATACAATATTACCGATCGCTATGTTTATTGATAAAATCATAATTTTACTCGTTACGAACTGACAGAGCGAAAAAATGTCGTTATACGAGTAATTTAAACTTGAACTGCTGAGCGTACCGCGCGAATGTTTGACCACTGTGGTTTCGCCGTTACACACGTTCAACACGCTGCTATCGTTGTTGACATTATTGACAAAACACAAATAGAAATTGAAATTAAATACTGGAAGAAGAAGAAGAAAAAACCAATAAACCTCGACGACTTTTATCCTTATGATTTCGTCTTTGAAGTGTTAATGTTGAGTTTTTCTCGTTATTATTGACAAATATTCGCATCGCCAAAAAAAGGTATATACGCCACTCGATGGTGCACGTAGGAATCGATTTTACCGTAGTTTTCTTACAGACTGCGAAATACCTAGGAATCGGACATTAAGATGATGCAATTTTTTTTACGTTATCGACGCTTGTTATGGACACCTAGAAACGGCTATTTATCTGAACGTGCCCGAAAACTGTTTGAATTTTTATCGAACCCGATATTTGTCACTGCGCCACCCCTTACACAGACGCCACTGCATTCGACAAAATCCCGCGCCTACGAACGTAAAATAACGGCGAGCGAAGACGGTTTTGCGGCGGCGCAGACGGAAACTGCGGTTAGACGTAGCTGCACACGCGAATCAGTTTCCGGTTTTAATAACGTCGGTGGAAGTGACCGAAAGAAGAGAAAAAACGCGCGGCAGTCTTGTCCACTATTGCAGTCGCTAATAAACTACCGTGGACCAGTGGTTCTCCGCAATGGGGAGCGATAACGCCTCCCCCGCGCACGGGTGGTGCTGAGGAGCGACGAACTGGATGCGAAGTTAATTTTTTGTGGCAGACGTTTTACAGAGACAACTTCATCGTGTTCTTCGCCTTCATACCAACTGTTTTTCGCCGTCCCACATTCCTCCGCTTATCACGATAATTCACACACACATCAACAACCCTCACAACGTCTTTTTCAATCGTTTCCGTCTTTGGTTTTCCACCACCCGCTCTTTTCCATTCATTTTCTCAACTGCATCGGTTTCTTCTCCCCTCGTCACGTCGCGTCCGAACCTATTTTCCCTCGGCTTATCCCCGGGGTGTTGATGACGCGACTATATTATATCTTACACGTTCGTTTCTCGTTCTTTTTAAGGACAACAAAAAGTGGCGCTGCTTTAATTGAAATCTTCGTTAGAATCGGCGATCGAGTCACTTACAAGACCTGTGGATCGCTTCGATATTCAAAATTGATGTTGCTCGTACGTGCGCACGCGATTTATTTGCGAAATCCGATGTAGGGGCAATGGTACTTCGAAGAAAACATGCTGAATTCGTATCGGCGCGGGAACCGACACAGGTGCCGACAAGATTGGAAGAAACTGACCGGGTCAGATCCGCACGAGATTAATCGGTTATCTATTACTCTACCGGTGTCCGGAGTTATGGAAAATTTTAGAGATTTGCTCTCTTTTTAAGGGTGGCCGTTTTCAAAACGGTTGAGAACCACTAGTACAGATGCGACTGACGTTACGCGTCCGCTATTTTTGCAGCCTAGTTTACCTGCGCTGTCGACGATGTGACGACACTACGAAGTAACGCGACGCGCTCCGACAAATGCTCCGCTAGGTATTACGAGTACGGCACACGGCCGCAAGTTCATCGATCTCGTCACGAGCACGGTAAGGTAAGGCCGCCGAATCGGTTATATAGTACGGTGTCGTCGTCACTAAAAGAAAATTATTATTATATCACTCGCGTCGACAGGGTTACTGGTACAATGAATTTTGTAAGACAAAAAAAAATACAAGACATTACATTATTGTTTTGGATAAACCGTTTGTTTTGCGAAATCGTCGGGTCCGAAGGCGCGATTTAGGGGGGCTCAGCCTCCCGGACCATTCTGAATCACAAATTTTTCGTAAACAATACACTGAACGTCGTATCTCGGACGAGGGGGGTTTTAATGCAAATTATATTAGGATGAAAATTTTAATTTCAATTCTTAACGCACACCGCGTCTATTGGTGTGTAGGAATTTCGACGTTTTGAGTTTTTTCACCTAACCGTTAATCAATTCTAGGAGCTTTAGACCTAGTTCTTTCGTAATTAGTCACGATCCGAAAACCAAAAATTATTCGAAAAATTTCTCCGAAAAACTTGAAATTTTTACCTCTGTGCGTAGGACAGCAATACACATTCCTGCCACGGAAAGTTAAGATTTTGAAGTCACACTTCACACACATAGTTATTATAAAAAATTAGTTTCAAAAATGTGTGAAATAATATTTCAAAAACAAATTTTTTACAATACAGTTGGTATTTTGTTGAATGTATTATTGTTATTTCAGAAAAACTTGTTTTTTTTTTTTTTTTATGCGATACGGCACCAAAATTTTCTGGTGCAGTTATCCTAAGAATCTGTGAAATGAAAAAGGAAACCGATCGTACTCTTTCAAATGACACTAAATCGCGGTTGTGAAACGGTAGAAATTCTTCTTTAACTTCTTCGGTACATTTATTTTATTACTGAAGTCTAGGACGTTTAATCCTTTCGATTCAGCACAAGCAGAACTATAAATAGAACGAAACACGAATTAGTTACGATTAAAAATGGGGCGCATTTTGGCTAATAAAAATTTCACAGTGTACACAAGCGTATAAAGTTACTAATTTAATCAAACCAAATGTAGAATCGAATTAAATGAATTATGTATAACGGTATTATATACTAGTATCTCGAAATGCAACTATACTAATCGATAGGTAACAATAGACTAAAATAATTGAAACGTACCTACAACGAAGACGTGGTACGGATTTGTTATACGCAAAAACAATATTTAATAAAACGAGATCAAAGAAATAAAAATTAACTCAATAATATGGCAGCTATTATTATGATAATATCACTTGGACGTAATGCTTATTACGAAAACAAAACCTTACACCGATGACTCGCGGGACTTGGTAATGCAATAAAATGCGCGAAGACAATCAATAAATTATTAATAAAAAAAAATTAAGAGCACAATAAATATTCAACAGATCGGTATACAAAATTTCACTTCTTCTGTCCACCGCACTTGCCCCGAGCAGACGAAAACAAAAAGTCAAATTATTCAAACACGCCGAACAAAACTAGGTGACAAGGAGCGCACCAGTAGGTATGAACAATATTTACTATTATTATTATTATTGTCACAAGAATGGCCTACATCGAAGTTGCATTTAAAAAGTGTGAAAACAGAATTAAAAATTAATAGTGAAAACTTCTACTACGATAGACAATAATCAATTTATGGTGATGAAATAAAATGTAAAGTAGATAACAAAACATATATAACATACACCTATATCTTGTATGCTTTTTTTTTTTACTAACTTATTTACGCGTGTTTAATTACGTAATTAAATAATAATTAAAAACTCTCGGTTCGATATCAATTCGTGCGAACAAACAACAACCGTTTTATAAAGTGAAAATGTGACGACATTTCCAATATGTTACAAACTCGATGTGTACAAAAATTTAAAAAGTTAAATTTATATACTATTTGCTAGGCAGTAAGACATAGGTTCTTCAACTTTTCTCGCTCACCGCTCTCACATTTAGAATACAAAGTTTTTAAAAGCCCCAAATTCTGTAAACGGTGAAGAAAACGGATAGGGAATATGAATATAAAATATTAAATAATACAAAAACAGAAAAAGAATAGGAGTAAAATTATTAAGATTTTTTTTTTTTTTCGGCGGCAACTGCGAAGGACTTAAAACGGTACAGTGTACATCTTAATTAAAAAAAAAAAAATGTAGGAAAAAAAGCAAATTAGATACAGGTACTGTACTGTCCAATTGAAAAGGCCATAAACTAAAAGGCCATTTTTCGTTTGTACACGCTTCGTTAACAAATAACTAACAATCCGCAGGAAACCGTACAACAAAGAAACAACATATTATTAACGAAAAGTATTTTTTTTCACACTGATATTTTTTAATTGGAAATTTTTGTCCAGCAAGTAATGAATATTTGGGTTTCTATACCCTTTATTTTCACACAAGCTGGTCACAAACATATTTTATACAAAAAATACCTATTGTAATAATTTTGTGTAATAGTTTAAAAATATTATTTTCAATTCTCAACCAGTAGATACGAATCGTAAAATGTAATTTAACTAGACTCAAGTAGGAGTTATTTAGACATTCTACAGACAAGCGTGTATCAAGTATATTACGTAGTACGGTTCCTTTATTTTCGAGGTATTCGCATATTTTTTAATATAATATACACTAACATTTGTTTTAAATTAAAGTGATCGCAGTTTGAAAAAAACATGGATAATTATATGCATATACATTATACTGCACCGCGGTGATATTACGACGTATTTAAACACTGAAGTCATAGTTTAAGCTATTTTATTCATCGGTGATTTCGTGTGCCAACGATATTAACTCTATACGATAACTGGTTTTATGTGTTGTCAAATAAATCGTTTAAATGTACCTAAACCGACAGATTTTGAAACAAAACGT
The DNA here is from genome assembly GCA_017140985.1 of Hormaphis cornu. NCBI lineage: Eukaryota > Metazoa > Arthropoda > Insecta > Hemiptera > Hormaphididae > Hormaphis > Hormaphis cornu. The sequence goes on from CM029360.1 coordinate 31,278,367, forward strand.
GATGAGAATAATTATTACAATAACAAACAACGAACACAATAGGTAAACAGGTACTGCAGCAGTTGGAAATATATAGGGGAACTCCACGATATGAAAGTGATTTTTTTAGAATTTTCGTTTGCTTAGACACTCGACACTTGAAGGCGTAAAACAAACTTAAAATTTAAACGGGTACGTGAAGGATAAGTCTGTGTATTATGACTTATAAACGTCGTACGAAAAAAACACGAAGCTCTTCGATTTTCAAACTGTTCAAACGTCGTGTAAAATGGGTACAAATAAACAAAACGCGATCAGTCTTAAACGCGCGGGCGGCACGGCGTCGTTTCTCAAAGTAGTTTCTGGTTGCTTTATAACGCATATTACATTATTGTTGTATTACAAGTGCGAAATCGTAAATATACCTACTGTCAAAGGAACAGCTCTATACGTGACGCACTTATAAAATTCTCGGTTATTTTTACCATTCACGAAGAAAACGTACCCACAGTGCCAACAATATACGGTTTACGACAGCGTCAACATGAAAATGTCGTATAAAATATTACACACTCAAAGGTAATATTTAACTTAAAGGTATATTAAACACTTTCTTTCGGCGATTTCAAACGAACACCGGCCGCCTATTTTTCCCTTACGTTCAGTGTACCTATTATGTCGACGGCCGACAAATCATTTTACCTTTATGTAATAACAATAGCTGTCCCGACCCAGCGTTGCCCGGGTTTAGCAATGGCGCCCTTATTTTTAATTTTGTTTTCTTATCATTATGTGTCAAAATCAAGCGATTTTCAGTGTTTCTTGACGTTGCTCGGGTGAAATCCGCTTTGGATGTGCTTTCGAGTTTCTCCGGGATCATTCAATAACAATTGGGCCCCCCCCCCCATTTCTCTCCAGGAAGGTGAAAAAAAAATGGATGTTTTTGAAAATTTTAAAGTTTTTTTATACTTGGAGAACATATATTATGAAAACTAAATAAATAATAATAATCAAGCTCATTTGCTGTTGTAGACACAAGATCGAGATCAAAAACGATAAATCATCGCCTTGGAACGATACGATTCTGAACGAGCTCGGTTGTCCTGGTAGGTAAATGTCCTGGTAAATTGTTCGAAAACTTCAAAGTTCTACACTTATCTCAATAATTTTCGAAACACTTTTATCAAATTTGTATCGTATCTATTTTGATGTCACGTAAAAGTTTCAGCTTGATCATTATTTTGGATGTTATAGCCAAAAAAAAATTTACTTTTTCAATTTTGAACTTTCAAATTTTGGATAGATCACACGAACGGAAAGGTGTGGTTTGACGTTTTGTAATAATGTTCTGTAAACAATAATAATTGGATTGTTTATTATAATAATCGCTTCGTCGTACGTTAAATTATTCCGAATGATTGTATAAATAATAATTTCCGGTTCTGTGTCATAGTTTAGAAAATTTTTAAGCTGAATTTAGAATTTTGAAATGTTCGATTTGTCGAGCAGCACTTCGCTACGAGAATATAGCTACGTTTTTATAATAAGGACGTGATCGTTCAACACAAATTTGGCGGAAACCGGTTTGAATAGTTATTTACGTCAAGTCGCATCACCATAATTGTTATTACACGAGACGGATAACGTCGATTAAAATAAAATTACGAAAAATAAAAATTATAAATGTATATATTGGTAAATAAAGTAGGTACCTATTTAGGTTATAATAAAAATAGCCATTAATTCAAAAACGATAAAGTATTCACGAAAAATTATGTATGCCTACGTTATTATACCGATTATTTTATTTTATCGGATAGGTATCGTATTATATATTATTACTTTACGCATCACCACCATTTCTACCTTCATTTTGGACTGAAGTTTGCATAATAACAATATAAATAACACGGTGTAACGTTATTTTCACTGATCTCAAATCTATGAGACCGGTTTCGGGCCCAATTTAAAACTTAATTAGATTTTCCGAATTTAATTAAATTATTAGAATACTACCGAAATCCGGTCGTTAAGTACGGTTCGGTTTTTTTTTATTGACGTGACGAGAAACTTAACCTAACAGCGTTATTTTGCATTTCACGCGCGTCGATCGTCGATTATTAATCATTTGTTCGAACACACACTATAGCGTAGTTTTTAATTTTATAACGAATATTTTTCTAAAATGTCATAGTGAATATTTAAATGTCAACTACGGTATTAAAACGGTACGGTATCAATAAATTTTTTCGAGAAACTTGGTCGTACAAACACAAATAATATCGCACGGTGAGAGGTAATAATTGTATTTTACGTTTCCTAAGTACCTAAACATAAATAATATAGTATACACATAGAGAATACAAAATTAGAGTTGTTTATAATTATGAACCATAAAAATGTACAGTTTTTCATTTCAAATCCAACATATTACTATACAATGTAGTGTCTATGAAACGTCTCCGCTCAAAAATGTTTGCCATTTTGTATTTTAGGTGTATATACCTATAAATCATAATATTTTGTACATCTATGATGATGATTTCACAAATTGTATAGCTGTTTTTGGGATGAAAACGTTTAATTCGACGGCATTGTGCAAAACAAACCGCTTAGGTATAGTAGTAGGTAAAATTTCTTAAGATGATTCAAATCAGCAATTCGTAAAAAAACAATTCCTGACAAGGAATATAAAAGCATTAAAAATTATTCTATCTATAAATTATTTATACAACCAAGATGATAACCGTAATAATTGAGTACCTATTTGGCATTTGCTCGTATAAAAACGTACAAGCGAAACTTTATCGTGTGGGCACCTATATTTCGAAAAAGCATTGATCTGATCAGAATTGCAAACATATCGTTAAAAATATCTGATTGAAAAAAAAAACAACTTTTTGAAGTTATAAATTAGGTACCTAATGTGATTTTTCAAAAGTTGACTTTGTTCTTTTACATTATGTTGGTAAAAATGTTTGTTGATGAACATATTAAAGTTAAAACCACCAAACATCTTTCTGTGGAATGAATCTTTAATTACGTACAAATAAATAAGTAAATAATACATACACAGAGGAAACAACCCAGTTTTAAACAAAAATTTGTCCGGACCACAATCGATGTTCCCGCAAAATGTTTAGATGACGTAGACATGGTGTAACCTCGCGTGGAACAAGACGTTCGTTTTTACACTCGTTAGTGTGAAAAAAAAACAGTGACAGAGAACAGTGACATCAATTGGGTTATATTTTTTAGAGTTTTTTTTTTTTTTTCAATACAGTTTTACATCGCGCCAACACGATTTTTAAAAATTAAAAATATCCACGGCCACTTAATTGGCAGTCATAGTTATCATCACCCGAACGACTTTTACGACCCCATAATATTATTATTTTGCGCCGACGTTAATGGTCACGTGTGGAGGATATTATACCGTCTCCGTTTTATTTAAAGCAGCTCTTCGGATGACACGAAGTAAAAAACACACACACATCGTGGGGACGTTTAAAAATCATTCGGTCTCCGGCTGTTTCGTCGGTAGGTAGTTTCCACAGTATTGGACGTTTTTGCAAATGTGTCCACCCCGAAGATAAATTGAAATTCAAAAAACATAACGCTTGCTAAACTCGAATACGGTACTGCAGCAAGAGCATTGTTTCCCCGTCCAGTATAACGTGTTTACCAACCACACGGTATAGTGATATTATAAACTTTAGTTAGTAAACTCGAACAAAACGCGTACGAAAATGTCTCGAGCAAAAACGTTCAGAACCGACACCGCGAACGGTAGTATACCTGCGCAGTCTCCAGAAAGGAAGAAAAAAACCCGCGTTGATGTGGCGACGATAGAGAAAATTGTACGGGCTGCTAAAAGCGATAAATTTCGTCGTCTACGCTTTGGAATATATAAATTCTTAACTCTTCTTAAGCTCTCGAGATGGGAAATTAATATAAAAATCCGAGTGCACTTTTCGCGGCGGCGGCGGCGGTGGGAAACGCGCCAAATGTGCGTATTATTAATAACGTATGTGTGCGCGCAGCATCTTTTGGCCGAGTCGAACACGGTGAGAATCTGAAAAAAAAAAAAACGTGTATTGTTGTACGGCAAAACGAGGCGACGACAGATTCTAGATTAACATAAAAACGATAAGAAAAAAATTCATTGCAAAATTCAACGTGACTCGTTGTTGTTGTTATAGGACGTACGTATATAATAATAACATTGTTATAACGATATTGCTGCAACACCGTCGCATACCAACGTATAGTCGGTTTTTTTTTCTTCTTCGTTTATTCCTTTTCGTGACGTTTTTCACGTTATTAATACGTATTAACGCTACAACGAATAATTTCAAATGTAAACACACGACAACATTACGATAATATCGAACTTAAATCTACGTTTTTTCTAATCTTGACGAAATAATTACATCAAGGTGTTATATACGCGTTTTTTTTTAATTCGCTATTAGATTTAGTATACCATCCGATCCGACGAAAACTATAACGATGAATACGCGCGAATGTTTATGAGATCGCAGGTACTCGCCGTTTCTCGGTGATTTAGATTCCGAGTGTAACGAAAAACGCATTGGTTTTCACACATTTTATATTTTATTTTACCACCGTGTAATCGCGATAACTTTTTCAATAATGACTTTGTTTGTGCCTCTGATGATGGACAAAGATGGAGGGGTCTTTAAAGACTTAAGCGTCTAAAAAATTAAAAAGTTACGATAAAAAAACTGTGCGAAAATTACGGGGGAAAAAAAAAAAACCGTTAAAATTTACGGCAAACGTGTTATAATCGAATTAGATTTTTGCCCGTAACCGCCACAATAACGATCGGAATGAGCTGAAACTCTCGCGTACTATTAAAATTTGGTATGACACGGAAAATTTTCGTGCAGAATGTAATATTTTAATGTGCGAGTTTTACGTAATTATACGCTAATAAATGATTCTGCGATAATTATTATTCGAGCACGTCTCCACACTAAAACTGTTTAGAGTTTTTCAACCGCTTTACAATACGCAGTTGTGTTGTAATGTGAATTCCTATTTGTATATTTGAATGTGGATACTAATCAAGTAACTGCAAATTTTAAAGGCTGTTTTCAAACGTTTAAACACGATTTCTTATAACGTATTTTGCACCTATATACACGGGTGCGTCAAACAAACGAATGTTACGAGCCGTTACGATTTATTAATGTTTTCTTTTACACGAGTTGCAATGCCGCAATGAATAAACTGTTGTGAGACTGCGCCCAGAACTGACGTGAATGAAAATTACTGCGATCGTAAAAAAGGAAAAAATACAAATTATCAACATCATACACATCGATCGAAATACAGTACGCTCGATGTTATGAGACGAGTGTTATTACTACGTACAAGCTGGTAATTGATATATCCACTAACGACGCATTCACCACAAAACTAATTCTCCGATACAACGTGGTACCTAGATTAATATTCAATAGTATGTGATGTAATCTGTTGACGTACCATGTAAATACCATACAAACCATGTAAATATCTAATATGTATATACTGGTATACTAAATTAAATTGGTATTAAATAAAATTATACTAAACCGATATCGATGATTGTTACGTAGGTAACGTTTATCCAAGGTTTAGAATTAAAATTTTAAGAATCACAATTTCTATATTAACGACGTGCCCGATAAAGACTCTGTCAGTATCGGAACCGGCGGACTACAAGATTGATACCTATCTAATAAAGAGGCAAAACGATTTCAATTCCAGAAGCGAAAAAATAGGTAGTCAAATTTCTTTCGAATTAAGTAATACACATCGTTGAAAATCAAATTCGACCGACGACTCGAAACATAAAAACAATATATCGATTACACGCTGATATTAATCATGTTATGCATATTTTGTGTCGTCAAAAGTCGGGGACTATACACACATAGGCACGGGGTCGAAGCCCTTTTGCATATTACATCCGTGGACTTTAATTATTTTCTAAAAATATTTTAAATTTAATTAAATAATAATAAAAAGTTAAAACGTATATATTACGGAATTACTAGTAAATACTAGTAAATTCAAATAAGTATTACACACGCCTGCACACTGCAGCACGATGCACGTTGTACATTATACAATATGCATAGACGGTTATATGTGTTACGACTTTACGATGATAATAATTTATACGTATTTAAGCGCATATTATAATAAGCACACCAAATAGGTGGGTCATTAATTTTTTTACGTTTTGAAGTTCGAGAGCATTTTCTTGAGGCAAAAATTGTTGTTTTTCTTTCGTAATATCTATAAAATCATACGAATAAACTTTTTTATCAAAACTTTGAACACAAAATATTAATTTGAATTTGTGTCGAATCATATTTAAACGTGTTATACCATATTCTTTTAAAAATGTTTTGAAAATATTAATAATCTCTACTTATACATACCTAAGTAGTATAGTAAGCTAAGTACCGTGAATGTTTATTTAGAGTATTCGAACACTATTCGAATTCCAAACACTTTTAAAAAGTGTTTTACTTGAGTCTAAGTGCAGGGTAAAAGTTCTCCCGACTGTAATCCGAATAAAATATTTCCCGTGTTCGGTTGGAATTTGCGATACACGAGAACTATAGAATATATATAATCTGAACAGCCTAAAATAAAAATACACATAAAATATCGAACCAAAAGGAAGTGCCTAAAAAACTTTGGATTTAAAAAAAATACGGATTCTGTTATCGCGAACCGTGCAAAAAGTGAACACAACATGACCTAGTTATACTTTTGGAGGTCACAGGGAGATCGATAATTCGTTTCGCAGACCTACGCCGCATTGTCTACGCAAAATATAAATTTACAACCAACATCACAAAAATTGTCCATGCGTTGCCAATATCTAATACAATATACAACAGTCAACACGTCAATAGTGTATTGATAACTTATTGAAAATATACATTGATATTATACATTAGTCAATACAATTTTAACCTCAAGGGTGTCTTAATATCTGAACCATAAAACGATAATTTCCAACTGTCGTTAATTACCTAAGTATTTATTTCAACGACTTTTGGTCGCATCAACTCATAAAATATGATTTTTAATTTCGACACAAACAACACTCGACTGCACAAGTATTTGTATACAGTTATTTATAAAAAATGATTGGTCGTGACCTTTCTATACGCATATTAATTTAATAGCTTGAAAAATCTTAAACAAAAACGTGCAAATAAACTTTTTTTTTTTAGACATGTACTTTAAACTTTGGTAAATGCTTACAATATGTATAAAATGTATTGAGTATGCAGTTATTTACCAACAAAAAAAAATAGTTTTTTTCGACTTCAAATAAAAAAATTCTTTACATCCCGACTTCAGACGTGTCAATAGTAAAGTTGTGATAAAATTTGTTGTTTCCGTGTCATGTCTTTTTCCTAGTTATATAGAACATGGTATACACACTGCCTTCACCTATTATGCGTAAATAGATTCTTATTTTACTTTTTAAACAAGTAAGTACATCGATTCAAATCATACTAAACTTTTAGTACAAACTGCTAAAGTTATTATAGTGTTTTTTTTCAAAATAATGTAGAAAGGTGTCCTATAAAAATTTACATATTAATAGCATAGCGATTTAAAAATTTAATTGAGCATTATAATCTTAATTTTAATACTCTATAATATAGTGCTTATAACATACACCTAATTAAAAACTAATTAGGTTCGTTGGTAAAACTGTAGGTACATCGCATCGATAAGTGAAAAAAAAAAAAATTATTGATAATAAATCTGATAAACAGTAAAATTATGTTTAAAAGAAATGTTTTTTTTTTTTTACAACGTGTACTGCCGTAGAGGTCGACCTACACTGAGATCAGTGTTAAGATTTATTTCGATAAAATAGGTAGTTGAAATGAGTCGTTTAGTTGCAAAAGTGGCTATTTCCAAAATAAAATGTTTTGAGAAAAGCCAATTTATATAAAAAAAAATTAACCCACAAAAGATAGGACATTATGATTTTAAAGTGCCTATTAAGCTAGGGAAAACAGATTTGAACATGTTTTTGTGCTGCAAACTAGTAAAGTAGATAATATAGAATTTGAATAAAAAAAAACACGTTTCAGAAAAAAATGGAGATGGCCACTTTTGCATGCTAGACGACTCAAACATATTCAACATTTTTTCTGACGACACGACACGATATGTAGTGTGAAGTTAAACATTTCTTCAACTTCTTTAAACTTTCGCAGAATTTAAGTCAATCGTCGATGGATAACAACGGATTTTTTTGGGAATTTAACTTAATTTCAACCATGATATTTAAATATAATAATATGTGAACCTAACCGTAAAATTGATAAACTTTGTTACAAAACTGAGAGAGTCTTGTAACTCTGAAAGCAATGATTTTACCGATTTTCGTTAATACCATCATTTTCAGCGTAAAAAAAAAAAAAAACTTTAAAAGTGTATTGAAAAAATATAAATATGTATAAAACATCGCTCGTGCCGTAAACTAGATTTATGACAAAATCGGTTAAAAATATATTTTATCTGAGTTTTTTTTTTATATCTATTTTATCTAGATAAAAATAATTTTTTTTATTATTTTCCTTATCGAGATAAATTTAAACAATAAATTTATTTTTACCTTCAACAAAATGATTATTTTATTATTTAGAATACTGACTTATAAGATGCCTAAGAATTAAGAAATATTTCAATATAAAAATAGTGATTGCCAAAATATGTCATATATTTGTTTAAACAGTGTTTTCATGGTTACTAATTTATTGATTTTAACTGTATTTACTGTACCTACCTATTGTGAGTACCTATAGTTGTTACTCATTACTTATTACATTCTAATGTAGAACGATAAATACGGTTAAGACTAAATGGTATCAACCAAGTAAATTTCGATTTACTACGATTTAAATCGTATTACGGACGATTAGCGTGAAGTCACATTTGTTAGCGACCCTTATCAATTTTTTGAGTTGTATCCAAACAAATATTTAATCCTATTTGAAAAGCGTTAACTTAAAAAAAAAAAACGAGTTAAACAGACGTTTAGACTTCGAAATACGTATTAGATTTAATTTATGATTTAAGATTGTATTCGGTGTCTATTGCCATGGAAATTTTTTTTTTTTTTTTTAACTGCCACCTGTGTTATCCAAGTTTTTATTATTTAAGAATAATATTCGTAATCATAAATATATTACAATATACGTAGTTATAAATTAGTTTCCATTCGGCGTTCGACTTTTATGAATGAAACGTAAAATACGTAAAATTAATACTGAAATGCAAAAAAAAAAACGATTTTTTTTTTTACAAAAATAAATTTCGTGAAATTTTAATACCCTGAAAACGTCAGTTTTATAAACACGGGCCGCAACTCGTACGTCTGTTTCATAAGCACGGGCCGCAACTCGCACTTAATTTTAGGATTGGTCAGGTACTCACCAACACCGCAATATAGATATCTACAAGACGTAGTCGTAGATACAATAACATGGTATGGCTTTCTATCTAACCTAACCTAACCTAACCACCTATTTTCAAAAAATTTAATGTTTGATATTGTGTTGTAAACCTAAATATCATACGAACAAGAAGTGCTAAATCATCTGCGAGCGCGAAGTACAGTTTTTGAGCGGGTCAAAATTCAGTACAAGTACTTGCAACTAGTACGACATGTTCTTTAAAAACATTCAAACATTGTCCCAAATTTTCCGGAGGGGTGATTTAAACTCCAAAAACCTCCCCTAATTGCGTACGCGATAAATTTTCTTTCTCTTTTCTTCACTTCGGGCGCTCCGCGGCTTCCACCAGAACTCGCCGCCAACCTTCTCGATCCTCCAACACCTCGCTACGTTCGTCATCTTTTCAAGTCATCTCGATCCATCCCGCAACTATGTACGCGTGGCCTTTCCTTTTCGTTTTTCCGTTTACGAGACGATCAATCCGCACCGCCACAGGAACGCGTCGCAGTTCGTTTGTTTTGTTCGACCCGTCTTACCTGTTTTTGTGCTTCCAGCGTTTCTTGAAGACGCCGAGCATTTCGGACGGAAACTGTTGGAAAAAGTATCACTCCGTACGCGCGTCTTGGCTGCCGAAAAACCGCATCGAACTCGGTAGACAGAGTATGTCTGAACGGGAGCGATGATGGGAAAACGAACCGACGATAGTAAAAAAAAAACAAACACGATCGCGAATTCGAACGGAACGGCGATGCGGACGGCGCGACGCGAATGAACGGACTGGCGCGAGGAAAACGCGACGACGCTGCGGCGACGACCGCGGCTGACCGAGCGCGGAGGCCATCAGCTGTTCGTGCGCGCGGTAAACGGTGTTTGTCTAAACCGAACACTACGAGAATTGGGATGAAATCAGGAACGTATTATACTACGGTTCAAAACACAACCCCGATATTGAGTACTGTAATAAAATAAAATCGGTACTTTCGTTCTGTTCCATCGAACGGTGCATCGGATTTTACTCCGAACGTTTGTTTAATTTATTCCCATATCTTAACGGGTGTTAATTGTGAATGTTTGATCGATATTCGAACTGCGATTGTTTAGTGTTCATTTTTCGATTTTCATACGTGCAGCTGATACGATGGTAGAGACATCAAGGTTTATAGCGTGAAGACCATGTAGAGATCTCTCTAGTCTTCGTGGTTTATAGATACTATACGGACAAAGCCAGTTGTCAGAAAGTTTATGAGCGGCCCGGGAGCCGATGAATGTGTCGCCAACCGCGACGAAAAAATATTGTACGATAATTAACCGACATTCTTCCACGTCGCGTAAAGTGTTTTAGGCTATTAGGTTGTGTTGGTGGTAATTCATATTTTTTTCAAAATTGGTCATCACGCAGGTTAGGTCTGTTCGTTATCATATATGTCAAGCCAATCAAGGGGGACCGGATTCATTCGTGGGTTTTATTTCGTTTGCAGAATAATTGTAAGATGCGTCCGAAATGGATTACGTATTGCCAACTGTAACATGTATCATGTGCCATCGTCCGATTTGCACTTTAAGCTAGGATATTTTCGTGTGGGCGATGCGAGTGCCAAACACGCGGTCGGCTAAAATTTCCTTTTCGTTTTGAAAATCTGCGTTGGCAAAAGTTTGCGACTCTTATCGTTTTTCGCACACCCGACCCTCTAATGTTATTCTACAATTTTGAAAATTGTTGATAAAAAATTAAAAACAATAAAACTTTTGGGTAGTTTCGTTGTAATTAATGATTTATCTAGTAGTTTTCCACACGTTTTAAGTGCTTGCATAATTTTTCTTACAATGCCAACCACTGTGGCTGGAGCAGAACGATCATTTTCCAAACTAAAACTCATAAAGAATTACTTAAGAAACACATGTGGACAAGAACGCTTATCTAGTACGTCAGTTTTAAATATAGAAAAGGAACGAACTAAAATTCTAAATACTGAGCAGATAATTGACAATTTTGCCAATGTAAAAGTCGAGAAAAACAAATTTCTTAAAACAGAACATTTAAACATTTTACTTTTCAGTTTCCATTATCATTATTGAAGGCTGACTTTATTCTGTAGATAATACTGTTAAATTTATTATAATTTGTACTCTATTATTTTGTAGCTGTTGAGTTGTCACTTGTGGCTTTTTTTATATCATTTTTAAATTAAGGGCCCTTAGAATTCAAGATCCGGCATTCGAGTCCTGCCTCGACCTAGAGGCATCAGCTATTCTATCGGATGAAAAAATATCCTCAAATATAAGCGACCGTTTTCCTTGATTTTAGTCCGTGCTGAAATCCAAGTTTAAAATGTACAAACGGTAATTTCTCGTAATAATAATTAATATATTATTTTAAGTTTTAGGAAATCGCCATTGAGGATTGGTTCAAATTTAAATAGGAATTTCACCGACACTGTTCGTTAGATAATTATTTATTATTTGACATCTTAAATTCCGAAGAAAAATGTATTATTTTCACGACACGTCCAATTTTTCAACCGTATTGTTTAAGTAGATATGACAGAAAAGGCTTTTAAATCTAATTTTTGTTTCAAACTTTTTTTATTTCAATTCGAACATGAGCTTATCGAGTTTTGGAAATTTGTTAAGAGCAGGAGTAGTTTCCCGGTTTGGGGTGATTTTTATTAATACAACCTTTAACGCGGAACACTCACAACTAAGATCCTAACTAACAGAAATGGTCGAAATCATCGGTCAGAATACGAGGGACCATTAATATGCCCCTTTAACGGTGAAACATAGGCAACTTCTGTTACTGAAACGCATTTGTTTAGTGTAGACGATTGGAAAAAAAAATACACTATATTAACTGACTAACACGGTAAAAATTAATTTTTTTTTAATACAACTAGCCTATAACACTCGCGTGATCACAACAAATCTAACGACACCTCATTTGTTGAAATCGTCGTTGACGTAATGTATAAATAGACGAACAAAATACAAGAATAACTTCAAATTGCAATGCTGTAGTTCACCTGTATTATATTTTTAAAACAATTCTGTTAATTTTATATTGTAAGTATTTTGTTGTTTCCGGTTGTTTTATTTTACAATAATATTTTAAAGTAATAATATTGTGCAAATAGTATAGTTATGATTATGATTTATGCATACCTACCACTTATTTACATTATAATTTTTGATTTAAATACTATTGATACTTGTGATGGAATAATTCTGTACTGTATGTTATCTTTAAGAAAACCACACGTTCTGTTCTAGAAATGAACACATTATTTTTAATCACAATTCATAATTATATAATAAAAAAAATATTGTACTTAAGTAACGTTAATAAATAGGTAATAATAAGAGATCATGCAATGATGTATGTACAGATAACAAAAACACTATGTTTAGGTATCAACTAGTCTTGGTGGTCGGTTGTCTTCAACGATCCAAGTTTCTCCAGTCTTTCCGTGTTTCAAAATCTCTATCAAAGCCTTTCCAACGTGATCCGGACTGTAACGCACAAATAAGTCGATATGGTTATATAAGAATAATCAGTAATTAATAACTATAGTTAGGGAATGTTACTTTTCTATGGATTTTTCTATAACATCAATCAACAATAGCTACCTATGTCCTGTATCGCATTATACGCGTTACATACGTGGACCATAAACGTATTGTGGTATTGTGTCCACGTGTGGGCTGTGTTTTCTTAACCAGGAGCAACAAGAAGGGCGTCTACAGACTCAGAATCAGCGCCCTCAAACTAACAAAACGATGTAATTTTATGTTTTCTATTGAACAAAATTAAATTCCTGAATTTCTCGGAGACTCTACCACTAACCATAGGCCATATATCTGTTTTCAGTTTGAATATTAAATATTTGTTTGTGTAATTTTGTCATTTTCATCATGAACGTATTGTCATTCTTTACATAGAACTATCGGTTCCCCAAAATTTATTTCTCAAAACGAAAGTACAGGATATTAATTCCACAATTTCATCTCGTTTTTACGCTATACATACAGACCGTACAGTAGAAACGTTAGAACGCTAACTTGGGGTAAAACGTACTCTTGAACTATTAGTTGTTTGTTCAGATCGTTCATTTCTTCGGCGTGCTCCAGGCCATTTCCGTTGGCCATTTCGTTTTCGTCGACGGTTGCCACCGCACAATGGTTGGCGCCGGTGAATCCTGGACACAGGGAGATTATATGAACGCCGTGAAGACCGAAGTTACGTTTTGACTGTCAAAAAAATAAAAAATACATTAATGATTTTTGGTTTGGAGGCTGAAAAGTTTTAGAGCATATTTTTCTTATCAAATAAGACGCGCACTTTTTAAGCACGATAATAACTAAATAAAAATTTAATTAGATAAAAAAAAAAAAAAGGCTTTATCGTCGATGAAACGAGATTTTTCGTTGAACTATAACTAAACAAGCCTGTGGCCGTCAAAGTACGGTCGTTATAATATCGTAACGCGACATTTAAAAAAATTTTGAGAAAATTTGAAAAAAATTATTTGGTTGTGACATTTCGTGTTTGACATTGGTTTAGATTACAAATCTAAAAGTTTGTACGTATTTTTTCAATTTTTTATAGACGGTGGTAATGTTCTTCACCGTGTGTTTGAAGTACCTACATATATTTATTTTTTTCGTAAAATATCTATACTTTAAACAGCAATTGATATTCAACAGTACCTACAACGCGGCGATCTGCGGTTGTCAGTTGTCGACCTTCAGTCGAGTGTCGACACACACGCCTGGACATGATCAATTATTTCTGTCATGTTAAAACGCATTTCAAGCCAAGCTTTTGAAATCGAACGAATCATTTTGAATTTTTTTATCGAAAACTCCTCCCCCGTTATTTAATTATAACGCACCTACGCACACGTAAAAATTTAGTCCGAATGGGTTTTGTCGATATTTTTTAACTATATATATAGGTACAACTACATGATCTAACTCTATAATATAGGAAAACATTAATATTTATAATAGACTAGCAGCCTGACAATCTGGACTCTTTGTCGTGTAGGCAAATATCATCTAGTAATCACACTTTTCGGTCGTCTGATAAAATAAATTTTTTATTTTCTCTGTCCCCCGTCATCCGCCCACCTTGTCCTCTCTTATTTTAGTCCGTGATTATAGGTAACATCTGAGCGTGAGTTTCAGCAGTTATAAGGGGTTCAACTTCTCCAAGTTTATTATAATTTTCTCGATTTTTTTTTTTTAAATCGTTCCATTCTCTGGCATTTTTGGCTTTAAACCACCCCAACTCTAGCTGAGCGACTAAAATTCACAAAACATTTACTTTAGTCCTCCGGGATTCGAGAGAACCGCAATAGAGTTTCCTAGGCTTGATATTATACTATTGGTTTTTATATAGCTAATAATTATTATTATTTTTTAATAAACTTCCCAAAAAAAAATAGGATCATAATATCTTCATTTTTATTCGTTGTACATAGGAGAAAAGTTAAGTAAAAGTGAATAATATCAGTATTACAATATGTATTCTATGACGGGCAAAGCCAAAAAATAAAATTTAAAAAATAGGGTCTCCAAAAGAGACCTAGCACCACCACCCCCAAAATGTGCTCCCGGTTTTGACATGAGCGACCATAAGAACTATTTTCTCCGTCCCTGCTTAGATGGAAACATCGGCCACCATTGAAAAATATATGCTATTTAACGAGTAATTTTTTCTCCTCGTTTCGAACAGTCTAGAATTATTTTTGTTCGGCTATTTTTTTTTTTTTACGTCCATTTTTTTCGGTCGTATCCCTCGTATACTACTACATACTCACACCAAAACTCTTCGTAAACTGCGTCACACATTTTCTGGTGGTTTTGTACATGGGATAGTATCGAAAACCGTCAGAGTACGCCATCAACGAAGTCGTTTGTATTACAGTCCCGCCGGTACCGCCGTTCGGGATTCCCATGTACTTGATAGCCAGTAAAGTTCCTCTTACCACTCCACTCTGAGAACATCATATAGTAATAAATATTATGTGATTTTTTTTTTTTTTCTAAAACTTTGCTTGATAAAAATTACAATTATGTATAAATCTCAACAATTATTATTATTATTAAAAATAATTTAGACCAATATGTATAGTGGGTACAATTATTAAGTACTAAATTACAAAATCAGTTTCTTTGAGGAAGGAGACGACACCGGGAGAACTGTTGAAAGTATGCACTTACGTTCCACCAGTTGTTGCGCAGGCGAAAAAAATTTTATGATTTTCATTTTGTTTTGTATAGACGCAAAGTAAAAAGAAGGAAAAAAAAAACAGGAAAAGTCTCAGTGGTTTCGAAATGTGTATGAACATTGAATGGTTTGCATTACGATTGTAAGCAATGAAATCAATAATCATTATATTTACAAAATAAAGATGCCGAACGAGCTAACAGGTAGTATAATATGCAAATACTCAAAAAATCTAATATTCTAGGGTTTTGTATTTAGGTCGAAAATTTGTTAAAATTTTTATCGCGTCTATTCGGACGATTCATTACCAAAAGTCACGATTCTTCAAACTGAAAATGTTTATCAAAAAAAAAAAAAAAACTACCAAAATAATCAAATCCTAAAGGTGAAAAATTAAAAGTTTTATACTTACCTATTTTGCTAAATGTTATCAAAATCGATTGAAACTCTAATGGAAAATATGCAATCACACATTTTAATGATTTATGAAAGCTTAAAGAAATTGAAAGAACACGACATTTTGCGCTTTTGAATTTTAGATTATTATAATAACATATAATGACTTAAATAACGAATTATGTATTATTTTGTTTATCTAAGTATTAAGTAGTCACATTATATAGCCATTATCTATTCAAAGGCTGCACGACGGTTTCATAGTGAATGAAAGATATTTTTAAAAAACAAATAATAGAGACCTGCCTCGATAGGTAATTATAAAACTTACGTAATTAACGTTGACTGTAGTGGACCATCGTTCAGTCGAATTATAGTCGAAAACACCTGCGTTATTTACAACGATGTCCAAACGACCAAATTGTTTGATACATGTTTTGAAAACGTCTGAAACATGATATTTTCAAAACGTGTTACGATCAAAATCAAACATTATGAAAACTGTTTTTTTTTTTTTTATATTTTTATACTATAGACTATAATATAATTTATGTTATTTTTTTGAATTTCAATGTGTATTTTTTTTTTTTTTTTTACACAAAATTTACATTTTACAATAAATTATCGCGTGTTGTTTTAAATTAGAACTGTAGAATTAAAATTTTAAATTAAAATGTCAAACCATCAAGTACAAATAAAATTTTGATTGCTGAATGACAAACATCTTCAAATGTTACATAAATGGTATATAAAACAACATGTTATACGAGTATAAAGCGCGTGTGCAGAATATTTTTGCTACAAAAGTAGTTTGCAAACCATCTAATTTTTAAATACGTACAAACGAATTGTGTATACTATTATAATGAATATTTTTATAGATTATACAATGCGTATGTGTAGGAGCTAACTTTAACACTATAAGTATTAATTATGACATAAAATTATTTATAATTTCTCGTTAATACATCTTTTCAAATCATTTTTAGATCCTTGTTTATTTGAACTGTAAACAAAGAAAAATAAACTAGCTTGATATAAAAATTTCAGATTTTATAATAAAAAACTCTAACGTATTATATTTCAGTCATTTAGGTTAAGAAACGCGATTGCTCGACCTAACCTAAGCTCGAGAAAGGAGTGGCAGTGCACTCATAACTCATTTACAAATACACTTATAATGTATACTTGTAGTTAAAAGCAAACATTTAAAAAACACAATCAATCAATTACCTATGTATATTAGGTATACGTAAATAAGGCGTAAGCAAAGGGTAACTTAGTAAATAGTTTTAATTTACCTCACTCAAAGGTGAGTAATTGTACAACAAAAGACCATAATATTACTGTAGTCTGCGTATTTATACCCTGTTAATCGATTTCTTATTGATTGTTTTTAATAGCTAATACTTGTTCACACAAATTTTAATTCGTTTTCTATATACACCTACTTTTTTTCATATTATATTCAGTTTTCTGTGTAACTAACCTATATTCTGAAATGCACAAAGCACGAGAGAATAGCGATATGAAACTGAAAACAAACTAACTTTCAAACTCGTCTTCGATAGTAACGTCGCATTTTGTCGAGGTAACGCCGACGTTTTTGAACTGTTTTGCGAAATCTTCGGCCAGAGATAGACATTTTTCAGCGTTTGTGTCGCAAAGTAACACCTGCAAACAAGTTTTACCGTTTTAACACTTTATATATTAACAAAATCTACGAGAAAAGTCAACTAATTTTTAGAATAGTTGTAAAAACTAAAACTTTGAACAATTATTTATTCCAAACGAATGTTCAAAGTAAAAAAAACAAGAATGATAATAACATATTCTATTTTACACGTGCACGTATTTACATTGGCAAGGCTTAGCAAACTAGTTCAAACATTGAAGGTGATCAACTTTACATAACACATACATACAATAAACGTTTCTAGAATCGGTTAAACCGAGTAATTGTTATTGTAATTGTTTGTCGATCACCAGTAACTTCGAGTATCGGGATATCCGGCAAGTTGATAATCGATTTGCTACAGTTTTAGATCGAAAAGTTTAAAAATTCCTAATGTTTTTTCTTCATTTAAATAACATTTAATTACCGGTAAATTTAAGATTGAATTGATAAGTTTTTCTCAAATCAACATCGATTTATCAACTTTAAGATGTTTTAAAAACGTAATTTATTTTTAAAAAAATTATGTTTGTATCGAGAAGGATATAACAGCTACATTTTATTTGACGACTGGCGACGTAGGTAAGTTTGACCCGGGCGCAGATGTTTGAAGTTAATGCGTAGTAGCCGATAATCGATATTTGGTGAACCATTTCGGAACATTTTGTGCGAGTTGTGTCGCTGATTAAAAAGTGTAAGTATCGTCTGCAGCAGTATGTGCAATGATACCTGCATGAAAACCGTGAATACAGGATTTAAGTACATAGGACCGGCGTTGGAAAACAAGTTGCGACCGAGAAAAGAATTTTTCGAAAAACATAGCGGTCTTTTAAATTTTTATACGTTATAAATAAACGGATACGATATAAATACACGTTGTTGGAACCCTTTTGAAAAATTTTAAAATCTAAAAAGCTGTACGTCTACAAACAATTTTTGAAATACTTTTATTTTATTTAGTAAACAGCGCTATACGTCGCGACGTCTTCGTGCATCGCTTAAATAATAATGTAGAAAATTGGTTTACCTTAACTTTGTTCTGGAGCAGACGTTTCACGTACGCGCAGCCGATTTCAGACGTCGCGCCGGTCACCAGAGCCACGCGATTCTCAAGGCCCATTTCTGTTTCCACGATAATATATTATAATTATTATTATTGTGACGAACAAACGAGTCTTAAAAGGTATATTGTTTTTTTTTTTTGTTCAATTCGCAATTCGTATCGTCCCGAGCAAAGTATATAAAAAAAAATTAATATCAGTAAGTAGGTACCTACCGGAACAGCGGTGTTTTGAAACTGATCTAGACGTTCTAATAACTCTGATCGGCTCACAATATTATATCGAAATCGTATTGTATAGCTGTTATATTATTGTATTGTACAGTTATAATAACGACTAATGTTGTACCATATTGATTTTATAGTTAGGTATTATAATTCTATATACTGACTACACCACGATATGGATTCTCGTAATTTTAACGACGCGAAAACCAAAGATCAAAAGGTTGGTGATAATGTTTATAGCTGCCGTGTAAATAATATAATCCATTGTGAACCTACCAGCAACAACTAACATTATTGTGTAGACATCGACACGTTATTACTGCAATTTTATATTTGAAAATATGACGTACGAAGCTGCTCTGGTTTATCTAATCTAATGCAGAAGCTATCAGCTGGAGTCATTGACGTTAACCGGGTGTCACGATACGAAAAATATGACGTGATGGATTATTGTACAATATCATGTTTATGGTCGCTGCTGCAGTATTGTACGAGTTAATGTTGCAAAGCATTTCAAAATGTGTCCATCTATTAGAGTAAAATACTGGATGAAAAAAAAAAAAATTTTTAAAAAATACTAAACGCTCAAAAATATTTAAAGTACAGTAGGTACTTTTGTTTTCGTATGTATTTGGAATGTTATAATCAAACGCTTTAAATAAAATGGGTATTGAAATGGTTTTCAAATACTTCGGTTGGACAGTTAAAAATTTTGGCAGTACAGACTATATACAGGCGAAAAAAAAACGAACCAACATTCGTTTTGTTATTCAAACATAGCCAATAACATATAACATTAGGCGATTTTTTGTGTTTTTTTCTAAAAATAATATGTTTTTAAAAGCTTTTTAGCGCACTAATTTTCGGCTCAAAATGTTGACAAACTGAACGACTCGATAAACTTTGCACTTCAGAAACATTATATAACGGGCGGCGAGAAAGAAAATAATTCAAACCAAAAATTAAGACAACACGAATAAGCGATACAACGATTACGAAAATTCCGCAATGCAAAAAATGAGTACTTAAAATACCGCCAAAACAACGCAAAGTTTACAGTGTTCATTAATCAAAAAAGCGTTCGAATACCTATTTTTTTACTCATAAACAACACTGCGCAAGGACACAATAAACATTTTACAACGGTATTTTTTCTGTTTTTGTGTGTTTACTGTTTAGATAGAATACCATTGCCCCAAAAACTGTTCAAATAATAATAATGTTCACACATTATTGGATCGGTTTCATTACTGTATGTATAGGTTTCGAATCACATCACATATTTTTTTATTTAAGACTCAATACATTTCCGCAAGCTTGTTTTCTTTACCTATACAAATAATCGCGTTATTACTTCGTCCTTCGTGCGCTCTTTTTTTATTGGCATAAAATAACTCTTTTAAAAATTGTTCAAACCGATTAAAATCTTTGCACGTTATATGAGAATATGCGGCTACCGTAACATTATTAAACCGACATAAAATTTTCCGAAAAATTCGAACCGGACATGAAACTTAAAAAATTTAGAACTCGATGACAATATTTTGTCAAAATAGGTCTCACTAATTGACAACGTATTTTTCCGAGGAATCCATATTGCTTGTTCGAATTTAACATAAACTGCGCATCAAATCTGCACAAGGATAATCAACGTTGCTATTCCGATAAGCGACTATAAAAACGTTTTTAGCTGACTTTTTGACGATTTTTTTTTCGTATACAATAGATTATATCTATTCTATGCTAATACGTTTATCCCCCGAGACGACAAAACGCGTTCGTAAGGTAAATTTAGCGTTTACACAGGGCTGGAAGTGGTCTAAGCAACAAAATAAAATGACTCAAAATAGTAACCGAAATAGCGCGACCTTGGCACATATTACGCGTACATATTTTTTAGTATAGTGCTAATTAAATCAATTTTGAACAAATATATTGTGTGTAAGAAAAATTAAACTAATCGAAACCCGCATTAAATGATGGTTACCACTTATCTCAGCTGAGTCATCATAACAAACATTACATAGCACGATTTTGGTTAATCATCGTGAATAAACTGAGATTTTTTAAAAGTTGAAAATAATTAAGCAGTATAATATAAATGTGTACAAGATTACTAGAAACCTTTTTTCTTCTTCTTCTTGTTACAATACACTACGGCTTTAACCGAGAAATTTTGATTAACGTTTGAGAACGCTTTGACCGAAATTAAAATCGCAAGCGATTCAAGCGTTTGCACACAACGAAATTTAACTATTTTTGAAAAAACACGTACGACAACGGAACAAACTACAGATTTAGCGACTCGAGCGATTTTATAATTTATAGCGGCTCGAAATTAAAAAAGGCGACCGACTTCCAGCCCGCTGCAACGACTCGATTTCACCCACCTACGGTACGGTGCGAACCGTAATGATTCCTTTGCGAATAATACATAATATTATTTCAATTAATATAATATTGTAATTATTGTTTTCGTGAACAAAATCAGTTCGGCGCGGAAAACGTCGGCGATCATGATGTTTCTCCGTTTCCGCGGCGATCCGACCGCAAAAGCCGAGCGATTCGCTGTTTTTCCCCGCGGTTTTGAAAAACGGCTCCCGCGGACCGAGGACGTCGTCATCGTCGCCGATCTCTTCGAGTATAGAAATTTCAAAAACAAAGTCCCGATATTCGCCACGTGAAATTTTTGAAAATTACGATCTCGTAATACGTCGTAGCGTTCGGAGCGAAACGCGAAATCGAAACACGCCCGTCGCGGGCGGGTCTCCGCTGACTGACACTGGGAAAAAAAATAAATAACAAATACGTTCCAACGGCTGAGAATCGTTATAGAATAACAATAATAATAATAATTGTTAGTTGTTACACGTCGCTATATAACACAGGTACAGCACGCGTTCTAACCAGTTTACACGGGGCCGTGTGTGACACACTATGAACGCGGCGACGTCGCGTTTCCAAGGACAGCCGCAGCTACGTACGTATGCGCGTGCTGATAAGAGAAATTTTTTGTCGGCGAACAATGTTTTTTTTAGAGAGTTAGCGAAGAATGTTTTATACAACGATGTTTTGTTTTCTGTGATCAAAATATTCTTATAGAAAACCTGCACCGATTTTAACGTAGGACACGTGAAAAGATAGATATAGATGGTACTTTATTCGAAGCGTTTTTTGAAATTTCGATTATTGTTCCGGGGAAAACAAAAAACGGGCCAATTTTTCAAATTGCTCCGATCGACTTGATGTACGTCGTTTAGGAGGGCCTTATGTTCTGTTCCGCTGAAATTTCAGCCGATCATTTTTGAAGGAGTAATGGCACAAATAATTACGGAAAACGTGTTTTTTACACTTCGATTTAGATTTTTTTTTTGTGATCACTTTTTCTAGTAGAAAGAATGCTCCGATTTTAACGTGCGATACCTCAAAAGATAGATCAGAGATGGTACTCTATTCAAAGCGTTTTAAAAACTGTTTTTAAGTACTGAGGAAAAAACGAAAACGGCGAAATTCCCAAAAGTGCTCCGTTCGAAATTTATACGTGTCATTAAAAAGGGTTTAACTGCTTAGTTTTCAATCGATTTTGATCATTTTCAAGGGAGTTATAGAACTTTGAAATAAATGAATTTTTGAATTTTTCGCAGTTCCATAAAACCTTTAGTTTTTACGTTTTGAAACTTTAATACAATCTAAACAAGATAGTTTTACATATGTGGTTAAAAAATTTAGAAAATTGGTTAACACAATTTCGGTTTATAGCCGATTTCACGTTGTTATTTTGTCGTAAAACCCGTCATTCCGGACGGCCGTGTACGGGGGAACTAAGAATTAGGAAACGTGTTATTTCGATATCGATATATAAAGGTATAGGTACCAACCAAAGTGGCTACCCGGTTGTGTAAATGTTTTAGCTAAAAAAAAAAAAGAGTTCTATTTAAAAAAATTAAGTTGTTCTTTTTAGTAGTTTTAGTTAGTTAAGTATTTAACACGTACAACATTTATATACACACATACAGTTAAGTACAGTTAAACGCGTGGTTTAAAAAAAAAAAAAAAACTTGCTGATAAATAGGTTGTGTTTTGTAAAGTTTACCTATATATTTAAAAATTTTTTTTGTCTGCCCTAAGTACCTCTAAGTTTATGTGCTGTATGTTGTGGTGCACAACAGCGCAAGTTAATCCTAGTTAATTATAATTAGAACATTTGAGCTTTTTTCAGTATCATATATTATTCTAACAAGGTAGATAACTTTTATAGATTAATTTAATATAAATAATAAATAACGAGTTATATAGCCCACCCCAATCAATTGAATTTCGTTTCCAAATTACTTAAAGGTGGATATATTACAGATGAATGCAGAAGAACAACTATGTATATAAGGACAAATAGATAAAAAAAAAAAGTCTACCAGTAAGTGGATAAAAGTATAAGAATTGATTGCTATTGATTTTGTAAATGTCTAAACACAACACGCGTGCGCGGTTGAGCGAGCTCAGTGAGTCAAATGTTCATAACGTGTTATAACAAGTATTATTTGTTGACCTCAACAAATGTTTATACGTACATAATCCATTGCCGACGCGCGATTAAATCCAAACAATTTTTCTAAAACATCATTGTAAAATCAGTTTACGCGTCTAGTTCGAATTTAAAATCGATTTTTCGTTACACTCAAAATGTATAGAAAAAAAACACATTAAAACCTGCAAAATAGACGGACGGCACATTTTTTACTTTATATGAAAATTGAAGACGTAAAGACAATTCAAAAATGCAGATAAAAAAATTAAAAGAAAAAAATTTTGGAGATGACGTTACGGTGCGATTTCCCCCTTACGAGTTAATTTTTAGCGAATGAACGAATGAGCTAACTCACATTCGTTATTTTCGTTAACAACTTATAACCACTTTAAATTTTCACATAAGACGTCAAACTACACCCTGCAAACTGTAAGTGACTCACCCCGAAATAGTTCTCCAAAGTCGTGTATTATAGGAGCTACTTAATATTTAATACTTTTGATCCGTTTTTACACTTACGTTTACGAGGATCCCTTTCTTAGGAAGTTTTAACATTATAAAACGAGACACTGCCTACTGACTAAATCGAATTATAACTACGAAAGATTAAACCCGGCAATAAAACGATGTAACAGCAGAAGGTTACGCTCACAAAACCATTCCGTATTTACCAGAACTATGTAATCCGGACTGAAACGATAGTCCCGATTTTCAGGGGTTAAAAAAAACAAATGCCTAAGGTAATAGTTTCAATGATTGTGTTGTAGAGTATTAATGCTAATTTTCGTAAAAGTTCGACCGACAAATATGTTTTCTCTTGTTATTACCATTTTTACTTCTTTAGTAGTCGTGGTAATACGTAGGTAACATTTATTACACGTTTTTCTTTTAATCCCGATGAAGATTACATTTTGAAACAACGCATTCATGCGTATCATATTTTCAAATGTTCTAAATAATTACTAAAAAACTAAGTTAAAAGTATTTATTTTTTTAAGATATTTGCTTTACCGCGCGATTGGCGTTTTTTGCCGCGCGTGTGCAATGCGGTTTGCTCAAAATATTGGCGGACGACACTTGCAGCCTCGATCGCCAAAAAACAGATGGGGCAAGTTAATAAAAGCTTATAAATAATTAAATAGTATGTATATTAATAGGTATTTAAATGGAATATTTTTGAAGTTAAAAGTAAAAAGTTTATGAACGTTTTAAGACTCTATTAGTTGATCGACCTCGAGTTAAATGTTAAGTGTTAGTGAAAAAATTACCTTGAAATATTTTATGTAAAAAAAAAAAATTTACTCAAATTAAACGAATATTCAAAAATGTATTATGCGTTCATAGTATAGGTAGGCTAATTAATGCAAAAGGTTAATTTAATCTAAAATCAGAAGAATAATTGTACCTGTCTGTATTATAACTGTACGCGTCGAGTTGAAAATGTTAACATGTCATGACCTATCGACGGACCAACTCGCACGTTTCGAATCGGCGAGAGCATTGAACCTAGTTTTCACATAAACTACTTTGTCCATTAATATTTTAAAAAAACTAATCAATCCTTGGATTTTCGGCTTAATTTTTCTGAAAAAAAAAAATATCAAATCGGTCGTTACAAACGTTTGTATCGACACGCCGTGTCTTGTAAACAAAAAAAAATCTACGCCAAATAAACTCGAATCGGCAAAACTGGTTGTACTCACGATTTCCTCGAAAACTACTGCATCGATTTCGATGAATTTTAGGCGAAGAACAAGAACAAGAACGATTAAGTGGCTTCCGAAAACAGAAATGAAATCAGTTCAATATTGTTTTCGCTGTGTGGTGTCAACAAAATAAGATACCTAAATATTCCTATAAACTTTTTAACGGAGGGTAATTTTTTTTTAATCTGCGAGTCATGGTCAGCAAAAGTACAAAACATGTTACCCGGAAGTCATCGTGAACCGAACGCAATCAATTTCAAAATCTACCTTAAAAAAAGAAAATTATACCTCGGTTGACAAAAATAAAAGGTGTCAACGCGAAAAAATATTGATACACAGGGATAGAAATTGTTTTTTTCTTACCATGTTTGTCAATATTGTCATGAAGCGATCGCCGCAACAGGTTTTTTTGTTTCTGTTCGCGTTAACAACTTATATATATTTTGAATTTTGATTGCAGCGGATATTGTAGCCGAGTGGCTGAGAATGTCGCAATGACATTTTTTGGTTTTACTTGTGTTATGAATTTTAGACCTGCTGCAATTTTATGTTCTCTAGAGTTCTATTGTGTTATGTTTTTCGGTCTTCAAGTCGTTTTTAGTTTTACAATGTCGCCGTATGTGTGTGTGTGTGTGTGTATTCTATTAAATTATTTAATCTTGTCTTCTAAACTTTTACAAAAAAAAAATCTTTCGAATTTATTGATTTTTACGAAAAAATTAATAACGTACTTAACAAAGGTAGGCGTGTAACAAAGGTCAAAGTACGGAGAACCGAACGCTTCCAAATTCCAGTAAAACAGCTGTTCGGGTTGTGAGGAGGGAGAGAAACGAACTCCTAACCGTTTGTTCTTTTTACTCATTGCTGTAGGCAGTAGTCATGGATAATAAAGGAATTATTATCCTTTATTATCTATGATACGAGTTGTAAAAAGTTGTATAATTTTCCATTTATACCGACGTGACGTCATAAAAATTGACGACGCAGTACAACCCGTTCTTTTTTGTTATCACTGTAGAAATCAGCAATTATTGTCAAGATGACTTCTATACTATAAAAAATATAGTATACTAGTGTAGAGTAGAAGTCTGTGGCTTTTCGCGCCAGCTGCTTTGGATTGGTGGCGTGAGTTTGCAAACGTGATAAAATGACGAAAAATAAGTATTTTTATACACTTTTTTTTCAATGTTGATAAGAAGTTCATTCACGGCAAAAGCGTTCTTTACAACTCACACAATCGATGCGACCGAGTTTGCATCGAAAAAATTCTGCGTCACAACTTTTTACGACAGCTGTATACAGAGTTAAAAAAGAACAAACCTAATCAATCGTTATTGAACTCGGCTAGATGAGTATGCATTTTTATTAACATATTTATACTCTGTTCGATGAGAGAACGCACGGAATCCGCGCATGTAGACTGACGGCGGAGCCAATCAAAATGCAAATCCGCGCTCTAGTGACGTGCGACCGTTCGAATCGACGAATCGATTACGGACATCGGCCGGTAGTGGGTGTGACATTCGCAGAACAAACCAATTTTCGTCGGGCGGCCCGTGCGTTCTCCTTTGGTACCAGGTATAATTTCGCCGTGGCGGCATCGCTGAGTTGACACGTATCAACCACCGGGAGCGCTTATTGCAACGGGATCGTTTCTTAACATTGAGGTTAGCTATCTATGATGATAAATTATTTTTTTTTACTTACACCGCGGTTTAAAATTAGTTTTGTCCATCTTGTGGCCATATAATTTGAAAACACCGAACGGCCGATCGCAAATTGTTTGCGGTTTTTGACGCGCGTCCGACCGCTTGCTGCCGACGAGGGCCAGCTGAAAAGTGCCGACAGGTTCCCTTTAAAAACCGTAAGTCCATTTTTATTTTCAACCGGTTGTCGGTCGGTTTACTGCATTTGTCCTCCGTCTTTCTAAGACCTAAGCCCCGGCTTTAATCCCGCGTATAAACGTGTAATAATTCCTGCGTATTTTTTCAATCGAGATGTCTGTATGCGAGCTTCTTCTTTTAGTCGTGGTTCCCATTGCACCTTCTACTGCTATAGTGTGATGCAGTTCTTCATCATAACGTGTGCCCCCATCATCATATCCCGTTTTACCGTATTCGATGGACGGATCTTTTACTCGAGTCGGTACATCCTCATCCTCTGTCTGCCCAATTGGTTTTTTCCATTTGTCTCCGACACCACGTTTCGAGAGCTTCGAGGGATCTTTTTTCCGTTTCGTTCATAACCCGTGTCTCGCGGCCACGTGCGACACCGCATACAAGTTTTTAAAAATGTCTTCTTAATTGCTCTGTTAGTATTTTTTCGAGTCCATAATTATCTTTTTCTTGACTGCGAGTCCATAATTTTGTATAACTACAAGCTCTAGGGTGGCTGTATAGCAGGCCATATTTGTGTACGCATAATCTTACTCACCGATCTCGCTCGGTGGCGTCGCTTTGCTCCAGTTACACGTTTATATCCTATCTTTTAAGTGTAAATTGAACGACCAATGCGCTTTGGTACCGGACTAATAAAAACTTTTTTGCTAAATGGCAATAATGCATTAACATTGTCACTACTGCAACCCGTAAAATTCTTAAAACTCTTGAACCGTCAAATTCTGATTACACCATCGTTTTCGGCAACAAATATCCATATTTCGTAGTATACAAAGTCAAATATTTCCATTAACATCAAAATCCGTCATCCCACGGTTGTACAACAATACTGATGTAAATAATAAATATTGTAATTTCATAGTTTTCATTATCATATTTTTATGAACAAACGGCAAAATCTGTACAATCGTATGCGGACGCAAATAGCGGATGACAGCGTTCGATCGGTCGCCAACAATTACCGTATCATAATTTATCTGTTAAAATCAATGTCATTCCCTACTTAATAATTTATACCTATTATATTAAATATATTTATGTTTTATTTATTTTGTATGACATAAATAACAAACACATATTACTTTGATACACTATTAAATTTCCAATTGCAATAAAACAGATCATACTAATTCTACATAAATAATTGTTAGCATAAAATAAGTCAATAATAAAATAAAAACTAATTTTTTTGATACAATATTACACCAAATTTTACTTATGCAGTTTTCCTATAAATTTTAAAAAAAAAAATAGGAAACCGATCGTACTCTTTTAAACAACATGCAATCTTGGTTATGATACAGTAGAAATTCTTCTTTAACTCTCAGTGTGATGTAAAAAAACATTTAGAGTGGACTGTATTAATGTTTTGTTTATTCTATTGACTAAATAAAATAAACAAACTTATTGAAAAACAATTGTAACAACTAACAGAACACAATAAATGACATACTACTACTGTTTACAACGTTTCAAGTTTTAATCTAACAAAAATTAGAATTTGTTTTTTCTTTTCAGGCATTGATTAATTATCACATTTATACAAACAGTAATCACATTTCTTTGACATAAGTCTTAATCCTTCTAATTTAGCAGCAGCAGAACTATAAATAAAACAAACACAAATCAGGTGTAATTAAAAATGTGGCGCATTTTTTTCCCGGGCGCCAAACTTGGTAACTAGATCCACAAGAGCGAGTGATTTATTAAAATATTTATTATGAAAAGGCCCACCTCCCAATCAAAAATGCTGCAACAGCTTTTAATTAATTTTATTATTTACAATAAATACAATATAATATATCCAAATTCAACCATCAGAATTATATTTCTGATTCATATTTATAATAGATAGTATGATTGATTATGTGTAATGATATATTCTCATTCTTAAATAACTACATTAGACTGTTTTGTTAACAGGCCAGATTTAAACATGTTGAAGAAAAATCCATTTGCTAATTGCAAGTCACGTAAACGAAGAAAGTCTAGAGGCAATAGACCTTATTGTCCTCAAACCATATTTCAAAATGACAACACTGTTTTCACAGGGTTTTCATCTGCATGGGAGTGTAAAACGAGCGAACCCCTACAGATATCGATAGAAAGACTTCGATCTATTATCGAAAAATATGAAAAAAACTTGCTGTAACCATTGAAACGTAATTTTTTTATTGTTCTCTTATTCTGTTGAAATAGTTATTTAATATAATTTGTTTTTTAGTTCTCTTGAAGAGACAAGACGTAAAGTTACTTTGAATCATCATGAAGAAAATGTACCAAGTGATTTGGAATCAAATGTAGAAGAGCAATAGAAAATCCTATGATTATATCTTATTGATTTTTTCTACATTTTTCTGAATTATAGTGATATATTTGAAGCATTTTGAGTTTTTTTTTAATCTGCTGTAAAATCCAATAGCAATACAGATTTTCTGGGTAAATTATTCATAGAAAATACAAATCTAATGTAATAATACACACAAAATTATAAGAATTAAAACGGGTTTTTATTTTGAACATAATGAGTGTGAACCGCTACAAAAAGTATTCTGAAAATTTATTTGAATTTTGTTACTATGTCTACCTAGAATCAACATCCCCGCATTTTCAATTTTATCCTCTACATTTAAAAAATGTAATTTTAAATTTTTAGAAAATTAAGTTTAAAAAATTTTAAATGCGGTTCAACTGTTCAACAGTCAACTGAGATGGATGTAGAAAAAAATTGACACTTTCATTTTTCTTAAGTATGAATTTTTTGAACAATTATAACATGTTGAGAATTCAAAACTGGTGAGATTTGAAGCACTGTGCTTGTGGGGTTATAAACTTAAATCTAATTTAGTTTTATAAAGATTTGAAGTTTTCTCTCAACAATTTTTATGTAATTAAATTTTTGATTGATTTAAAGAGAAAAATATGTTAAATGATTAATAATTATTATTTGTATTGGATTTTATTTATGAAATTATTTAAGTAACTACACTATGAACACTACTGATACCTAAGTTTTACACAAAATTATTTTCTACTTTTTGAGAAAACAATCCATCATTCATCCCTAATTTTTAATTACCTATTGATTATTTTTTATATCACTTAATATGATCTAATGAATTATGACCTAACATCAAAGTCCGAGGATTGCTTAAATAAGAAATCTACTTAACATCTAGCTTAGCTTTTACTGTATTATACTATATTCTTCAAGTTCATTGTAGTTTTAGGTCAGCGTACTTTTATTTTTCAAAAATGAAGAATTTACTTCATTAAAAGTTAATGAAGAAAATCATCAGTTTAAAAGAAATAGGTTATTTATTTATTTGATCCTACATTTCTACTAGACAGGAGGAGACCTTTTTCTTCAAATTTTTAATTGTTATTAGTTATTATTATTCAAGACCGTGTCGGCGTACTTGAGGTCCATCAAAAAGTCAATTAACTTTCAGTCTTACTTTTTTTTTTTTTTTGCTATATTTATCTTGGCTTGTATAACTTATATTGGATGTTCAGGGCCAACTCGTACAAACAAAACAACATAACGGATACAGTATCAACACCGGCAGAAAACAATAGGATAACGTATGTCCAAGTCTTGTGAATTTGTCTGCATATTATTTCATTATTGTTATTATACCATAAAATGAGCATACTTTGCACCCATTTTTTTTTTTTAGTTTTTAGTATTTTTACTAACAATGGTTGGTGCAAAATTGTATGTGATGTTGGGTTACTTTGTACCATCGACAAAAATTCATTAGAATAGCATAAAATGTTGTATTTGAAAAAAAAAATGTTAGTATTAGTATTTTGTATTTTGTATTTTTAATGTTAGTATGAGTATTTTGTAAAAATTATATGTAAAAATATCTATGAATTTTACCAATTTTTTTTTGTTTACGAGGCTTAATATAAAACAAAATCATGGTACTAATATAAAAAAAACTATTAAAACACTAGATATTTTTGTCAGGAAAAAGATAGGTTAAAACATTTTGACGTTTAGTAAAAAAAGGTTTGTGAATTAGATATGTTAAAAACGAAAACAAATGTTGGTGCAAAGAATGCTTATTTTATAGTACCTATCTCTTTATTAATT
This sequence comes from Hormaphis cornu, assembly GCA_017140985.1. Classification (NCBI taxonomy): domain Eukaryota; kingdom Metazoa; phylum Arthropoda; class Insecta; order Hemiptera; family Hormaphididae; genus Hormaphis; species Hormaphis cornu. The sequence continues at coordinate 31,309,677 of CM029360.1, forward strand.
GGTCTCCTTTTGTAAATTATCTTGCAATCCCTCTCTTATACTTATACATCCATATATATATATACGGTCATATCAAACCCATTTTTCAATGCCGAAAGTGTATGAAAAAAAAAGTTTCTAAAACCAAACAAAAAAAAAAGCTACAAACATTTCAGCATCTCCTTTCTATACATTAAAATACCTACAAGGGTATAAATAGCTTTAAAAAAAATCAGCGTCATACCTAAAGGAATTGACACTTACGATTTCTAACCCAATTTTAGATTCAACGCAGCTGAAACGTATTTGATTCACATTTTTACAATGATGATTTTAGATTCCAAGCGTAGCATAAAGAATGTGTCGTTTTCACAATGATATTAATTTTTTTCTGTAAATATTTTTACGAGCAGAAAAGGTTCAATCGCAAAATGATAAATGATGCCTACGTAAATTTGAAACCTCTTTTTGAAATGTTGATTTTATGTCTCGTTACAAAAACTTTCCTGTGAACAGTTCTCTTGTTACTAAACACTCTCACTTCCTACGCTCTCGACCTTTCAATCGTGATGATGCGGCCACGTTCACGACGAAACGGTGTCTTGTTTTGTCTCAATAATTAATACACTGTCAGACGAAATATTTCGTTTTGTCGCGGTGCCCACCGAGTTATATTCGAGAAACCACTCGGCTCGGCCATTGATTAAAATAATATACACTTTATCAACTATTTTGCTCGCCACATCTGATAAATTAAAAAGATCCGCTGCAACACTGCTTCGTCCGCGAAGACGTACTGGACGTCCTGGAATAAAAAACGACGGATTTATTTGATCGTCCAGAGTCCGCAACAATAAAAATTCATGGTTAAGTAACTTAGCTGCGTAGTTATTTAGCCATGTATTGAAAATGAGCGTTCTCACTCCGCCGACTTCACATTTTTACGACGACCGTTCGAGTGTGAACAGCTACGGATTTCGAGCAGCCAAATCGCAGTACTCGGAAGCGCACGAAAGTGAGTATTACATTATACTCGTACACGTTTTGAGTGGGCCATCTCTTTTTCTAAGTACCGAGGTAGTAATGTCGAGTGTTAAGGTAGTTACTAAATAGGTAAGTTATTATAGCTACCTGTACGCGTTTTTCGAACGTTCCAGATTCTGAGCGGAGCGAGGAAGCTATCGGTTTTACAACGATTTTTCTTCCGCCGTTTGTCGTGTTTTCGGCTGTTTTTCGCATTTCGCGTTGATAGCGCGCACATGTGCCGTTCGCATCGTCGGTTTCTGAAATTCTACACTCTCGGCGTACGAGCCGTAATTGTGTAGAATACGTATTATTTTTTTAATTCAGGAAGTCGGCTCCGGTTTTCACCATCTCGCCGCACGTTTTCGGCCATTTTTCGACACATTTTTCTCTCATTTGCGCGGTGGGTCCTGTTTCAATCGAGACCGGTTTCCGCCGCGTTCCGGTCGTCCGCCATTGTCGTTTGTCGCTTTGTGTGCAGCAGCGTTGTTTCTCAAACTCCGGTCGAACAGTCGGAATGTTTTTCGGCCGTACCTCCTCTGTTCTCACTTCAAACTATAAACGATCGCTTAAAAATCGACAGGAATTACTTCCTCGAAACAGAGCCGTCGGCCGCGTGTGGCGAGCGAGTCACTCGAGATGATCCGCTCTGTTATTTATAAGTATTTTAGAAGGTTAACCGGCCTCGATTATTACCCGAAACGGATACCGCCAGAAGAAGCAACGACGTGTCGTAAATATTTTCAGCCATTTTTTTTTACTCCGAAGCGATTAACCTTCAGCGACCTTTTCGATGTCCAAAACGATATTTCTCAGTCACGTCGATCCGCGCCCAATTCGTGCGTAGACCACCAGCTGTGTTTCACAGGACGGTAGGTAATCATTTGTTCAGTTATGTCCGCTGGCCGTTTGCTTTGTTCTGGATATTTTGGATTTTTTTTGTTTTAAAGGTATTCATTCTACCTACCACTCGTTACTGAGGTAGATATGGTACTTTAGTTGAAAATGTTTACACGTTTTTTTGAAAAATGGCCTAAAAACCAAAAGATTTTTTGGAAAACTTCTTGAAATTTAGACAATTTACGGGTAGGAGGTGGCTCCGACTCTGAATATGTGACATCAAAGTTTTGGTTATAATGTATATTTGATTTGAGACTTTTTCTGATTAGTAAGCCAACAACGACAAAAATTTCTAAATCGCCAAATTCAATTATTTGTCTTTTCCCGTTGAAAGGAGCGACCTGATCAATGCGCTTTGTAGCGCTATAAAGTGATTGAAAAAATTGAAATTAGAAGATTATATGTATCAGAAAAATATTTAACAAATTTTGATCCAAAAACCCAAATTTAGAATAAAGAGGTCCGGTTGAGAGGCGAGTGTTGTTCCAATGGGATCATAACCAATACTATTCTCACATGTCTATGAATCCTTTCTATCTTTTTGAATAATAAAATCCCCTTATTAGAAATAATACACAATATAGGTATTGACTTAATATTTGACTATTTTGACACCCCTGCCTAAATCACACTTGACCGTTTGCACATTTACTACAATTTTAGATACTTAATGTAATTTTAATTGGTACTCTGATTTTTGTTATTCATGATTAATGTGAGAGAGTGCAATTTTTTAAGTAATTATTTTGAATTTTTGTTGTGTTTCTAATTCATGATAATGACATTTGACAACTTTTGTCCACAGGTATTTTTCAAAAATGGCCGAAAACAACAACCCTTCTGATCAAAATACAGCTACCAATCTTGTTGGGAAATTTGAAAACACCAATTTAACGTCATATTCAACATTATGGAGTTGTTATATATGTCTGACCATAATATTAAAAGAGACTGCTATTGAGCCACATTTGAAGAAATGCATGGCCGATGAGAAAAAAAATCGTGAGGCCCGCCAGGAAAATTCTAAAAAGTATTTTTTTATTGTTTTTAATTTTAAAATGATGGTATAACTTGATGTTTGTTTTTTAGAATTGGTTTGCCTCTAGACGAAAAACAAGTGTATGGCTGTGAGAAATGCTACAAGGCTTTTAATAGTAAAGCCGATTTTGATATGCACTTAAAAAAACACTGCGTGGAAACTTAAAGCGAGATTTCCAGGGTCTACATTCTACAATCAACAATTTTACAGATTTTGATCAATAATATATTTTTTCATATTCTCATTTGATTATTGTAAATGATTCGTCTAGCTACAAAAGTGGTCATCTCCATTTTTTTCTGAAACATGTTTTGTTTTTTATTCTAATTCTATATTATCTACTTGTTTACAGCTCAAAAACGTCTTCAAATCAGTTTTCCCTAGCTTAATAGGCACTTAAAAATCATATTATCCTATCTTTTGTGGGCTAAATTTTCTTAAATAAATTGAGTTTTCTCAAAAAAATTTATTTTCCACTTTTGCAACTAAACGACTCAAACATTATAATAGTTGAATGTAATTACAAATTTCAAATTTGAACCATAGATTAATAAACATATTGATTGTTGTAGAATCGAAACAGTTTTTTTATGTTATTTGCTTGAATATTTTCCTAAAAATGTAGATGTTGTGTCATGATTTAATTTAGTTTTATATCTGTATAACATAGAATAATATAACAGATCCAGTGCCTAAGCTAAGTAAAATCAAACAATCCTTATACTCTCGCTTCACAAAAATCTTAGTATGTTCGACAAACCAGTTTCTGACCATTAAATAAGTACGAACTTCGTGTTTACACAATTTTACCTTTAGGAGTAGTATTGGGCACAAGTGTATTTACCCACAAACAACGCTCAATGCTACACACTAACAAAATCTGAAAAATTCATTGCTGGTTGACAGTTGTCCCACTTTTAATAAGCCTGATAAGTTAATAGTTGTTATTTTTACCAGACTGCCGTAGGATGGTTATGCTTTTTGAGTGTAAGCGTATGTCAGATGTCTATTTCTATGGCACGCTCTGTAGCTTCAATAAAAAAAAGGATTTTAGATTTTATGTCAGCTTATGTTGTGCTGCTAACTTTGCAAGTGTTCTGCGACCGATTTTTTCGGTACAAAAATAATATTAACCGTCCCAAGAAGTTTATGGAAAAAAATCATACCCACGTAATGTAAAAACCAATTTAATATTAAATGGACACAACAAACTTAAATTTCTCGGTATGCCAGAAATTAAACAGACGACAAAAACAGTTACAGATCACGTCACTATGCCCTTGCCCTGTCTTCTGTATTGTTACTTTTTTCTAGTTGTACTACTCCTTCCACAGCAGTATAATAATATGTATTATACTATCATACAACTGCGATATTACGCTATGTACACAAACATTTTTCATTTACATTATTACCATTCATATACAAAAAAAATTTCTTTTGGTGATGTTAATTATTATTAGGAAAATAACAATACTAATCAACTACGCCAAAAAAAAAAAAAAAAATATTTCAAGTGTGCATTTTTTTTTAACTTTCCAAACTACGCCTTAGAATAAGCTCTTATCTTTTTATTCATCGCAAAAAAAAAAAAAAATAACTAATAACAACAATATACTACCACATCAACGATAAATACTTGTCAATCTTATTTTAATTGTTTTTGAGTTAAACAAATTTAAAGAACCAATGTGCTGACAAAACTGAAAGATCAGCTCAAAAGTTATATGACAGTAGAGTGATTAGAAAAGTAAGGTAGGACACACCTCTGAGAGAGTTACTACTTAAAATGGTGTAGTATTACATAAAAAGAAAAAAATAGGGAGTAAATTCTAAGAACAGAAAGAAAGCCAAAATGGAGTGACTTTGAGGTCGGGTGGGAAGTAGTTTGGCGGAGTGATAACACTTTGGAGTGGTTTACGACGCTCGTTTTAGCTACAAGTTACAACTAGTACCTCATTTAACAGTCCCCGTCGCTTTTAACTAGTAAATGAAAAAAAATTATTCAAACATGTTAATTTTACGAGACAAAGACTTTTCTTGCATGCGAGTTATGGGTAAAAAATTGTATCAGCAACAGGACCAATTAAGTTGTAAATGCACACATTATTAAAGTAACAAACAAACTTTGTGACTATGAGAAAAAAATCAATAAAGTTTAAATTCAAGATGAAAAAAAGTTTAAATTTGATGTAGTCTGAATTTGATTTCATGTTACAATGTATTGAAAATTTTACGCGCATATACTTATACAACTGAGTTTAAACTTCAAAATTTAAATGTCTTTAACAAATAAAGAATGATTAATGGTAGTAAATGTAATAATAAACAGAAATAGTATGAGAAAATTACTATACAATTTGTACTTAGTCATCAAATAGAGAAATTAATGTAAAAAACTAAGAACAATCAAGGATTCATAAATGCAAGTATGTATTACTGAAAAATGTAAGAATCATCAAATAGAGAGAATGTATATATGAGAAATAACCATTTATTTTATTATTGAATTGCATAAAAATTAATTACACATAGATCAGACTATTTTGTTATTTTTGAACACTTAATTAATTATCTAATTAATATCATTGTATAAATAAACAATTTAATTTACAAATGAATAGAAGTTGCAAAAATAATCAGGTACATATTTAATATTACACATTAAGTTTATTGAATTATATAAAAATAAAAAACATTAACTTATACAAAGGCCCTCCGAATACCTACTGAATTAAGAGTAAAATACTAAAAACTTTAAAACATCATTTCTCCTACAGGATCTATTTTGCTAGGTCTTTACAAGTGCTATTTCTGAAAACATATTTTAATTTACAAGGAAATTACATTTTTTGTTTTTAATTAGTTTTTTTTTTTTTTTTTTATACACTAAGGAAATTCAACAACAAAATCCATACATCATGACAATATTAATGATTCTATGTTATTCATTTTGGTTAAATCTAAAAGCATTATTCTTTCTATATTTCTTTCTTGATATATTTAACGGCGATTTTTAATCAGTTTTCATATTGAAAAAAAGTTATAAATTGTATTTTTGTACAAAAACATTATTTAAAACTACGAGCGCAGTTAATACTGTCTGACATGTACATGCACATGTTTAAATTCAATGATACTGGAAGCTAACTAACTCAGTTACAATGACGATTAGGTACTACCACGGCTATTGATACTATTGTTGCGCGACGACCTATATCAAGCGAAAAAAAATGTAACCGACAAATGTTCTTATCAAATTAGGCAAAAACCTGGGGACTAATAGCGCTCCTAACTGTGCAGTTCATAATAATTTTACACATTGTTATTAGTTATTATTGTAGAAGTTTATAGCTAACTGCTAGATGTCTCTGCAGTTGAAAAAATTTTTGTAATTTTTTAATAAGAACGTTTACTGGTCAGGAAATCATCTCTCGTAGCGCAACTGTAGTATCTAAAGCTGTGGGTACTACTAATACACAAGCACGACCAAATAAAATTCATAATAAATTATAATACCCAATACTCTATATAATCGGTAGGTACCCAGAGGCTTTAAATAAAATTTGCATAAATTAATTTCTAAAACATGTCTTCATTGCTGGAAGAAGATGTTGAATTCATAGTTAGAGTTGAAATGGAAGTTGGTGTGCCTGAACGTGGTAGTTGAAAAGAAAAAACCAAAGAGCTAACATTACCGGTACGTTCACGATTAAATGAACGTGGTTGATACTCATGATTAAACGGACGTGATTGATATTCATGATTAGACGGACGTGGTTGACCTCCA